>OZ021725.1:92578304-92950804 GCA_963978545.1 Linyphia triangularis
ATACCTAATTTCATTATATTTCACAATTTTTTTTAATCATGATTTCTTTAAAATTTCTATATTTGTCACAAAATTATTTTGAATTTTTTGTACCTTTTCGTTATAGTCGTTGTCACTTGGCTATAACATTTCTAATGGCAATGCTTTATTAACGCGTTAAACGCCGCGTCAGCCATCGGTGGTTGACCGTGTAAAATATGATATAAAACTAAAAAAATTATATTGTTTTAAGCAATTGCTAAAAAATTATTTTATTCATTACAGGATGTATCCCTAACACGTTGAGTGCTGCGTCAGCCATTGTTTTTCTCACACCTATAATCAGGGCTCCAGAAAAATATTTTTTTCCTGCGTACACAAATGCCATATCCAAAAATTTCCTGCGAGTCTGCGGGCTTTAAATTATACTGCTGAAGAAAATTAAATATTACGTACTATTGAAAATTGAAAGTTGTTTAATTCAAAATCTTCTTGGCATTGATTTTGGAAGCACCACTCTGCAGGAGAAACATCGGTTTCCAATGGCACATTTCCAGTTGCAATATTAGGTCATTGGTTACAGGTTAAGCTTGTGAAACGATAGCAAACACTGAGGCTTGTCCAGCATGCCTCCTTTCATAACTACTTTCATTTTTGTGCTTTCGATTTAAATGCTGTGAATAGTTTTGCTCCAACATTTCTTGCAAATACAACATTTTATCTTCATTGTCTTGCTTGGATAGCTCCTTATCATTTTAAAGAAAAATGTAGTTTCTTTTAAATTACAATGGAATATCCAAGAATTCTTTCAAATTAAAAAGAAGAATGAAGGAAATAAACTCTCAGTGTAATTACATGTTTCAATAGGTTCAGATTCCAAAATCAGGAAATAAAAACCCCTTTCCCCCCTTATGTCAACACTTCTCCCTTTTATATAGAAGTAACAGGTGTTGAACTATATGGAGAGGAGCATCCCCCCCCCCCCCCAACCTTTCACCTCCCGGCGTTATGGGAGTCAACAACTTCCCCTTTCCCGCCATGCCTAACTAGAATTTTTCCATTAAAAAAAAACAAAAAAAAAAACGGCATTTGACTTTAATTTCCTGCGGGATTCGACGATTTCCTGCGTACATCGTATGCGCGTACGTCCATTTTATCGGACTCTGCCTATAATTTGGCATAGTGCTTTTTAAAGTGCAGGAAGTCTTAGTTTTTAAAATACTATTGATACCCAGTAAAGATATACTTACTGGGTTCCCATAATCATTAAAAGTGCTTAATATTTTTGCACTTGTTTTCAAGGGCTTGATAGTGCTTAAAAAGGCTTAGAGATCCTTAAAAGTCCTTAATTTTTGCAGATGTTGTGTGCCCGACTGCAAAATTTGTAAAAATACAACTTAGACTTGCCATTCCCACATATCCGCACCGTATCAGAATTCTCTGACGTATTTATATCACACATCCATCAACTTGTAAGCCTATTGGTTCGTATTCTCTGATTGGTGGAGTGGAATTCAAACAGAGGACCCTGCACAGAGTTTTACACACTGTACTTTGTAAGAGGAGCAGTGTTTGTTTTTAGAGTTGCCTTGAGAGTTTTTTTACTAGCGCAGCGAGTGTTTTTTAAATTTTTTTTTTTTTTTTAAAGCTAAAGCAACTTACAGAAACTATGGTTGGAAAGTGCATGTTTAATGTGCTTTGGCTAAAGCAGCTAAAGCACACTGCATATGCAGAAAGGATCGCAACATCAACAAAGTCTGTTCATATGGCAAAATTCAAACTCCTTGAAAGATTTTGATTTTAGTGCTATAGCAGGGTTCCCACGGTCATTAAAAGTCATTGTAAGTGCTTAATATTTTTGAACTTGTTTTCAAGGCCTTGAAAGATTTTGATTTTAGTGCTATAGCAGGGTTCCCACGGTCATTAAAAGTCATTGTAAGTGCTTAATATTTTTGAACTTGTTTTCAAGGCCTTGAAAGTACTTGAAAATGCTTAGAGGTCCTTAAAAGTCCTTAATTTTTGTGGATGTTGTGTGCCCAACTACAAAATTTATAAAAACACAACTCAAACTTGCTATCCTTGTGTGACTGCCACTTATTCACACTGTATCGGAATTCTCTGACATATTTGTATTACGCATGAGCCAACTTGTAACTTTTTAGGTTGAATATACTTTTTAAAATTTATATATAGACATGATGCCTGAAAACAAATTTTCAAAGGTCCTTACAAACATAATTTAGGTCCTTAAAAGTCATTGATTTTCATTCTGTGATTTGAGTGGGAACCCTGTACAGGCAAAACAGTTATGAAAGATTTTGATTTTAGTGCTATGGGCAAAACAGTTGTGAAATCACACATTAAAGATAGCCGGATAACAAGTTTTCAAAGGTCTTATAAAATATCATCCTTAAAAGTCATTGATTTTCGTCCTTTAATTTCAGTGGGAACCCTGACTTATATCGGGAGTCACATTTACCTTAAAATTCTTAATATTCCTTAAATTTTTGTTTCTCCTTTGTACTTCAATATTCAATAATTCCTTGAAAAGAAAAAACACCTAAAAAATACCCCGATTTGGCCGATTTTTTTTCCAAAACGGCCCCCTCCCCACTCCCTCCGATACTCATTCAGAAGAGAAAAATGTATTTAATTAAATATGCATGTTTGTCAAAATAGTGTAATTGTTTAGTTATTGTTATTCGGAGGAGTTGTTTGAAGTTACATTTTTTGAAAATTAGCAACTTTTTTCCCAGTATTTAGGAACTTATGTCAGCTTCAAAAGAAATATTCCTAAATGTTAATTATTCATAACATTTGAAGAATTATCCCTATTGTAAGAATTTCCCAAAATTTTTAAGAATTATGCCTAAAATTTGAAGGACTATTCTTAAAATTTCGATAATTATCCCTAAAATTTCTACCTAAATTTTTTAGAAAACTCACTGCACCACCTGTTATTTGCAATTCAAATATGCTGGATTACAAATTTAGATATAATTATGTATTATCAATAAAGAGCAGAGTGTCTACCGGTCAGGAAAGTCAAGAAAGTCACGAAAAAGTCACGAAATCGCAAAACGGTCAAGAAAGTCACGAAAAAGTCAAGAAATCAGAGCAGAGGTCACGAAATTTTCACGCTGATTGCAAAACTGAAAAATTCGGTAATTCCCTAAGAAAAATCGACAAAAAATTCGCCGATAAACAATTGCTCAAAAAAGGACATTTTTTTTCCAAAATGATGCGAAATTTTTATGAACTTATAGCGTATTTTGCAATCATTCCTTTCTCTAAAACCGGCCTTTATCGGCACGTCATACAAACGACAAAACTATTTTTTTTTTCTTTTAATTTATAAAAATTCGGGATTCCGGAGTTTATTTTTGTTAAATGTGGTCTAACTTTGAATGTTAAATATAGTTAGTGAAGTTTAAATATTCGTAGAACTATAAGGGGGGGGGGGGGTGCACTTCTGCGGTATGCAAGTGTGAACTTGCTATACAGGATCGGCAGGCGAAGTGTGAATGGAGGAGTTTCGAAACTTTTTCTAGTTGTATTTTCTGCACGAAAAATTACGATAAAAATCTGCGAATCGGCAAGAACATTTTATTAACTTATTTATAAAATATTAATCAGCAAGAATCACGAAACTAAAATATGATAGGTGAAAAAATTCCCCTGAAACTTTTGCCGATCGCTAGGCCTAATAGCACCTGCTTGTGGTTTTTTTTATAACTTTACATCGTAATTTTTAATTGAATGTCGTTATTTCGCAATAAATTCCCGTACTAAAATTACTTATGTAATAAATTGTGCATTTTTTATTTTTTAAAGTCATTTATTTCACGAGGAACAAGAACCTACGATGCAACGTCACTTCGATTATTTTACGGATTTCCCGCACTTTTGAATCACGAAGCAAACTCAAAAATTCATCTTGGAATATTTTATTCTATTAAAGATTAAAGCAAAAGTCAAATAAAATAATATTAACTAAGTATTAACTTATGTTGGGAAATAATTATTGGAAAGCAACGACACAGTTGAGCCGAACGGACTTCCGGTTTTTTTCAAATCGCGGCTTGATTTCCGCGCTTTCGCCGAAAGTCAGTTGGTATCCCTTTTGTTAAAGACATTTTTTTTTTTTTTTTTTTTTTTTTAATCTTCATTCTCTAGCATACAAGTTGACCCCCTACTTTTTAGTAAACATTTTAGCCCACGTTCTCGACTTGCATACGAGTATATATACGGTACATTGTCAGGAAATATAAATGGACAACCTTGTTGGGCCTCAAACCTACTGTTGGTTGTTGATGTCCTTTTTGAGAAAACTGGATGGAATCCGATAAAGATCTAGCCAAGTGGTTAATGCTTGTGTTACTGGCCAAATATAAAGGATATTGTATATTTTGCAAATCAAAATTTGATGTCAGTCATAGTGAAATGGGGTTATCTCATCAAAAATACATCAAGACTTAGCCTGTGTAATTTTAGCAGGCAAGCAAAGAATGCTTAATTTTCAGTCTTTGTCATCACATGTAATTCCATCCAACAATGCAATTAATAGCATCCTATTACCATCCCAAGAAAATTTTATTGTTGCTGAAGCAAGCAAACAATGTGAAGCAACTGTAAATACTTTGACTTTGTCAGATTTTTCATCTACTAGGAATTCTTTTTATCATTAATGAAGAAGTTATATGGGCATTAATCCGAATAATGTGTCACACTTCTGACAGAAGCAAATGTAAAGGAAGTGAATTGTTTGCTGTTATGTTCCTATAGGAGGATAAAGTCCAGTTATTAGATATTGAGATTGCTAAAATATATTTAAAAAAAAAAAAAATAATAATAATAATAATGCTGAAATTGGGGTTGCTTAGTGTTATCATTCACAATACTAAATTTTATGATATAATGTTTTATTGTTCTTGCTGTTTTCTTTCACGTGGATTTCTCTAATTTTCTATTGTAATTAAAACAGAATTTTACGCATTTCAGTGAGTCTTTTACAGCAAATTAATGCAGCAACGATTGTTATATTGGTAATATATTTCATACATTTCTATCCCAGAGAAGAAGAAAAAGGTTAATTTTGGGGAGAAAAAACAATTTTTTTTTTTATATAACTGCACGAACATTCATAGTTGTGACTTCAATATAGGTTAAATATGTTGCATTGTATCTCTGATTTTTGTCTTTTTAAAAGTATTAAATTTTTATGGTTTCCCCTTGTCATTTTTTTTTTTTTTTTTTTTTTTTTTTTTTTTTTTTTTTTGACAAATTGATTATTTAAACGATTGCAAATTTTTTTGAAAAGGTCAAGAAATTTTCTTCTGAGGTCAAGAAAAGTCAAGAAATTGTATTTGATAAAGTTGGTAGACACCCTGAAGAGGTAAAATATGTGTACCAACGAAACAACATAAAAAAAAAAACCTGAAGTGTTCAAAAAATTAGTTATAAGAAACTTACTCATGAATGTGAACCTTGGAATAAGTAGTTTAATATAATTATATTTTCTTATAGGTCATTTTGATACAACATCTGAAGAATCTCCAAAAACGTTAATTGAAGATTGTTTTTTGGAAAAATTGAAAGAAACATGAAATGCTTTTGAAATTAAATTATTTGTATTGTATATATGTACTAATAACCATCTTACATACTTGTATATATATTTGTATACTAATGTTTTGATATTTGATTGTGTAATCATGCTGTAAATCTTTTATTTTATTTGCAAATTAAAAATATTTTTAGTATGAACTGAAAGTATTTGATTTTTTGTGTTGACGATGAAAATGGTGTTACCTTTTTTTTATCAAATAATACTTCATGCATGATATCATTAAAAAGTAACTTTAAATTCTCAATTAGATGGGATTTACTAGATTAATAAAATTTTATTTCTATGAATAAGAAGCATGCTAGGATGAAAAGATAGACATTCCTGGATAAAAAAAATAATATTACATGTAAACCAGAGTAACAACTTTTCTACGAATATTTATTTCTTTTTATGGTTTACCCACGACCTTTTACTTTTACATTACGATGAATAAATACGAGATGTAATAGTGACTATTATATCAGTAAAAACAATGTAAATCTCAGTAAGCGAAGTATTGGCAAAAGATTAAAAGAATTCTAGCTAAACTCGCCAAGTTGGTGCACGTCTTGAGTTTGTATAATGTAATGCCCGTGTTTAACGCTTCTAGTTTATTAATACTTAATTGAAATCAATGTAAAATGACTCGTAAATTGAGCTTGTTAAGTTAAAACCAAATTTACACAATTCTCTTTGGCTGATACATTCACATAATGTGTTTTGTTTCATCATTGTTTGGCTACTGTAAGTAACAAACCCATTCGCAATTATCTGTGGCAGAGAGAAAAGCTCTTCATTGGAAGACACTGGTCTTTTTCAAAGACCCTTTAAAAATATTCTGTTTGAGTGGAGAAAATTTTTATTTAAATAAAAAAAAAGTATAGAAAAATATGCCTTTTTGTAATACCCAAAGTCAAAATCTTAATGATGAAGTGAATGTAATGACAAATGTACTTCGAAAATTAAGAATTAAAAAAAAAAAAAAAAAAAAAAATTCCTTTTGTTGAATTCAAAATATTTCCAAAAATGTTAATTTGACATATGGTATCCTTATTTGGAGCAAAATTATAAATTTCCTTTACAATTACTTGAGAGCATAGGGTTTTTACAAAACTCTTGATTTCCAGTTTTCGTTCAAAATTTCACACATTTTCACTGATCGGTAAATCATGGTTAAATTTTTTAAATAATCCTCTATTTTATAAAATCAAAGATCATTCTAGCCGTTTTTCGTATTGCGCGCTACCTCCTTTTTCTTTGAAAATAGCGTCCTTTTCTGACAAAATGCAAAATTTTCATTAATTTCCCAACGGATTACGAAATACGGATCGCCCCCTCCGAAATCGCCAGTTACGCGTGCGCATGCATGTTCGAACGTGCCTCGCACAGACCAATGACTGACTGAAGTCACTGAATGCCTGATGATACTACGTGAGGACATAAGTAACTGGATTGTAGGGGGCCGTCCCACAATTTCCAAATGTAATTTCGTTCCTTCCTTAATTAAGTGTATTGAGAACTAACCGACTGCTTGAATTCATGGAAAACGTAGATTAACACTATGTTGTCCCCACGTCTAAACGTGTTTTTCATCCCCCCCTTCTGGCGTCGGTAGGCCAGAGGTTCATATAATTTCGTTCGAGATTTTCGGGATATCGTAAATCGTCAAGTTTTACTTTTCCATCATTAGCGCGATAGTTTTCGTAGTGCTGCCGTCCCGTCATTTTCTCGATCGTTATCGAGTTGTCTCCGGCATTTGCCCTATAGTTTTGTGGGACTATAGTGTTAATAGTTAGTTTAAGGTTTATAACCAAGTATTTTTAGTGAGCATTTAAATAGCATATTTCCGCTCTAGTAAGAGAAATTGCGATCGTGCCCCACTGATATTGTTGTAGTTATTAATTAAAAAAAAAACTTATTTTGCTTTAGCTTTAAAAAATTTTAGTTTAAAAAAATACCCTTTAGATTTTAAAAATACACCTTAAAATGTAGAGAAGAGGTGAAAATACCCTTTGGAAATATTTAACTGACGAATAATATGGTTATAATGGTTTGTTATAGGAATTATAAATGATTTGAGGTTATTAGTTTGGATAAGTTAGCTCTGTATTTTAATGATTTTTATCTGATACTCGGCTAGCGGAATAGTATAAAAACAATTTGTATTATGACATTAAATGAAACCAAAAGGCAGTTTTTATACGGTTAACAGAAACACAGCTGAACTGACATGCTTGTAGAATTCGTTTACTTATTCGTATGAGAACGTGGTTCAATGACATCATTAATTTAATATATAGCCTGTGCCCGTGTTCAGTTTTCTTTTAAATTTGTCAGTCCAACTTCCAGTTCCAAGTTCCAGTAGTGTTCAACTTCCAGTTAAGATTCCTTTGAGAACGCGCTTCATTGAGACCATTAACTTTATATATAGCACGTACCTGTGATGAAATTTGCTTATATTCGTCTGAACCTCACATGGGCAAGATATTTGTACAACTTTAATAAATGGAAGTTAAACTAAGCTGAGAAAACATTAATAAATGTTTGAGTAAACAAAACTATTTTTGTCCAAACAAATTCTCGAATAACTCCATTAACTACTCCATTCATAAAAGATAGTGACCCAGTTACCAGAAGAGATAAATTCATCTAAGAGAGAAAAAAAAAATCGGGTTTACGAGCAATTCGGACCTAATAAAACACTACGCTGAGAAAGATTTACGACAATCCAAATGCTTTTGGACCTCAAAAGTAAGCTATATTTGCCGATCTCTTTCAGAAGTTGATTCATGAGGGGATATTTTTACTTCAGTAGGAGCTATTTTTCTTCAGCTCATGAAAGGGTCAAGTTCGATAGATTTCTATTCAAACATTGCAAGACTCTGAGCAAAATAAAACTTTATTATTTTAGTTTTGCAATAATAATAATGAAAAATTTAACGTTCCAGAAAAGCTGTTGGCACATCTGACACACATTTTTCACCGGAACGTAACAGGTCCGAGAATAATAAATGTATTTCTAGAATTTTCCAGAATACATAAATAGAAGGTTTGTGATACAGAAGAGGTTCCCTTAGGATTGTCTGTCGCCAACTGGTGGCTCTGCCAATGTTTTTTTATTTTCTTCCTCCCCCCCCCCCTTTTTCCTTCCCCCCCCCCTTTCCCCCCCCCCCCCCCCCCAAGAGATCAACAAATTTCTTAGGTAATCTGATACTTTGTTTAGCTGGGATTTTTCTGCTTAAAAAAAAAAAAAAAAAAAGAATTGTATGCCTCACTCTTTTCTAGCACTGCTTATGAGAAGTAGCCGAGAGCACATGACGTGAAAACTTTTGTTTATATTTTCAACGTTGTTTTAAATGTCCGTCGTCTTGGAAATAATTCTTCTTGGCGTCAAAATGTTAAGGGACGCCTTGTTCCGTATTTTTACCGAATTATGTCTTAGGAGGAAGAAAAGCTTAAGTCATGGAAGTGACTGAAAGAATTTAAAAGCAAAGTAGCTGGCAGCATATACAAAGGCTTGGTTAGTCGTCTCAGGTACATATTCAGAGATACTATTTCAAATGCTACGGGGACTTGTGCCGTTATATGAATCCCCATACCTAACTTTAACTGGAAATACTGAAATGAAAACCGAAGTCGATAAACCACACCTTACAGACTGCGTCATGTAACTATGTGTGCACCAATACACGATTAAAACTAAAATGCAGAGCATAATATAAGAAAGCAGCTAAAAATAGAAATGAAAATTAAAAATGGCTTTCTTGCTTTTGAACAAAATCATTAATTCAAGTATTCTATTGTCATAAGCAAAACACACCAGAAATAAAGATTCAAAACGTTTTGTTTGGACTTATATTGACTTAATATAAGCTCCCAGTAAAATATTGTTCAATGAATGCTGTCCATGCCAATGTTCCGTTTCATAAACACAAATCTGTAATGTCCCCCCCCCCCCCCCCTCCCCCTTCTAGTGAGTTTTATTGCACAGAAACATTACATAAAATAGAAATTTTTTTGTTTACAGGAAATATGTGAAAGTTGCTTTTCCTTTAAGTAAGAGTCTTATTTCATGAAACATTAAAAACATAAAATATAATATTTTTTGCTCACAGGAAATCTGTAAAAGTTGTTTCTCCTTTTGAGTTTTATTGAGAAGAAACATTCTGTACAAAAAATAGAATATTTTTTGTCTAAAGGAAATCTATAAAGGTTGTTTCTCCTTTTAATCAGTTTTATTCCGTTGAAACATTATATACATAAAATATATATATTTTTTGCTCACAGGAAATCTGTAAAAGTTGTTTCTCCTTTTGAGTTTTATTGAGAAGAAACATTCTGTACAAAAAATAGAATATTTTTTGTCTAAAGGAAATCTATAAAGGTTGTTTCTCCTTTTAATCAGTTTTATTCCGTTGAAACATTATATACATAAAATATAATATTTTTTGCTCACAGGAAATCTGTAAAAGTTGTTTCTCCTTTTGAGTTTTATTGAGAAGAAACATTCTGTACAAAAAATAGAATATTTTTTGTCTAAAGGAAATCTATAAAGGTTGTTTCTCCTTTTAATCAGTTTTATTCCGTTGAAACATTATATACATAAAATATATATATTTTTTTGTTTACAGGAAATTTGTGTTATTTTTTTCTTTCAGTAAGTCTTATTGCGTGAAAACATTATAAACATAAATTTTTTTATGCCTATGAAATCTGTAAAAGTTGTTTTTCCTTTACAATAGTGTTATTGCATAGAAACATTCCGTACATAAAATAGATATTTTTGTTGGAAGGAAATCTGTAAGAGCTGTTTCATTACATAACGTTGTAATATTACATAAATAAAATGTAATTTGTTTTTTATTTACAGGAAATTTGTAAAAGTTATTTTTCCTTTTCGTAAGTCTTATTTCATAAGAACATTGCAAGCTTAAAACTGAATTTTATGCATGCAAATATTTCAACACAATAAGCCAAAATCTGTAAATGTTGCTTTTCCATCTAATGAATCTTATTACATAACTTATATCAAGTGAATCTTATTACATATGTAAATACGAAAACCTTAATAAAATAGAATATTTTTTACTAACTGGCTGTCTTTTCCTACCTCTTTCATATTAAGCGTTATTTACCATGTATTTGGTAAGTATCAATCTACATAAAACTAGGGGTGTAGAACCTCGCACAACTTTCAATTAGTCTTATTTCTGGTCAATGTATTTAAATTTCCCATGGATTGGTGTTATTTACCGTTTTCGTCTTCATAAAAAAAACATGCCGAAACGGCGAAATGTTTTTCTCACTATACAATCTTATAAGTAAAACAGAGGAAAAACAGTCGTTGATGAACATTGCTCAGAGAAAGAGAAGTCTTTGTTAAAGATATTCGTCTCTCAACTTTTTACGCTTTTATCGTATCTCAACGGGCATTTTGAAGATGTGGATATTTAGAACACCTTAAAAGGCATTACCACAGTGATTTTAATCAAAATCCTTAAATTGTTTTATGATAAATTTTTCAGTGACAGTTACCTTATGAACATGCGCAATTTTGACGAAAATCTTAATGACATGTGTCATGGTCATCACTAATCCGTACGTACGTTGAATATCGTTAGTAAATCTATTAAAAAGTTAAGCTGACCACGGACATGATTTCTTGATCACTTTTTTTTTAAAATTCAGCACGTCCAAAACATGTAAAAATAGAGAAAAAATAAAAAAATCATAGTGATAGAAATTTTACGTCTTTATTCAAAAATACTCTATAACACATCTTTGAAAATGAAAGATAAAACAAATAGAATTCCAACAATGTTGCGGAATTTTTAAAAGTGCAAAAATAAAACAAACATCCTTATTTAAGTTTTACATTTTGAACTCTTACTCTTTCATCCAATATTTCAATAAAATTGAGGCTTCAAATATATGCTCGTTTACTGTTGTCTTTGAGAAATCAGTTACCAAAATTTAAATTATATAAAAAGAAAATTTATTTTAAAGTGCTTTTCCCTAGAGATTGTTTTCCCTACGATCCTAATAAAATAGTGTATGAATATTTGAAAATAAATGTATTTGTACGTAAATTCTCAAATTTATTTTTGGGAGTCGGTGAATTTTCTGAGCCATGAACACTAGGGATAAATTTTTCACTTACGCTTTCTTCCTTTACGCTTTTATAAGAATGAATAAGCATAATACCAGTCTTGTGGATTTTAGGGTGGAGTTCTATTTTAGGAGGATGGTTGTTTGGAATGGGTTTTCTCCCACTCCAAACAGCCATCCTCGTTTTATGTGCTGGTTATTTCTGACATCACTAATGCTTGTTTAACTATACTATATGATCGTATAGTAGAAGCATATACTATGAGTTCATTCCTGTGTTACATAATCGAGTTCAATGACCACATACAATGAAACTTTCATAATGCAGGGTGTGGTAGTTATTGTGTTTCATAGCCATGCATTTAGTTGTCTCTTCCCTTACATGAACACCGATTATCGGTCGACAATGTTGTCCTAAGAAAATGCCTTTATGTACGGCTGAGTTATCTTACAGAAGGCATTGCAAACAAAGTCTGTTTGGATTAATAAATGTAGTCTGGAGGGGAACAATATACACACACTATTCAAGTAGTTTGTTGTGGTCAATGATCTCTTGGTTCACCAATTCCTACACCGAGTTTGTGTATAAAATTGGACTATTTTTACATGCAATTATCCATTTGTTTTCAATAAGGTAGTGAAAGCATTCGCATTTGGTTAAAAAAGAAAAATAATATATATATATATATATATATATATATATATATATATATATATATATATATATATATATATATATATATATATATATATATATATATATATATATATATATATATATATATATATATATATATATATATATATATATATATATATATATATATATATATATATATATATATATATATATATATATATATATATATATATATATATATTTGTATTTCTTTATATTTGAAGGGTTACGGCAAAGAACGATCAGAGTCCGTTGTCTCAATTCTCCAAGGAAGCTGATTTACAGTTTCAAATCTCAGGAGAGGTGAAGATTTTGAGAAGGTTGACCAGTTCAAATATTAGGGTACAATTGTAAATAACAATAACGATATTACCTCTGAAATTAAGAATCGAATTGACATGGCTAACAGATGCTACTATGGTTAACGCAACCAGTTTAAATCCAAATTTCTAAGCAGAGAAACAAAGATACAGTTATATAAGACATTAGTTAGACCAATAGTCTTATATGGAAGCGAATGCTGGACAATGAATAAATCAGATGAAGAAAAATTAGTGGTTTTTGAGCGAAAAATCCTGAGAAGAATTTTTGGAGTGGTAAAGGAAAACAGAGTTTGGAGAATAATGTATAATAATGAACTACAAGTTAAATTCAGAGAGCCAAACATATTAAAAGTCATTAAAGTATCGCAAATAAGATGGCTCGGCCATGTATATAGGTATTAAGATGAAAATCCAGCAAAAAAGATAACATTTCAAAACCCAGAAGGAAAAAGAAAAAGAGGTAGACCACGTACAAGGTGGATGGACAACGTGGAAAAGAATTTGAAGAGTATAGGTGTTAATAAACGGAGGAAGGTGGCTTTGGGTAGGGTAAGATGGTTCAAGCTGACTGAGACAGCCTTAGCCGGAAATCGTCTGTAGTTCTAAAGAAGAAGTCTCAGGGCTTGTATCAGGGTTGAGAAAAATAGTTGCTCAAAATCTCACGTACCATGATATTTATTTGGCAAAGAACTCCGTGAGGTTAAGCTATCTGCTATAACGTTGAAGATGGTTAGGAAAAACTCGATTTCGAAAAAACCGGCCTTTGATCGTTCTTGCCGTGGCCTTTAATTTGTGAACATCGTTAGTCTGAAAACGTGGGGTAGAAAAAATGCATGGATGTTTGTTTCTATGGTCAGCTTAACTCCCGAGTGGATTATCTTACAATGTTCAACTTTTTTATGCAGATTAGTGGCGGATGCAAACGATCACACAGACATCTACGTCTTTCAGAAGAGGGCTGTTAATGGTAAGCAGTACAGAGACTAAGTGCTTGAACCTTCTGTTCGCCTTTTAAGAGGTGCTGTTGGTTTTGATTTTATCTTAATAGATGATCATCGTGCATCTGTGATCTACGACTTTCTTGAAAGTGAATACGTTAAGTGCATTCAGTGGCCTGCCAAGTCCTCTGACCTTAATTTGGTTGAACATGTGTGGGGCATGCTCGGGAGATGTACTGCATTTTTCTGTCTTCCATCAATCTTGATTCCACAAGTGACATGATTGGAAATGTTAATAATAAATTCATAGAGTTAATCACAATTTTTATCGGAAACATAAAATATCGTTGTTTAGCATGTGAGACTGTCAGAGGATGTCATGCGCCCTAATAGTTTTCTGATTTCTATTGCTTACATTATTTATCAAAGAAACTAATAACTTTTTTTTTTTTTTTTTTTTAATTTTTTTGGTAACCATTTGATTTGGATAATAGATTATTTGCTTCATTTTTATGTAGCGTTTTTTCTTCAACATATTTTCACTTATGTACAAAATTTCATTCCATTCTGATGTCTTTTTTTTTTTAAATAAAAAAACAGAAATTATTCTAAACTTTTGTATGTATGGTGTTTATAAAGTAAGTTATAAAAAGGAATTTTCTACTTGCTTAATTCAAGACCAATTAGTTTGTTTTGGCGTCTATTCCAGTGGGTCAGGAACCTGAACATACTAACGTTGAACAAATTTCATATCAATTGGGCAAAACTCAATATTCATCGGTCTAGATTAGATGTGGAAAGGGGGTTAAATTTTACACCTAAGTGTTTAATCAACTAATAACTTTCAGCATATATCTATAATAATAAAACAAGCTGTCTGTCTGTTTGTGGATCGATAGAAAGCTACTTAAAATTGGAGTAGATCTTTGAACTTTTCAAAATAAGCGGTTTTGGCCTTCTAATTGTGCCTATGATAAACAGAATGGTAAAATTTTAATTAGTTCTTTTTTAATTTTTTTTTTTTACAAAATGATTTCAAATAGAGATACAGCTCCAAAATTTAAACATATGTAGTTTGATCCTTCTAAATGTAGTTTTGAAAAACAGAATTTTAAAATCTTGATTACTTTTTTAATTATTATTATTATTATTTTTTAATTAATTAACAAATATTTTACAAAAACGTTTTCTAATTAGACTACAGCTCCAAAATTCTCAACATAAGTAGTTTTGGACTTCTAATTAGACTTTTGAAAAACAGAATATTAAATTTTTGTTTAGTTCTTTTTTTAATTAATTTTTTTAATTAATTAATAAATATTTTACAAAACGATTTCTAATACGACTACAGTTCTGAAATTTTCAACACAAGTCGTTTAGGCTTTCTAATTGAACTTTTGACAAACATTTTTTTTTTTTTAATTTTAATTTCCTTTTTAATTAATATTTTCACAAAAAGCTACTTCTAATAGGCCTAGAGCTCTGAAAGTTTTAACATGAGCTGTTTTGGCTTTCTAATTTTGCTTTTTACAAACATCACGTGTTAAAATATTCTTAAAGGGGTGTTGTATTACTGTATTAACAGGGATTTTTTTTTTCTCGACAGGGGAGGGGCTTCTAATATTAACGCTTTACGCAGAAATGGTTTTTTAGTGAGTGAAGCGAGCTTACGCTTACGCAGCAATGAACTTTTCAGGGAGCAAAGCGAGATCATGCTTGCATAGCAATAAACCTTTCATCGAGTGAAATAAGCCTGTGCTTATGTGTCAATGAACTTTCCAGCGAGCGAAGCAAGCTCGATTTTGCGATGCGATGAACCTTCTTGCGAGCGAAGCGCCAAAAATTGGGACCTATACACTAATGACGGATTTCCACAAAGCGGGGCCTCACAGCTAGCAAAAATATTGCACATGGTAAAATTTCGTAGCGAAGCACGGGTATTCAGCTAGTTTTTATATATTTAAAACTCAATTAGAAGATGATTTGATGTATCATAATTGAAAAAATTAATTTAAAGTCCAAAATAGAGACAGTTAGGAAGAAACAAAACACTTTTCTTCTAAAATGACGGGCGTATAAAAAAAAAAAAAAAAAAAAAAAAAAAAAAAGATAATGGTCATATTTTCAATCCAGAATGCGCCATCTACTAAAAGAACTGGAGCGAACTCGATTCCTTTATCAATGAAAAAAAAACAAACAAAATAACTGACGAAAAATATTAAGCGCCGATCAGTATAGTTGTAAAGTAACCAAATAAAAATAAAACTAAACAACATTCCACACAGATTATAAACCAATCAAAAAATGAAATTATTCGTCTAGTTCTATAATAATAAAAAAAAAAAGTCACACCGACAGAACTTTCACCCTATCCTCATATTTATTGCCTTTGGTAATTTCATTGATGTCCAATCCTTAAGCAGCTGGCCAATAAATCCTTTCAACGAGTACAGAGATTCCGCTTGAGTGGACGTCCAACAATCGGAAGAACAGAATATAAAAGATGCTCTAATTGCGCGGGCGAAATCGCTTGGGCGCACTTTATTGTCCTGCAGATGTTTGCTTGATGGAATTGGGAGACATCGTAAAAAAAGGCGTCGAGGAAGAACATGAATCGAGCCATGACCCGGATTGGAGACATATGTTTGTATATACATATTTGAGTTAGTTCACCAGCACTATGTAGTAATTTTTTTGCAGGTTCTATAACAGTCTAGTGTCTAGTCCTAGTGTGTGAAAATCTCGTCAAATGAATTTGGCGTCTTTTTTCACAATTGGCAATTCTTTTTTTTTTTTTTTTTTTTGGCCACGCATGCGCAACATCGATATTACGGTAACCTCAATTTTCCTCCAAAAACATGCACCTTTATTAACTGTAGTTTTGGGAATAATTGGCATATTATGTCGTACTTTATTATTTTCTTATTCCTTCTGCTTCCAGTCCTTATTTAGTATTAACGGTCATTTTTCATTACCGCCATTAGGTGGATATTGAATCACCCGCCATCTTGTTTATTTTAAATTAGCCTCCATCTTGTGGATTTAAAATCTGCAGTTGGCGACGTTTTGGCTTTGTCGCCAACTTTTCAAAAACGCGCCAAACCATACACATAGACTAGGAATTTACCTTTATAACTACAGTTAGTCTCATACAGGACTGACACATTTAAAAAAGGAATTAAAAATAAAACTGGCGTTAGAAATGAACCGTTTGTTGCATTCTACATGGGCAAATACGGAATTTTTTCCTATAAATTTTCTAAAATAGTTACTAAGTTCACCAAAAGATGGCATAGTTGAATAAAAAAATAAAACAGTCTGAACATGTTGCAAAAACTACAAAATGATGTTTGCATTGTGTATGTTGCTGGAAATGGTAATTAATTAAAAAACCTCGTTATGTAGTTTGTAGAATTGTTCAGACCACTTTTTTGTAGTTTTTTTTTTTCAATCAGCAACGACATCTATTTGGGAAATTTTGAAAATAGATGGATGAAGTTTCATTGTTGCCCAAGTAGAAGAGGCAATTGGTACATTACCGTAAAATGGGGTGAATAGGAACAGCGGGGTGAATCGGAACGAAACTTCATGAAATTACAAAGAAATTATTTCTTTACACAAATAATGCATTTTTATTAATTAAATATTTTTTTTTACTTGTCTAACATGTTTGGAATCTTGGAACATGTTTTGTGGGGTTTTCAAAACTGTCCTTTTTTTAAAAAAAATTCTGAAAGAGCGTGCATACAATCCTATGAGTTTTAATCTCTCCAAAACTTATCCCGTAATTAATAACATGTACCAGTTATAGACTTAACTAATATATTTTTAGATAAGTATAAACATCTACAACAGCATGCCATACTTAATTTAACTTGGTTTTTAAAACTTTTTATTTTACGAATTTTTATGTTTTGCCTCGTCTCGATTTTGAGATTTGCGGGGTGAATCGGAACACTTGAAAAGTGATATTAAAAAGCTGTTTTTGGCAAGATTATGTTCCACACAAGATTCAACGACTGAAGAAGAGTCTAATTACTCCCTTTATGACAGTAATCAAGATTGCAGGCTTGAATAAATGTCAGAAAGGGAGCCTAGTTTCCGCATGGCAGAAAACCCGATTGTTCCAGTGGTTTTTCTCTAAAAGACTTCGTTATCTTTAAGTTATATGGAAAAATGTATGAAGACTCTATTTGAGCAAAGTTTTACACCCACAAGATTATTGCTATGTAAGTGTGTTTTACAAAAAGCGTCCATGAGCGAAGAGATTTTCTGAAACAAATGAGGATGCTTTTCTCCTTTCTCAAGATACTTTAAGGAATTTGCAGTCATACGGCACCCAAACATAAAGTAGATTAAAAAATATTATTAATTTTAAAGACTATTTGGATGAGTTATATGAGAAGAGTTGATAGGCTTTCAAACATATGATTTCTTTTGACAATAATTGACAAAAACAAATTTTATACGTCATATTAAATGATTTTTTATGATAATTTTGTGTTCCTATTCACCACAATGCATTATTACTTGTTTTTTGTCACCCTGTAAACATTTAAATAAGATCAGACATAAATTGTAACGAGTGTTCCGATTCACCCCTTTCTGCGGGGTGAATCGGAACACCATGAAAAAATTCAAAATAAATTAAACTCAAAGTTTTTTCAACATTTTTTGAGTTGATCCTCAAAGAAGAAGGTAAGACCCAAGTTTTAATGTCAAAAATATGTTCCTTAACGATTTTATTACAACCGATTTTTACTTTGAAAGTTGAAAAGTGTTCCGATTCACCCCATTTTACTGTACTATCGTCTTCTCTTTTCTTTTAATTCGATTTTTTTTTCAAATGTGTCAATTCTTTTTGGACCATTTGGTATTTTCAAATGTTAAACAAAATCGCATATTGGAATTTGGTGTTTTTCGTGAATTTTTATCTTGCTTCAAAACTTCAGAGTCAATCATTTCAGCTTTTGTGTTGTGTATATGAATTATTTAATTGATAAAATGAATAATTGATTTGCTATGAAATTTTTTTTTCACCTATACAATGGACAAGTTGAGCATTTTTAATTTTTTTTTTTTAATTTATTAAGAGTGACGAAAGACAATCAAAACTAGAAACTTTTTTGAAATTCGTTTATTATTTCTTGAGTTATATTAGTTTCAATTTCCCACTTTTAAAAGTGCGGCAAAAAACGAGACTAGCTTAGCTGTGACGTCACCCTACGTCATAATCCTATTTTTGTTTGGCGCGATCTTGGAAACTATCGTGAATTTATTCGCTTTGCTATAGCACGTTTAGCTTTTTTTTTTTTTAATCTTGTATTCGTTTAATCTATTTAAAATCATGTCCTCAAATTCAGCGTACAAACATTGCCTCGTCCCGAAATGTAGGAATACTTCAATCACCAACACTTCTAAATTATTTATCAGTGTTCTTAAACACACAGACAACCGCAAAAAGTGGTGTAATGCCATTAAACGAGACGACGATTCTGCAAAAAGTACCCTACACGTTTGTGAAAATCATTTTTATCCGACTATTACTTTTATTTTTACATAATGATTTAATTATTTTTTAATTCCATCATTTATAGTTGCTTATGATATACAGTGACTCGCAAAAGTTATCGTACAGTTTAAAGAAAAAGTCATGTAGCCTGGAATCGAATTCGAATATTAATTCCTATATTTTTTTATCAAATCTTTATTTAATTCTGAATCAAACCTAATACTTTAAAAAAAAATATTGAATAGTTTTCATAAATTCATATTCTTATAACAGTAGAAATTCATAAAACTAAAGAAAAAATTCCACAAATGTGTTCGTTCCCCACATTTTCTGATAATTTTATTAATAGAATTTTTTTCGGACATTTTTTTTTAATTTTTGTATTCTGGAAACATGTAAAAAATCGATTGGCTATAATATTTGTTTTCTCAATTCATTATAATCTATTTATTATTTAAAATGGCTCGTAGTCGAAAAGGAACAGCAAGCAGCATCCTAAAATTGATTTTATATTTAATTGTAATAATGGTAAATTCATTCGATGTGTTTTGTGTGTGTATGTGACAATAAATTTTATTTATTCCATTCAACGATCCCGTTTGTAGTAAAACGTTTTACACCCTCACACTTTGTCAGATATGACAATCTTCTCCATCTCGTTGCATTCTACAACAACGTCATACGGTTTAGTTTTTATTCGATGTTTGGTGTTACTTTCCCTTTCACTGTGTAAACTTCTTCCCTCTCTTTTGACTTTCACATAGCTCACAGCATAGCCTCCATATGTTTCCCTCGCAGATCTGTAAAATAAATGTAAATAAATATTAAAGATTTTTAAACCAAACCGGTATAATTATTTTTGTTAGTTAAAACTTTTACAGGCTTTGTATGAAAATTGCAAACAAATTTTGAAAAACAATCTTTTTTTGGTATTATTATTATTATTATTATTCTGGATAAAAATTAATAGGTAATTGATTATGTAATGGCATATTCACATAGCCAGGAAATAAAACAACATTCATAAGGTTGCTTATGCTTGTGATCTGGAGTATATGTAATTTGTTAAAAACGAATGCAAAATAAAAATGCATCTACAGGAATAGAGCAGGGCATAAAAGAAATATGAAAATAATAATAATAATAAACTAGAAGCATTTTAAGCTTTTTAAGATAATAAGAGTTCGTCCTTGCGGAATGTGTGCGAACATCGCCCGACTGTTTTTACTAAACTAAAATTATTTTTAAAAAAAAAGCAGGTCAAAGAAAATTGGATCAGCGTTTTTATTGAATAGGAATAGACAAAGAAAATTAAATGAAATGTATAAACAAAACTAAATTGTCGTTGGCTTCTATTCTGCTTTAACAATTTGAAAGAATTTGTTAAAAAGATCCATTTTATTTTCTTGGTAATAAATGTCGCCAACTTTGTGGGAGTTGTTCAAAGAAGTAAGAGTGTTCTTGAAAATAGGAAAATAATATTTCTAGCGGAATGTAAATTAATCTGAACTGAAAAACAATATGCTTTCAGTAAAAAAAAATTATATTGAAAATAATGGCAAACTTTTTTTTACTCTATTGGATTTTCATGGCAGTTGTTTTCATAGAAAGTCAAGTTACAAACATTTCACTTTATTAGTAAAAAATGTGGTAACTTCTACAATTTGAATCTCTCAATTTGAAAATTTTATTTTAAAAATAATACTGGATACAACTGCACTATGGAAAACTAGTGTTTTTATAACTTTCTTAGAAGTGAAGAGCTGTTTAAAAACGGAATGAAAGTTTTCAAAATAGCACCAAAAATTCGATGAACAAGGAAAAAGTCATTTGTTTCTTGTACAAGAATCAAATGAACTTTCATAAGAATGACTTATACAA
The DNA here is from genome assembly GCA_963978545.1 of Linyphia triangularis. Classification (NCBI taxonomy): domain Eukaryota; kingdom Metazoa; phylum Arthropoda; class Arachnida; order Araneae; family Linyphiidae; genus Linyphia; species Linyphia triangularis. The sequence goes on from OZ021725.1 coordinate 92,599,333, forward strand.
GAACGGAATGAAAACTCTTGAACGTGAATTTTAATTAAATATACAGTTTTTGATTAAATACGATTCGTTTCGAATAGTTTGTAAAGTATGTAAAATGTTGAGCTCCGAAAATATTGGCGAGTTGTCACTGCAATGATCTTCAGGTTAACTGGATGGAATGATAATTGAAAATAAAAATTTACAATAAAAATAAGTCATATTCAATTAAGTTAGACAAATGAAAAACTGTTTGTAAAATGGGTACATACCTTTCAGATTTTACACCACGAATATCAGCTTCTATAAAATTCGTAGGTCGTCGAAGGTAAACAAATGAAGGAGAAAATTGTCCATTGGATTATATATGACTTCAAATCTAACCAGCCAGCAATGATGGAAAGTTTTGAGGTTACGTCACGATCCACTGTTTTACGATTTTTTTTCTTTCGATATTTAATTAAATAAATTTTTAATCTCAATATAACTTACATATTCGGAATCATCTTTGCTTTCTTTATTAAAATGTATTGCTTTGGACCATTTTTAAAAAATATGCAACTTCTCCATTGGACTGAACTCTTTATAAAATGCAGATAATAGTTTTGGTTCTTTAAGAAAAACAAGTGTTAGATGGTTAACATATCCTTCATTTAGGAGAATTGATAAGAAATTTTATTTTATTTTCTGCGATTAAAACTCGTCTGCTTGGGGATACAGACAGTTTCAAAACTTCATTTCCAATTTTCAACGCAAAATAAGGGGGAGAGTTAGCGATCAAAATTATTGAGAGTCGAACGTATATTCTTGAATTTCCTTGCAAGCAAATTGTGAAATTTCGAAATGCGATAGTTTCCTTCTCATGCCAACGATATAGTTTTTTTGTTCTGGAAACTAGTTTGTGTAATATAAAGTTTGGCGCACGTGTGTTTTGAAATTAATCTGTTTCTCTTGATTAATATTCAGAATCAACGTAGTTTGTTTTTAATTCTTAAGTTTCAAATCAAGAAAAATCTTAGAGAAAAAGAGTTATAGTATGATTACTATTCAGCGATTTTTTTTATGTAATAAATTTTCCCTGTCAGCCCAAAGTATATAAATTAGGGATAGAAAAGAATGCAATAAACAAAGAGTCTAAACAAGCAAAGAGTCGGTCTGGGGGATTCTATAGAAAGTAACTTCTTATACACGGATTCTTAAGTTTTAAACATTGAATTTAAAACTTTTTAAACATAAGTAGCTTTGCTATTTAATTTTTAGTTTCCCAACAAAAATGTTCCAATGCTCCAAATACTAATATTTTTTAAAGTTATTTTTGAATGTTTCAGGAAAAACAATATATATATATATATATATATATATATATATATATATATATATATATATATATATATATATATATATATATATATATATATATATATATATATATATATATATATATATATATATATATATATATATATATATATATATATATATATATATATATATATATATATATATATATATATATATATATATATATATATATATATATATATATATATATATATATATATATATATATATATATATATATATATATATATATATATATATATATATATATATATTATTAACGGAGAAGATGAAAAAAAAAAAAAAAAGTATGTTTCGCAAAGCATCAAAAACTAAGATCTATTCACATTATCTAATACACAGAAGCTAAAATCTATTCATATTATCGCAACGAGTGACCACCCGTTTTAAATAACAATGTAACTAACAAAAGTAATTGTATGTAAAAAAAAAATTATAACTATTAATATATCAAACGTTACCGTTAACTTTGTAGCCCTCCCATGGATTTAAAGATACACCCGCCCCTGCTTGTGAACAATGTTCTTCAATGAACGATCCTTCGAATAACGATCCGTCTCCACAAGGGGGGGGGGGGGGAGAGAGAGACTATTATTTTCTTTCCCTAAAACACAACCGAAACTTGCGATCGGATGAACAGAAGACTTGGTATTTCGTGTCTCGTAAATCAAAGGACAAGATAACTCGCTTTATTTACCCTGGGCCATATTTGGGTCAGAGACTGATACCCGGGTAATAAAGGGGTTGTTGTGGGATGGAGGGGGGGGGGGAGTCATCTTCCACCCTATCCCTCTTCATTAATGTCCTATTCGAAGAAGCGAGAGTACAAGGGGGCTTGCCTTTGCATTGCCGAGAATTGAATATTTTTTTTTTTGCTAGCACGAATCGAGTTCAAGGTTTATTCTCTAGTTCAGTTAAGTGTCATCGTAACAAAGACCGCCCTTATCCCCAATTTGTTTAGCTTCTTTTAAAGTTGGAGGTTGCTGAATCAGTGATTTTTTTTTGTTAAATATTCATATCTGTATAATTAATAGACTGATATTCCAAGCGTTTATTTTATAATTTGTCGTACTGGTTTCCGTTTTGAAGTTGTGGAACCTTAACAAGGGATTATTTGTGGATCACAGCACCAGGAAAGTATAATAAGAAGGTGCACTTGAACTTCTACTGGCTTTAAATATAGATATAAAAAAAATTGGGGTGGAGGGAGGGAGTTGTGTGCCATGTAGAATAGATTTTAAATTATCCATTTAAAAGAAAATTAATGTATAACTATTAAATAACACTTCTTTTCCTATCTTTTAAGGATCGCGATCTGCACAAATATTTTAATATATTTGTATCCTACTGATAATCCTCCCAGACTCCAAGGCAGACATATTTAAGCTTCTTTATCGAAAAGATTTAAAAAAAAAAAAAAAAAAAAAAAAAGATGTGACGGCAGCATGAATTACTGATTATCTCACTTGCGTTAGCAAAACAGCAAATACCTGTTTTGAAGCATCTCAAGAACACCTTGAAACACCTTCTTATTACTACAGCCCACCGGATGGGTGTGTGGTTAGGGCTCGTCCCTAGCATGTCCATTTTAAAAGCGTGTATAAGAGCCACCTTTTAGTGAGAGGTTCTGCCACAAAATTTGATAGAATGCATTGTCACATCGACATCGAATCGCCAAGTTTCAGGCCGATTGCATGGCAGCAAGGGAATTAATTAAGGCCACCTCAGATTTGCCAGCCATCGACACACAGACAAAATCGAAGATAATATAAAGGATTTAAAAATACTCAAAAGGTTATGTTCAAAACAAGCTATGCTGAAATATTTATTCCTAACTAGAAAAACGGTATAGTGGTTAGCGTGATAGCTACTAGACCGCGAGGTTGCGGGTTCGAGTCCCGTGTCAGGCATAGGTGTTTGCAAATGTATGTTGGCTTGTCAAATGACGTATGTTTCGGCGCATTATAGCCCTCGTGTTGCTGGCGTCGCCAGATAATCTGAAAACAACCAACCAACCAACCTAACTAGAAAAGAAACTCCAATAAAACGTGAATGTGATCCGTATACAAACAAATTATATTGTTCTTATCTTCATCAGTATCTAAAAAAATAAGTACTCTGAGTATATAGGCAATCTTTTAAATGGTTAAAGACTAGCTAGCGTTTATATAAACACGTATACATCCCTTGACATATAGCCCAGACAAATTGTAATAACAATATAGCATACAAAACAGCCCGATTATTTTCCACATGGGACCAAGCAAACAGATATAAATTTATTTAATACAATACAAATTACGCACAAAACTATGTCCCTCCTTTTCAGCTGTATAGGAAAGAGGACAACATCGCAATGTTTATTCCAGGAAGACCCAGTTGGCAATTAACATTCCCTTTACCTCCTGCTCGTATCAATATTTCATCGTGCAGTAGTGCATCAATCCGATTTCATTAGGTACACTGCATCGGCTCCTAATGGAAGCGATGCACATCGTCTAAAGCCATTATTTCAGACCGCAGAAACCTGAGCTCCAGACTCAATCCCTTCCGATGTGAAGCCCCACCTACATTAAATATGAAGCCCTGGAGTGGAAAGAATTTGGCCGTGTAATAAAGTTTTTCCTTTGTCGGAAGAGCACTCAGGAATTCCGCTGTTGTGGAATACAGGGAGGAAGGGTTTGGGGCTTTTGTGAATCGTGAAATCGGGTGGTAACGACAATGACGATAATAATGAAACCCCCCCGTGTGACGCTTATTTCTGGTAAATACATTTGAGTAAGTATTATGTGGGTATAGTTTATGTTAAGGGTGCTTTAACTTAACCTTTTGGAGTAGGAGAAGCGGAGTTTAACTATATTTTCAATATCGCGTTTGCCTTTTATGTTCCTTTGGTGAGTGTGTGTTAGCTAAACATGGGTTATAAGTTTTATTTACTTCAGTAGCTTGAACTTTTGTTTGAATATTATATTTATTCATAACATTTTCAATATTACATGTGCCTTTTATGTGTCGCATTAGTGAGTGTGTGTTGAATTTGTGAGTGAACGGATTATAAGTTTTATTTATGTTTGCATATTATATTGATTAACTATATTTTTAATATCACATCCGCCTTTTAGGTTCCATTAGTGAGTGTGTTTTAAGTAAATATGGATTGTAAGTTTTATTTTTGTTTGCCTATTATATTGATTAACTATATTTTCAATATCACATCTACCTTTTTATGTTTCATTAGTTAACGTGTGATCACTAAATATGTATTATAAGTTTTATTCAATTCGGTTTTTGAATATTATATGGATTAACTATATTTTAATATCGCCTTCGCTTTTTATATTTCCTTAATGAGTGTGTGTTAACTAAACATGGATTATAAGTTGAGGTTCCATTCAGGCGCTGAGATTTTTATTTGAGTAAAATTTTCGGAAAATATTTTAAGTGGGTCTGGGACGTAAAATTTTAAATTCATATATATATATATATATATATATATATATATATATATATATATATATATATATATATATATATATATATATATATATAATATATATATATATATATATATATATATATATATATATATATATATATATATATACTGTAAAAAATAATACAAATATTTTTTAATAAAATGGCACAAATTTTTTGTTTCTACCATTTGTAGAACTTGAAATATTTAAGTTTTTGTTAAATGCAAATGTATCTCAGACATGCTTTCTTGAAACTTTAAAATTATTTTTCTCGATGATAGCTTTCCCCCCCCCCCTTTTTTTAGTTTAAATTGACATAACTTAAAAACTATTTGTAACAAATCTAAAAAACTTTCTACAATTATTTTTTATATATATTTCTTTAGTTTGTCTTCAGGAATTGTGTTTTTTTAAATTTAACTTCTCTTAAAAAAAGTTTTCGGAGATTAGCATACTATGGATTTTATAAATTTTTTGAACACAATATTTGTTTTAATTTTTTCTAATTACTTTATTGAAAAATCATGAAGAAAAATTTTGATAGGAATTATAAAAAGTAATTTTATGCAAAAATGAAGTGATTTTTTTAAAAAAAGTTTTTTAGATATATCAAATTTAGGAAATATAAAAATTTTGAGGTTTTTAAATTTACAATATATATATATACATATTAAATTTAAAAATTTAAAATAGTTTTTTTAAGTTTCAAAGTATTATACATTACTACATAAAAAAATTCAGAAAAACAATTCTAAAAATAAAGATTTTAGAATTGTGAGTCCTAGACCCCTTTAAAAGTATAAAAATAGAATAGAATACTAATAGCTGCCTTTATATAATTTGAAATGAGTGGAGGATCTTTTACATGTTGGTTCAGCGTTTCTCAACCTTTCAGTATTCGCGACCCAGTTTTCAATCATCATTTTCAGCGCGCCCCTCGCTTGCAATAAAATGTGCACAACAATAATGTATATTGAGTATTTTAGATTCTGTTTTTAAATTATTTTTTACTAACTGCCAAAACAAGAGTAAAAGCGAGCCAACGTTGGCGAGAAACCACATCTGGCATTTTGCCAAGCGGGCGGTGAAAGCGACCGATGCCGTCTCGAGCATGCGCAGAGCAAATGTTTTCTCATAGGAAGAAGGAAAATGTTTGATAACACAAGTTTCAATTCCAGCCAGTCTCATTCGAGTCGATTCTTCTATTGCTATCAAATCTATCGTGAATGTGTATGTTAAATAAGTTTTCGTGTTAATTGCAATTCACCATATTAAATATTCCCAACAGCAGATTTATGCAGACTCATTGATAAATTTTTAAACGGAAGTAAGCGAGCATTAGACGATAGCCAAGCATCAACAAGTACACAGACGAGCGTGGTTCCGAAAATAAAATCAAGAAAATATTCTCAAGAATACTTAAATTTTGGGTTTATCAGTACTGAAGTAAATGAAGAAGAAAGGCCCCTGTGTATCATTTGCTCAAAAATATTGGCCGCAGAAAGCATGAAACCTCATAAACTTAAACGACATTTGGAAACGCTTCATAGTGAGTACGTCAACAAACTCAAAGAATTCTTCGAATTAAAATTAAAATCATATAAAAAGCAAAAATCACTTTTTAAAGAAACTTTGTCAATGAATAAAAAAGCTTTAATTTCATCTTACAAAGTTTCATATAAAATAGCCAGATGTAAAAAACCTCCCACCATTGGTGAAGAGCTTATTTTGCCAGCAACAATTGAAATTGTAGAAACATGTCTGGGGAGATAATTTTTCAAAACAATTGCAGTCCATACCTCTTTCAAATGATTTTGTTGCTCGTCGAATTGGGGATATATCTGAAAATGTATAGTGTCAGCTTTTCTCGAAGTTGCGTGACAAATTGTTTTCAATACAGCATGATGAAGCAACAGATAGTAATAAAGATGCTTATTTAATTGCCTATGTACGATTTTGTGATATGTCAGTAGTAGAAGAACTACTTTTTTGCAAACCAATAGAACTCCAAACAACAGCGCTCGCATTATTTGCTATTTTATATGATTTTATGAACTTGGCAAACATAAAATGGAAAAATTGCATCCGATGAGGCTCGTTCAATGTCCGGACAATTCCAAGGTATACAAACACCTGTAAAAAAAATCGCCTCAATGCGTCTGTACACATTGTATGATCCACAGAGAAGCTTTGGCTTCGAAAGAAATTAGTCCTGGTTTGAATATTGTTTTAACTACGGTTGTAACCGTAGTAAATTATATAAAAATGAGACCTCTGAAATCGAGCGAGAATTTTCGCGATGCTTTGTGATGAAATTGAGCTACTTGGTCGACATATTCAAGAAATTGAATAACTTGAATCTCCAACTCCAAGGAGCAAATACACATATGTTGGATACGAGTGATAAAGATAATGCTTTTTGTAGAAATTTGGAATTGTGAAGCAGAAATTTAAAGCAAAGAAACCTAACATTGTTTGCAAATGTGGATGATTGTATTAAAACTTACAAGGCTGAAGAAGAACATGTAAAAGTTGTTTTTGTAACCATTGAAAATCATTTAGCCATACTGGCAAAGAATTTTAAAAAGTATTTTCTTGCTGACAACTAACTGATAGCAAGTTACGAGTGGGTTAGGGATACATTTCTTAAGGCTCCCGAAGGACTATCAATGGATGAGGAAGAAAAATTCATAGACTTCACGACAAGTGGAGAAACCAAAAGACAATTTAGTAATAAATCACTATTTTAATTTTTAGAAGAAATAGAGGATGATTTTTCTGCACTTAAAACAAGGGCATTTCGCATTCTATTACCATTTTCAACATCCTACCTTTGTAAAACTGGATTTTCTTCCGTGGCTTCTTTGAAGACAAAATATAGATCTCGGCTAAATATTGAAACAGAACTGAGAGTGGCTATTTCTAATATTAAGCCTTCCTTCGAAAAACTTTGCTCTGCAAGACAGGTCCAAGGAAGTCACTAATAATTATTAAATTTGTTTTTAATTTAGTATGTTTTGATTAAGTAAGTTTTGATTTAGTAAGTTGTTTTACTTTATTTGTTAAATATGTCGAATTGTATTTTGTTTACTATGTGTATGTGAGCTTTCCTTTCAGTCAGTTAATCAATTTTTTTAATAATATTTTCTTTTGGATATTCTCACGCCTCCCCTCTAGTGTGCTCGCGCCCCCCTAGGAGGGCGAGCCCCACTGGTTGAGAATCGCTGTGTTGGTTGATAATTAAAAAACATTTTGTTTATTTAAAGGATGAAACATAGAAATATTAGGATATTTTAAAAAAAGAAGAATGGAATTATACCTTCATTAAATTACTTTTTTCAGTTTTGTTAGCATTTCGTAAACTCTCTTTGAAAGATGTCGACCCCCCCATAAAGTCTGTAGAAAACTTTCAAAAAAGTTTGTCTTCATACAACTGAAACCATAGAAAAATGAAATCAAAAGAAGAAATAATATAACCCATAAAAACAAAGTTTTTAATATGAATCCTTTACATGCATTGCCAATTGTTATATTCATTACCACAGCGCCGATTCCTTAAACAGTGCAAATTTGGTTTTTGCATCCTATTTTAAATATGAAAAACATATCTATCAGCAAAATGAGCGGCAAACTACGTTTCAAAACGTGCTTATTAAATATGATCAAGAAATTATGCACTCGCATGGAAATAACTTCTTTTCTGAATTAAACAATTTTATTATTTATTTATTAATTAATTAAAAAAATGTTGGCAACGGGAAAGAGTTTATGCAATCGTCGGCTAAATCCCATTTTAGTGCGATTGGATGATGGCAAATTGGTTTATTAGTATTCCATAAAAGCGACCTTTTGGTGACAGTAACAGCTCCAAAATTTGATGGGATGCATTGTCATCGACAACGAATCTATCTGCCAAGTTTCAGAACGATTGTTTAACGGCAAAGGGGTTAATTAGGCCTCTGCAGATTTGCCCCCATCGACACACACACAAAATTGAAGTTAATATAAAAGATTTAGAAATGGTACTCTTCCGTTAGACGGGTATCAAAAACCACCAAGTCAGAAAATTGCGCAGTTATAGCCAAGCTCAAATGTTTACGAGAAAATAGTATTTCAGCCTCATGAACTCTTATTTTTTTTACCTTTATTTCGGCTATTTAAATACATACTTAACGGTTTCTTTTAGGGTTGCTATAAATGTTCGGAAGGTTGTTACTTTGAATGAGTTATCGCGGCAATTTGGCGTTTTTTATCTGGTACCTGTCTAAAGGAAGAGTACCAAACAAATAAACATCATTTCAAATAATTACAACCAGAGATGGAAATGCTGTATTTAAATAACTTATATGGAAGTGAAATGTAGTCTTAGACCAAAAAGAAAATTTTCTAATACAGTTTTAAATATCTGTCTTTTAAATGTCATTTGAGAAAATGTTAGCATTTTATCAAATTTTTGTTCAATTATTATCTTTTAACATAAAATGTTTTTTGGAGATTGCATTTCCATGATCTCAGTGGTAGGTTTATAAACTGTAAAGATAAGTTAATTCTTCATTTGTCTCTTAACAAAAGAAGTTTACTTCCTACCCAACATCCTGTAATTAAATAGATTAATTTCTCAAATTTTTAAGGCATAGTTTATTGATAAGTTGGCATACGTAATTTTTGTCGAATACAATGATGCAGTTTACGTCAAAAAAGTATTATAAAGTATCTGACACACAAAGTATAGCCGAGTCAGATATCCCTTTGTTTTGACGGGCAATATTTCAAACTAACTATTGCTTTCATGTTTCTCTTCGATATTACTTCTCCGCCATTTCCATTTATCATTCTTCAAAAGCTGCCAGTGTTTCGAATTTCAGGATCCAGTCGAGGTTTTAACTTAGCATATAAATCTTCATCTCATAAGAAAGGTAGCCACGTCTTCAAAAGATTGGTTGTGAGGTTTATAGAGTTCTTGAAGTATGGAAATTGGTTTATTAATTTGCATAGATAACTTCAACAAAATGAAATAGTCTAGTTTACTTTTAAAAACGGAATATATATATATATATATATATAGTCTGAATCGTACAAGAAGATTTGAAAACGAGATTCTGTAAAAAAATGTAAATAATATAACTAATAAAAATAAAGTTTTTAATACAAATCCTTTATATGCATTGGCAATTTTTATATTCATTAAGCTTGGCGTCCACTATCGCTAAGCAGAGCAGAGCAGATCAGAGCGGAGTGGATTAGAGCCAATTTCAAGGCTGTCAATGTCCATTGTAGCTCGAGGCTCGTTCTATAGTAGACATTGGCAGCCTTGTAATTGGCTCTAATCCACTCCGCTCTGATCTGCTTAAGCTTGGCGTCCACTATCGCTAAGCAGAGCAGAGAAGTTCAGAGCGGAATGGATTAGAGCCAATTACAAGGCTGCCAATGTCTACTATAGCACGAGCCTCGAGCTACATTTAACGTTGACAGCCTTGTAATTGGCTCTAATCCACTCCGCTATGATCTGCTTAAGCTTGGCGTCCACTATCGCTAAGCAGAGCAGAGAAGTTCAGAGCGGAATGGATTAGAGCCAATTACAAGGCTGCCAATGTCTACTACAGCACGAGCCTCGAGCTACATTTAACGTTGGCAGCCTTGTAATTGGCTCTAATCCACTCCGCTCTGATCTGCTCTGCTTAGCGATAGTGGACGCCAAGCTTTAATATAGCGTTGAGACTGACGTCAGCATGTGCATATAAATTTTAAATATTAAAAACATCTCTATCAGCAAAATATACTGCAAACTACGTTTCAAAATTTATTTAATGAAAATTAATATGAATTTATGCATTCACGTTCAAATATCTTTTATTAATTCTGATTAAAACAATTGTGACAGCAGGAAAGAGTTTCAACACTGATCGATTAAAATTCTTTCAATTAAAATGTTACTATGCAAAGCAACGCTGCAGTGACAGGACTACACTCCATAATAAATGTATGAATTCACTTCCAATTATCTTTTTTTTATTCTGATTAAAATAAGTTGGCAACAGGAAAGAGTTTCTACAATGATCGGTTATAGCTTGGCGTCCACTAATGCTGTAAAGCAGAGCAGAGCGGAGTGGATTAGAGCCAATTACAAGTCTGTCAACGTCTACTGTAGCACGAGGCTCGTGCTACAGTAGACGTTGGCAGACTTGTAAAGCTTGGCGTCCACTATCGCTTAAGCAGAGCAGATCAAAGCGGAGTGGATTAGAGTCAATTACAAGGCTGTAAACGTCCATTGTAGCTCGAGGCTCGTGCTATAGTAGACATTGGCAGCCTTGTAATTGGCTCTAATCCACACCGCTCTGCTCTGCTCAGTGATAGTGGACGCCAAGCTTAAATGGGATTTATTACCAAGTTTTTGTAAAATATTTCAGTTGCAAAGTGAATATTGCCCAAGTGGTTAAAAATGTCTTCCGTGTTCAGTTTAACATCTTCTTTTATTCGTTCATTATCTAGGAAACAACAGTAACTTTGTAGAATACAAGCTTTGTTTTTTAAAAAAAAAATGCATATCAATTGCACAAGATGATCATTTTAAAAGAATAACCTTTGATATATCGTGTTACCTTTAAATGCGACAGTTGTGGTAATTTTTCTAACACTGAAGTATAATTTTCTTTAAAAACTTGTTTGAAGGTAGGAGACGATTTCCAACACTGTTGAATAGTTACAATTTTATTTGTGAGGTGAAAAAGTAAAGGATATAGAGAATGTTACTTAATATTGTGAATTTTTAAAAAAAAAACTATGTATAATTCAAATTTTTTACAATATCCTTCCTTACAGCAAATGTTCTAAATGCTCACCACCAATTTCGCCAATATCAATACTTCGAAAGTTTTTCTTTTTTATACATTTCGTAGCACTGCTGTAAGGCAAAACACGTTCTCCCAAAGAATAACGAGCCATTTTCAATAAAGTCAACGAATAAATTCATACAAAATTTTGTTAATTTATTGAAATAAATTAAATCAGATGGTATTTTTTGTTGGAATGTATGTATAATTTACGAAATGAGTTTTCAAATGTAAAAAATTAAATTTTTTTAAAAAGCTTTCCTCAAATCGTATTAGTAAAAATATTCACGCGAATTTATTTTTTTGAAAGAAATGTTTGCTTTAGAAGGTGAAATGAACGAAACTCGAACTTAAAAGATAGGCATTTAAATAAGTTATGGTATTGAAAGTCTTGCTACGTACACTTGGGATGTAGTCAATGCAAAAACCAAACGGGAACTCTTTTAAATTGAGCATCATGTATAATATTGGATATTTTACCACAATAAAGTGTTTATAAACTCTATTAAAAACCAAGCTTTTCTCCTTTATATTGTTACGAATTTTTGTATATTTGTAAATATTTCGTGGTGTAATTTTGTAAATAGGAAAATTTATGTACATTTCTCAAAAGGCAGTGAAATAGTTCGTCTTAACTTGGCTTCCCTGCAGTGTGTCTAGTAATGCTTGATAACGAGTTTTACAGAGATAATGCTGAGAAGCGAGTTTTACAAGGAGCAGGGCATTTAACATTATGGTAATGACAATTTCGCCAAATTGGCGAGGTAGAGCCAAATGTCGCCAAACTTGGCGACCATTTGGCGAAATTTTCGGTCCCCACGTACATGTATAGGACTTTTCGACTGCTATCTGAAAAGTTCTCCAAATGTCTATCTCTAGAAGATTCACGTATGTTTGCCTCCCCTATAAAAGCTCAAGAGAGCGGGTGATGGAGTTAGTTGTTAGTAGAGTCAGTGAGTTGACTGGAATTACTGAGTCTCAGTGAACATTCCGAGTAGTTCTAAAGCGAACTGTATTGCATTGTCTTTTGCAGCGATTTTAGCAGTTGTGTTGTCAAGTTTTTAACTGCTGTTTTGTGCTCTATTGTTGTGAAAAGAGCTGCATTGAGTCTACTAGAACGAGAAGTTCTGAAGTTGTAAAGGAATCTGTGAAGAGTTATATTGGAATAAATTTCTGCAAGTTTTGATCTGCTTTGGCTTCAAATCTTTCGAACCCATCCACGCAACAATATTAACTTCGGTTTTGTGGGTTTGTTTGTGGAATCTTCGGAATTTTAATTAATCACTCTTGCCGTCATCCAATCGGGCTGGAACTCGGCAGATAGATTCGATATCGATGACAATGCATTCATTATTTTTGCACAAATTTTGGGACTGTAACTGTCACTAAAAAGTTGCTTTTGCGGAAAGCTAATAAACTAACTTGCCGTCATCCAATCATGTTAAAATGGAATTGAACCAATTATTGTTCAAACTCTTTCCTGTTGCCAAATATTTTTTTAATAAATAAACAATAAAATTACTTTAATAAAAATAAATAAATGATATTGAAATATGAGAGCATAACTTCACGTTCACTTTTATTAAATAAATTTTGAAACGTAGTTTGCCACACATTTTGCTGATAGAAATATTTTTGATATCGGCATTGTGTTAATGAATACAAAAATTAACATTGCATGCCAAGGATTTTTTTTTAAAGCTCAGTTTTTTATGGGTTATATTATTTATGGATTAGTCCCAAAGTTTTGCAGTTTCATTCTACGAACTAAAATCGTATATGACCGCATTTTCAAAAAAATTAGATTGAATTTCCAACTAATTTCCAACCAACTTTTAGCAGTTTTTTTTTTTTTTTTTTTTTTTTTGTATTCTGAAGATTGAGGAATAAAAATTCCTTTGCTAAATTAAAATGTAATTTGTTATTGCTCTTTAAAATGAAAAGAAATCTTTTAAATAATCCGATATGATAAATTTTTTAAATAGTAAATTAAAGGGAGGACACATTTCGGACGTTTCGAAAAATACAAAAGTTTTTAAGTTGTATTCTTAGTGTAACAAAAAAATATCATCGTCTCAAGCTATTGTGCTGTGTTCTTCTTTCGGTGAAAATTTTAAATATCAGAGAAAAGTATGTGTTAATAAAATTTGAATAAAAAAAAAAGAGAGAAGGATGTATAATTTCACCAAAAAAACATGTTTTTTTTCTTCTTTCAATTATTTAGGAAGTAGAATAATTTTATTGTCCTCATCCAAATAATGCGATTAACTGAGTTTTCAGTTAATAATTTACGTAACATTAATAATTTTTGAAAAAATCATTTGTATATTCATCACTAGAGAGAAACTAATTCTTTTGTTTAAATAATAAGAAATGTGTATAATTCCACAAACTATTAGGTATTTTATTTCAATTATTTATAAAGTGGTATAATTTTACTATCCTCGTATATATTATGAAGATAAACTAAATTTTTAATTAATAATTTATGTAACATTAATAATTAATGAAAAAAACCTTCATAAATTCATCACTAGAAAGAAACTAAAACACCTTTCTTAAAGCTTGTAAGAAAGTGAATAGTATATCAATTTCATAGCTTGTGAATTCAAATGTGGATGTTACTTTTGAAACTCTGTGGTAGTTTAGAGATGTAATGGTACGAAAATCGAGTCCTACTAGAAGCCTAAAAATAGTTACCTTTTCAATGAAATAATACATAGCTTTCAATATTAATGTTCCACTTTCTTTTAAGGTCAAAGAATATAAATATGACGTATCTGTTGCCATAGTGATTGATAACGAATGGAAACTAATGCTCCTATTCCTTTATTTTTTAACCGCTTCCATACACTTATTACTAGAACTTCTAGTAACTTGAAGAAAATACAATTTTATAAGTAAATATATAGATTCTTTCAATTATTTATTTGAATTGAATCTATTCAAAGCTTCTATTTTCGATATTATAAATGCCCTTTTAGATGAATAAATGATTTTTTTTAAAGAAAGTAGTATTCACAATTTGAACTTTCATAATAAGAAGTTCCACAAAATTTTTCAAAAGGAATTTCGAAATCTAAAGATTTATTAAAGTGGAACTTTCTTAAAAATTGTATCGAACTAGATGCAGTTGATTAAATAAAATCCCATTAGACTTGTTTGATATTATTTTAAAGTGATTTTGTGTTTATTATTTTAAACATTGAAGAAGATAAATAATGTTTATGGCAACTTTCAAAGGCACTAAGAATGTTTCTGGTAACCAAAATAATATTTAATTTTTACCATACATTATTTTTAGAATAACAGCGAAATTTTACTCAAATTCTAAGATTATATCTTTAGGAACATTTATCAAACATAATATTTTTTAGTCTTCCATTTGTTACCACTTCAAAATATAATTTAGATTTCTTATATAGTACTTAAGTTCCTAACACTTGATTTTAAACTAGAACCAAAAAAAACTATTCTCTTTACATTTGATTTAATTCATTATATGTAACTACTAGTCTAAATGCCGTAAAAATTTGTGAAGCCTTTTCTGATTTCAATGAATTTAAAAAGTGAAATTATTTATGATGGCTCTAAAATTACAATTCTTTTAAATTTTAAATGAATACTAAAAGTATATATGAATACTAAAAGTATATATGAATACTAAATTCATTTATACCTTGCCAAAAGTTTCTACTTCTGCGAATTTTTAGTGATTGCTTTATTAAGTTTTAATATTACTAATAATAAACTGTCATAAATACAGAAACATCTATGAATAAAAAGTTTTTTCTTATAACGCAAATGGAAGTAATATAATATTGTAACTAAATGTCGTAAAAACAAAGGTTAAAAAACTCGTTAAAATACAAGTACTTGACAACAAATTTATTGTTTTTGTAACTTTAAAAGAATGATAAACAGTGTTTTGTTTTTATGTTTAACAAAGGTACTGAAGAAAACTATAAAAATGCATCGTTGATAATATATTTATTGCTTTCATGAAATTTTTTTACATTAAAAACTAAAGGATATGGCTGTACGAGAAAATTCCTAAATATAGAATATCATAAGAAGCTGTATTTTTTTTAATATAGTAATGGTTTGCGTGGTTATAAATTTGTAGAAACAGAATATTTTCCATTTGAGAACGAAAAGTTTTATTTCTCCGAATCCTTCCATAAAATGTCAATACTCCTTTTTTTTTTCTTTGACTCAAAATGTTAACTAGAAATACAATAGTCAATAACTTACAGAACACAAAGAACACTATTCATTTTTACAACTTATTCTAATTGAAATTAAAATATCTATTGCATTTTTTAAAGGATATTTACGTATTAAAAGGCATACAGTGTCGGACATAATTTCATACAGCATACATAAATTCACGATAAATAGTCACTATGTAAATAGTCACTATATCAATAGTCAATATGTAATTAGTCACAAAAGAAAGTAATTATAAACTCATTGTAAGCAGTCGCAATAGTAAGTCCTTATAAAGACATAGTAAATAGCCGCCGCCCCCCCCCCCCCCCCAAAAAAAAAAGTATTTGAAAAGTCACGGTAAATAATCTAAAAAGAAAGTCATATTTTCAAAGCAATATCGATTTCTATAAAATCAGTTGAAAAAATCAGAAGAACATTGCAAAGTCGTGACAAATATTATAAAATCGTAATAAAGTCACAACAAATAATTATAAAAGAATTTCATTGTAAAGTCACAATATAAAAGGTCACAGAAAGAGTCAATTTCATAACTTTTTTGTTACTGTATCAATTTTAAAAGAAAGATGAGGAGGGCATGTAATAGAATGCGAACTCTGAGCATCTAATCTTAATCTATACACTAATGTGTTCTTCGAAATTGTGTTCCAGATTAACATCAGTCCGTATAAATATGAACTACGCAAAATATCCCTATTGATAATTCGGTTGGAATCAATAAGTTTACAAAAGTTGTAACTGATGCTGCTAAATCAGTTACAGTTATGAAGGATTTGGAATAAAGACAAAAGTTTTCGTAGGGAAACTTTTGATGGAACACTGTTTTTTAAATCATTTATATTAACTTCGGTCTTGTGTACTTTTATTTGTGGTGGGTGAATCTGAGGAGGGCTAATTGACATACTTAGCATCATTAAATCGAACTGAAACTTGGCAAATAGACTCGTTGTCGACACCAATGCATTTTAGCAAGTTTTAGGGCTGTCTCTTTCACTAAAATATTGCTTTTACACATGCACACCATGCACCTTACAGTATGCCTCAGAGTTCAATTTTTTTACAGGTAGCAGTTAGCCACTTTAGTAAGACCCCAAAGTTTCAAGTCTCCAACTATATTGGTTGTCGAGTTAATCAAATTCGAAAACGGCATATTTTGAGACCCACTCGCTCACTGATCATAATAAGTTCTTCTTAGAGAATATTCTAAGGTACTTCAAGTAGAGCTAGAACTACGAAATTTGGTATGCTTGTAAGGTTTAACATGTATACAAAGGAAGAAATCTGAAAATCGAGATTTTCTCTTCCGAATCCCCTAAAGGTGACAATGTTAAAAAAAAAAAAAGAATCTAATTCTAATATATCTCTAATGGGGTTAGAATTATAAAACTTAGAATAGTAATAGCTATTAACATATATAAATGGAAGAGAAACTCACCACACACCGCGAAGCCGCTAATATAAAAGAGTCATGTTTTTCATGCAATTCATGCAATAGCTATGCCCGTGAAAAGTATTGAGATCTAAAGTAAAGCCAAGTTTAACGTTGTTGTAAATAATGGGCAATGAAAATTAGTAAGTTAAAATTCTCCTTCATAGGACTCAATATCCAGCTACAAAAATGCTTGTGCGACTTGGCTATTTAAGTGCCAGAATACCAACACAGCCAGTAAGTGATCCAGAATAAGTAATGGCTAAGTGTCACACACATTTTTGTAACTGGATATTGAGGCCTATGAGGGGAATATCGACTTTGCGAAGAAAATATTACTAATTTTCATTGTCCGTAATTTACAACAACGTTAAACTTGGCTCAATATTTTTCACGGCCATAGTTATTGCACGAAGAACTTGGCGCTTATTTTTTACAGAGATGTTTTTGTAGGGATTATTATTTCAGAAAATCCACATCCACAATCCAAATCCACATCCATTTACTACCGCATTATTGGCAGAAGCTTATACAATGGACTTTTGCCACTTTGGAGTTTTGTAATATCCTATGAAAATAGAAACAATTAAAAGTTTGAAATTTGAACATAGCCACAATTATGTTTAGGCATTATAGCTACAAGTGTCATTTATCGCCATTTTAAGTAGGACTTTGAAACTAAATAAAATGTCCATTGACAATAGAGTAGGAAAATTCTGGAAAACCTTTTTTTTTTATATATATATATTATATAATCCTGTGCTTATACTCTATCTAACTAGCCTCATCAATCTACTTCCGGGAAATCACGGCACGAAAAATCACTCTCACTGAGTAAGTACTCAACAGATCGACTGAGATTGAATCATCCACATTCTTCCACCTTCCATTAAATTCCCTCGAGTTGTTTCTCTTCTCCAAAGTTAACTTGAAAATTTATGACTCGAGGCCGAACTCGCGATAAACCTTAAGTGTCCCTCTTGAATGGATTTCAAGACAAGGTTAGTGAAGAGAAGAGAATGATGCATTTTCCGGGACTCTGAATTAAGTCACAAGACAGCCACAACAAAGCCAATGGCCAGTTCCAAATTTTTTTCAAAAATGAGTGAAAGTAGTTTATATATTTGAAGAATTTATTTCTGATTCCAAATATTTAAAAGAAAGTTCTTTAAAAAAAAAATTAGTTATTTAAATATTAAGAAAAAAATAATGCCCCAAAACCGAGCCAAAACTAGTCCGATCAAAACACTCAACAAAATCTGTGACGTCAAAAGGTCCTTCCGTTTTTATGGTTATCGTGAGGTTTCTGCCAAATAGTTGGTGTTGATTTGATAGACCATTGCCTTATCCCGTACAGGTTGGCGCGATTTGCAAGAAACTTGCAAAACTGGTTTCCGCTGCTGCATTTCGAGCCAAGATGTTTGTGAACTCTTGACATCACATTCAATTCGAGCCGCATGAATCGTTTTAGCGCCGCCAACGTCTAACAGGGGAACTTTGCAAATTAAAAAGAAAGAAGAAGCGCATTGAGCAGAAATTTTTGTGTTTGTGGCCTTTTCGAAACATTTAGAATTAAATAAAAAAAAAAAAATAATAAATAAATAAAAATGTTGAAATTGTCCATTGGTCATGAACGCAATAACTGTACTACATTAGTAAAGGAGATCAAGATCATTCGATCTAGCTCTAGTATTCACAGTTCCAGTATTTAGCATGTTCTGCTACATAAGAATTTTTAACGTGTATCCAACTTTTTTCAATGTAGTTCAGGAGTATGCATGCTCAACTTCAAAATTCTATACGCTTTGTAATGAAATGGACATAACAAATTAATGGACATGGTTGTAGCTTGTTAACGATACAAGTTCTGAAAATTGTTGCCCTGGTTACGATGTTTTAAGGAAGTAAAAAAAACTTGACCTTGAGACACTACTACTAATGCATTACACCTTGCTTAGAATTACTTTAGAAGTGGAGAGATTCGGGGTCACAAAAAAGTTATTAGTTTTCAAAAGTTGAATACATTTCTATAAATAAATTACTCTTTTTTTTTAATAAGGAAGAATTTGTGCGAAATGGTCAAAATTTGTTCCTTAAAAACATAATAGTCATAGAAGAACATCATAAGAACTTCAAAGTAAAATGAGGAAAGATAGATTAAAGTTAATTATTACAAAATTCTGATTAATAAAGCGTAAAACATTTCGTTTATTATGTTTTAAAAGTAAATATGACACAAGACTTCTAGAAATAGTATAATTATAATTCAGACTTATTCTCTTCGGGATTCTTGAAAACTATTTTTAAATTTTTAAAAATATATTTTGTCGGTCCAGTTCATGTATTCAACAAGAGTTAATAGTTTTGTTTCTTTTAAAGAAAGTTTAACGGAAAAGTTTCTTTTCAATATATTTTGTGTTTGGAATATGTCCAGTGGCATCAAAACTATCTTCTAACGTCTTCACCAAAAGGGGAGAAAGAAAATTACGAGGAATCATCCTATCTCCACTATCCTTAGGTTTGAAGTGAAAGCCAAATCGATTTTTCCTACTTTGCTTCCGTGTCCAAAGGAATAATGAAATGGACGCCAAGCCATTGGCAGCATACGTTATCAGGGATATCTGGTTGGGAGCACCCCTGATGCCATTCCTGCATCCTTATTTAAGGTCATTGTCATCTTCTTTGGGGTTCAATGACCTCTCGTCGGAAAGAAAATATCCGAGGATGAGTTTCGGTGGAGAGTAAAATAACAACTAAATGAGGGAAAGATATCGGCGATGTTTATTTGCGTCGCTTATCTTTTTGGACCAGAGGTGGCGCTTTTGGATGTTTTTTGTACTTAGTTGGGCACCTGACGAATAGGACGGGAACCGTGTTATAGCAAATAGATCCAATGATGATCGATGAAGTGTTGGTTTCAAAAGGGATTTTTTTCCCCCGACATTGAATAGAATATATCAAGCAAGGACGGCATCTAGATTCAAATTAGGGGTGTGGAACATCGCACAACTTTCAGTTACTCTTTACTACTGCTCACTGCAGTTAAATTTAACATAAACCAGCGCAATTTATTAATTTACCATTTTCATTAGTTAAAAAATAATTGGCATATTACTGATATTCTTAGCGATAAATCGTACTATGGCTAACCCCCCCCCCCCCCCCGGCGATATACTTTCCGATAATTATCACATAATCCTTTCTTGTAAGGGAAACAGAGGAGAACTGGTCGTTCACGGGTATTGTCAAGGAAAAAAAGTTCTGTGACCTTCGTATTTCAACTTTTGTGTCTTTATCGAATTCTTACGGGAATTTCTAAGGTGGAATGTTTAGAGCACCTTAAAAGACATTGCCACAGCGATTTTGATCACAATCATTAGAGACGTTTTTTAGCAATTGCGGAAATTTTATTTTCAATGGCAGTTACCATATGCGCATGCGTGAGGGAGTTATGCTAACCACAGACATAAATACACAGACATTTTTTCTACACAACACTTTTGAACAAGCATGTTCCAGAGCTTATAAAAATGGGGGGGGGGAGGGGGTGAATCAATTTTGTTCATTGCCAAATATTTGAATTATTTTTTACTGCATTTCTTTGCATAATTTGGCAAGATGGATATAAGAAAGTGATTACTTATACATGCTGGAAACCCAAGCTATTCTAATGTCTATGGTCTATCATTATCCATATTACAAGTAGGAAAATTGAAAGGAAAAAAAGAAATAAAATATTGCAAATTTCGCTGTATATATTTATTATTATTATTATTTTTTTCGTTTAAAAATGTCAAATGTTTCGAGGGAAATGCCCAGTTACATACTGAATGAGGAGATGAATACTAGTGCATGCGCAGTAGAATACTTCTGTATTACTCTTTCAAAAGAAAAATAGTTTTCTTTAACAAGTGCGAATATGTATTTCTGAAAAGGAGATCAAATTCCTAAAAGTATAACCTATTTCAATAGTTAGATGTAATTCAAGCATTTTTTCATTTTGAATATTTTTAATTTGAATTGTTTAATTATTGATAATTTTCGATAAATAATTCTCTTATCTTAATATCGAATAAAGTTATAATTTAATATTTTACAATTGTAGTAATTGTACAAAGCATTATTATAAATTGGCAATTCATTTAGAAACAAATTAGAAGGATTATATTTTATAATTATTTGTTTGAAATTTCCCTTTGACAAAGTTTCAGGTACCACTTTGGTAAAATTCATCTATAATAATAAAACAAGCTGTGTGTCTGTCTGTGGCTCCTGTGGATCTATATAAACCTAATAAAAATTAGAGTAGAGCTCTGAAATTTTCAACATAGGAAGTTTTGGCTTTCTAATTTTATGTATGTCAAACAGAATTTTAAGATTTTAATTACTTCTTTTTTAATTAATTTTTTTTTTTTACAAAGTGACTTCAAATAGAGATACAGCTATGAAATTTTCAACATAAGTAGTTTTGGACTTCTAATTGGACTTTTGAAACACAGAATTTTAAATTTTTATTAAGTTCTTTTTTAATTAATTTTTTTAATTAATTAATAATTATTTTACAAAACGACTTCTAATAGGGCTACAGCTCTGAAATTTTCAACATAAGTAGTTTTAGCCCTCTAATTGGACTTTTGAAAAACATAATTTTAAATTTTTATTTAGTTCTTTTATAATGAATTTTTTTAATTAATTAATAGTTAACAAAATGATTTCTAATAAGGCTACAGCTCTAAAACTTTCAACATAAGAAGTTTTAGCCTTCTAATAGGACTTTTGAAAAACAGAATTTTGAAATTTTATTTGTTTTTTAACTAATTAATTAACAAATATTTTACAAAACGATTTCTAATAGGGCTACATTTTTGAAATTATCAACACTAATAGTTTTGGCCTTCTAATAGGACTTTTGATAAAATGAACGTTAAAATTTTAATTTGTTTTTTAATGAATTTTTAATTAATATGTTCACAAAAAGCGACTTCTAATAGGCCTAGAGCTCTGAAAGTTTCAACATAAGTAGTTTTACCTTCTAATTTTGCTTTTTACAAATATCACGTGTTAAAATACTCTTAAAGGGGTGTTGTATTATAGTTATTAACGGAGAATTTTTGTGTTGTTTCTCGCTAAGGGAGGGGCTTCTAATATTAAGACTTTACGTAACAATTAATTTTTAGTGTGTGAGGCGACCTTACGCTTACGCAGCAATGAATCTTTCATCGAGCAAAGCGAGCTCATGTATGCATAGCAATGAACCTTTCAATGAGTTAGGTATGCCTGTGCTTATGTGTCAATGACTTTTTCAGCGAGCGAAGCGTGCTCGATTTTGCGTTGCGATGAACCTTCCTGCGAGCGAAGCGCCAAAAATTGGGGTTTATACACCAATGACGGATTTCCGCAACGCGTGGCCTCACAGCTGGCTAAAATGATGCACATGGTAAAATTTCGTGACGAAGCACGGGTATTTAGCTAGTAAATAATAACTTATTCATTAATAATAACATTTAAATATATATATATATATATATATCCCTGAGATTTCCTGAGTCATGTTTTTCATCGCGGAGTTAATTATTTTTAGCCACATAAAATATAGTCAAACCTCAATTACACAAATTCTTCCGATAACTCGAAAAAAGTAATTTTTCTTTAAGAATAACATTCTGCAAGTCTATGTTATCAAAAATTTTTGTAACTTCAATTCCTCAAGTAACAGTTAAACAAACGAGTAGGATTTTTTTCCCCAGAGTAACAACGATTATTTCCAGGTTTAAGGGGGGGATTTTTCTTCCCCCCCCCCCCCCCCCTGAGATTTTAAGGCTGATTTGTTTTCCAGGTTTGTCCCTGAGGCGTACGAACCCTGGGAAGATCTAGTAAGGATCATTCCCTATACTCGATATGTTACAATCTTCTAGTCCAATGCATTTAGAAACTACTTTCTATAAAACCTTGACATTTGGTGAGTTGGTACGAAAAAGGTCACTTAATGAAATGACATAAATCGTTTTAATTTAATGTTCATCTATTATAAATGAAAATTGAAATAGCAAAAGACAAGACCAGGTAGAGCAGCTGCATATCCATTGATGTAAGGATATCAAATATAAAATAAAATATATTCGAAGCTATTTTCAAATTTTTAATTGATGTCATTTCATTAAGTGATCATTTTCGTACCAAGTCATCAAATTTCAAGGTTTTATAGAGAGTAGTTTCTAAATGCACTAAGACACTTATTTTTATTTATATATTTTTTTATTAAGTCAGTGTACAGACTGCTAGTTACGCAACGATGTTGATTGGCCACCTAAGATTCTTTTTTTTTTCTTTCTTTTAGGTTGATAATCCTGGAATGAAACAAAGTGTCACATTCCTCTCTGCGACATCGTGGGATGTATTGAACAACTTCCAATTACACATAATGCTGATCCTGCATTTATATATATTTTTTTGGATAGGTGTAAATAGTGTAAATGTCCGTTTTCTAATTTAAAAAAATTACGTCTAATTTAAATCCTCTTACGTCTTTATCTCATTTCTACAGGAATTTCAGAGATAGGGATAATTAGAACACCCTAAAAGGCATTACTACAGTGATTTTGATGAAAATCGTTAGAACCATTTATCGGCAATTGCCGAAAAACTTAAATTTTCAATGATAGCTACCTTTAGCGCATGCGCTATTTTGACCAAAACCTTAATGAGAGGTTCCATGGCAACCACTAACCTGTACACAAAAGTCATTCAGTTTGGTTATTATGTATACTTTTTTTTTTCAAGACCACTTTTTTGAAGTCAAGATGTTCCAGGACGTTAAAAAATGCAATACTTAAAAAAAAATACAATGCAAAAAATTATATATATAATTTTTTCTTGACCGAATCATATACTTACCCTATGTTAACATATGGGCATTAGAAAGTAATAATAACGTATTGGAAATTTCTCCAAATATGGCCTTCTCTGGTTTTTAGCAAGCGTTCATGTAACAGTTTACAAAATCCATTGTAAACGCAAAAAAAACAAACCCTTTCATAATGTTTAATAGTTAAGAACTGTTATGATGTAAAACGTGCTCTTGGTGAGTATTCTCTGTATATTCCGAAAGAAAAATACACATTTCTTTCATCGAATCTAGCATTCTGAGGGGGAAAAAAAGTGGTATACAAAAAAAATGAAGGTGAATAAACTTTTAAGGTGAACAAAACATCCTGAAATTCGATAAAGGTATAAAAAGTTGGAAAATGATTGTCATTCACACCCCTAGTTTTTCTAGGAAATAAAAAGTACTTTTTTTTTTTCTTATTTTGATAATTTTTTACAAAAGCGTAAAACTATTGTTGAAAACATTCAGTGACTTGATATTGATAAAGTGGATTCATTTACTAAAAATGTACTAGTGAAAATTAAATCCGGAGGCAATTTGGACATATTAGTGAAACACATATAAAAACGTACTATTGAACATTATTTTAAAGAAAATCACCCTATAACAACTTCAATGATAAGAATTACTTGTATAAAAAAAAATTCAATTTCAAAATGAAGTTTTTAAAAGATTAAAATGAAATAAATTAAATGGAAAGTTCAGCCATATCTGGTTTCCCAATGGAAAATTTCCTTTTATTGTTTCTTTTTTCAAATCCGTTATATTATATATTTTTTTGTTTGTGTGGCTGTCAGGCAAATCTGCGGAAGCCTAATTAACCCACTTGCCATCATCTGATCAGGTTCATACTAAGCAGATAGATTCGATGTCGATGACAATGCATTCTATCAAGTTTTGGAGGCTGTCACTGTCATTAAAAGGTCGCTTTTACACAGGTTTCTCTAATCATTTTGGTATACTAATAAATACCATTTAACAGATTATTGTTGAAGCTCTTTCCTCATGCCAAAAATACTTTAATCAGAATAAATAAAATATAATTGGACGTGAAAGCATAACTTTATTATGGAGTGTGGCCCAGTTAATAAACATTTGTGTTTTAAGTAAAATAAATAAAAGATATTTGGACGTGTATGCATAAATTTGTCTATCATTTTTATATCAATGCATCATTTTTAATAAATAAATTTTGAAACGTACTTTGCCGCGTATTTTGCTGATAGAGATGTTTTATTATTTAAAATTAGATGCAAACACCAAGCACACGCTGGCAACAGAATCGACGCTATGTTAATGAATGTAAAAATCAGTAATGCATATAAAGGATTTATATTAAAAAATTCCTTATGAGTAATATTATCATTTTTACTTATCAAGCCTAATCCATTAATAAACATTGGGCTGGATAGAAAAAAAAAATTGATATCACCAAATGATTTGATAGTCCTCATGTAACATTGTTTGTTATTGTATACAAAAAATGTTGCGAACCTTAAAATCGTGTGGCAGGTTGATGAAATATTTTCTGGTTCCGAATTTAAAAAACAAAATTATGGTGTAAAAACTTAAAATGTTAATTTTTTTTTTGCTGGAATACTATAGTACGTTTTATAGAACGGTTATAGAAAGAAAAAAAAATGAAAATGCCCACAACTTACTACTGAAACATCACATGTTTATTTTTATAGTTACAATCTTACAAAATATCAACATTTACTGAAAATGCAAAGCAACATAGTTACAAAATATCAACATTTAATGAAAACTCAAAGCAACTTACAACAATATTGTATATAAAAGTTTATAAATATATATTTTGATTTACTTTGATTTGAAAACTAAGCATTTTTTTTTATACAACGTACAAATTATCAAAAGAAATCAGTATTCTGTAAAATGCGTATACAAATCTTTTTTTTAATAAGATTTTGTAAACGTATTCTGCGGAATATTTAGATTAATATATTTAAAAATATATTTTAATGAAAATATTTACGAATTTAATCCGCTAGGATACGTGAATCCCATTAAACATTTATAGTTTACAATTGCTGACAGCAAAGGAAGCTCACATTTGATACAATTCCATTGTAAAATCACAATGTTCATGTGAATCCACACAGCCCTACAAAAAGAACTCCCTAACTCTGAAATGGCACAATTATGAAATGATAAGAGACAGAAAGAAGAGACAGGTTGTACGATAGGTAGACAAGTACGGAAATTTTAAATTTACCGGTTTGCAACATGGATCGGCGGGAGTAATGAGCTGATGACGGCAAAGCTATGATACGAGATATCGCCTAAGGATAGCGCCAAGTTGGAACTGCCGAAGTTATTATTGTATGTTATATATTATGACTGATAACATTAATAAATCAGGGGACGCAGAGAGTTCTTCTTAAACAAATTAAGTTGGAATTTTAGGGATAATTTCTTAAAATTTTAGAGATAATTTAAAATGTAATTTAAGGAAATTTAGGGATATTTCTTTTAAAGTTGACATAGGCCCCTAACATACTGTTGCACAAATTGTCCGTAGTGTAAATAGTGACGTATTATTTTAAAATTCTATTGTAATTTATTTTTATCTTATTTTATTTTTTTAACAGCGATTATACAGGTTAGAAAAAGGTGGCAACACCTAAAGCAATCGAGAAATTTTGAGATGTTTCTTTTTCGATGAAGAGGCTGGAAATTTTGGTAATGTTCTCACGCGACTGCTATATAAAGACCGTAGATCGGGAAAGTTTTCAGATTGACTTCGGACTTCGTTGAAAGCTGATCGCGATCGCTCTGTTGACTTATTGGAGTGAGCTTTTATAATCGCTATATTCGAAGCCGTTCTTGTTGAAGCTTGTATTGAAGATTAATAGTGATTGCACTGTTATCTGTGAATAAATTTTGTGAGTTTTCTGAAGAGAATAAATACTAGTTTTTATCTGAAAAACTGTGCCATCATTGCCTCAGTGGAAAAATTCATAACAATACATTCTTTTCAAAGCATATTTCAATACCGGCAAAAAATTAATGCCAATTTCCAAAAAATTGAATAATTAAAATCCTAGAAAAGATTTTCACTTCTACAGGATTACCTTTTTTTTTTTTTTTTTTTTTTTTTTTTTTAAGAATTATTGAAAAGTATTAGTACAATTTTATGGAAGAACAAAAATTTAAGGAATTTAGGACAAATGCGACCCCTGGTTACCGGCAATATATGAAAGACGGCGTTCTGGAACTAGAACTTTTTTTCGTTCTTTGTCGGACATTATAAATTTTATTAGAGTGTAATGGAAAATAGTATTTCCAGGTTCTTTTTGATGAATTACCATTAAATTAACTAATTTTAGCAAATATTTTAATTGTCACCACCAAACATTAAAGTATGATACAAAAACATCGACATTTCTTTAAGAAAGAATTTATCCTACGCTCTTCATTACAACTTACAGGAAAGAAAACTTTAATTCGAAAGACTATGGCCAGCTTTTAGGTAGGTTATTTTGGTGGACCTACTTATCTTAAATGGCTCATTGAACAACTTTACATAAGGAGTAATTAGGTCTGATGAAATTCCCATTGTTACAAAAGCAGGGTTCCCACTCAAATCCCAGAATGAAAATCAATGACTTTTCAATGACTTTTAAGGACCTAATTAATGTTTTAAAGGACCTTAAAAAATTTGTTTTCAGGCATAATGCCTGTATAAAATTTTTTGATAAAGTATATTCTACCAAAACAGTTGCAAGTTGGCGCATATGTAATACAAATATGTCAGAAAATTCCGATATAATGAGGATAAGTGGCGGACACGCGGGGATAGCAAGTCTGAGTTGCATTTTTGTAAATTTTAAAGTTGGTCAACATACACAAAAATTAAGGACTTTTAAGGACATCTAAGCATTTTCAATGACTTTTAAGTACCTCTAAGCATTTTCAAGTACTTTCAAGGCCTTGAAAACAGGTTAAAAAATATTAAGCACTTTTAATGACTTTCAATGACAGTGGGAACCCTGAAAAGTCATCTGTATAAAATTGTAAATAGTGAAGAATTTATATTAAAGTTCTATTTTATCTAATTTTATTCTGTACATAATTGTAAATACTAGTGACGAATTTATTTTAAAGTTCTGTTTTATCTAATTTTATTTTGTAAAAAAAAATAAAATAAAACTTTAAAACAAATTCTTCACTATTTACAATTTTATACGGACGATTTTTGTAACACTATGAAACCTACTTTTATGCATACCGTCATCAAATTTAAATAATGTTCTCTCTTAAAATAAGCTAATTTAGTACCACCAAACTTTTTATATGAAAATTAAGGCAAATGAAACCCAGCAATTACTCATACCCTGAACGTTTAGCTGAAAAATACTATGGTAGCAGTTTTTTACTAGAATAAAAATCGTTATAATGAGTTTGTTAATGAGAACAGTTTTATCTAAACCTCATAAAGTTTTAATGAAAAGTAGTTGTTATATAAACAATTCAACAATCGTCGCGAATCATTAGCGATTCCAATTGATTTGATCGACTGATTTAGAGCATTTATACTGAATCGTTGCTCAATCTGTCGATTCTTCTGGAGCAGATGTTTTTGAATCTAGAACTACTACGCAGCATAACTAGAAACCACCTACGAGTCCCATTGACGTTCATTTTCTATTGACATAATAGGCTACTTTGGAACATCTTACCCAAGCTCGACTTGTACATATGCTTCAGGAGCATGTATTTTTTAATCTAAAGTACGTAGCAATGTCATCACTATAGAAACCATATATGATTTATATACTTTTTTGATGTAATAGACTGTTTATGAATATCTTGCTTAACTTCACTTGTTTATATTATTGAGAAGCAGATATTTTTGAATCCCGAAAGACGTACAGTCATCAATAGAAACTATTAATGATTCTTATTTTCTATTGACATAATAGACGGCTTATGAATATCCTAAGTAGAACTTTGTCATGGAGCAGGTATTTTTTAATCGAAAACTACGTTACAGTATCATTAGAAACTGCTGATGTTTTCGATTGATGTTTAGTTTCTATTAACATAATAGACTATTTATAAACACCTAGCCAAGATGCAACTGGGTCATTTTTTTTCTTTCTGGAACAGGTATTCTTGAATCTAAAAGTACGATACAATCATCATCAAAAACCACAGATGATTTCGATTGCTGAATAGTTTCTATTGGCATAATAAGGCTGCTTTTGAACATTTTGTCTCGATGCAGCTTTTCCATACTTTCCAGAAGTAGGTATTTTTAATCTAAAACTAGGGTGCAGTCACCATTAGAAACTACTGATAATTTAGATTTATGTTAATTTTCTATTGACATAATAGGCTGCTTATAAACATATGATCTAGATGAAATTTTGTCATTTTCATCTGGAGCAGGTATTTTTGAATTTAGAACTATGGTACCATCATTAGAAATTACTGATGATTTTGATTGCTGATTAATTTCTATTGACATAATTAGCTGCTTTTGAACATCGTGTCCATACTCTCTAGGAGCAGATATTTTTAAATCGAGTTCTACAATACAATCATAATTAGAAAACGCTGATGATTTTGATTGGTGTTCAGTTTCTATTGCAGTAATGGCCTGCTTATAAACATCTGGCCAAGATGCAACTAGGCCATTTTTTTCTGGAACAGGTATTTTTGAATCTAGAAGTACGGTACAATCATCATTAGAAACCACTGATGATTTCGATTGCTGAATAGTTTCTATTGACATAATAGGCTGCTTTTGAACATTTTGTCTCGATCCAACTTTTCAATACTTTCCAGAAGTAGGTATATTTTAATCTAAAACTAGGATGCAGTCATCATTAGAAACCACCGATGATTTAGATTTATATTCATTTTCTATTGACTTAATAGACTGCTTATCATCTGACGTAGATGCCACTAAGTCATTTTCTTCTAGAGCAGGTATTTTTAAAGTTAGAACTCCGGTACAGTCATCATTAGAAACTGATGATTTCGATTGCTGATTAATTTCAATTGAGATAATTGGCTGATTTTGACCACCTTGCTCATACTCTCCAGGAGCAAGTAATATTTTTGAATCTAGATCTGCAATACAGTTATCATTGGAAACCATTAAAGAATTCGATTTATGTTCATTTCCTGTTGGCATAATAGACTGCTTATAAGCATCTGACCTAGATGCAACTGGGTCATTATTTTCTGGAGCAGGTATTTTTGTATCTAGTACTACTACCTGACTATCATCAGGAACCATTAGTAATTCGAATTGATTGTCTTTTAGTAATAATGACTGTTCATTATTTTCTCTAAATAATCGCCATAATTCAGATTGGTCTAGAATAGTACTTTCCGAAATTGACACTTCTTCAACGATGCTTTTCTCACACCTCGATTTTGGAATTCGTGGTGTGGCGTTATTTGGAAACATCACGTGCCGATAATCCAAAAGGGGCTGACCTTTGACGAATTCTTCGTACAAGGATTTCTCCATTTCAGGCCGTGGTCCCAGGATTTTAAGCACTTCAAAATGACAGAGTTCTTTCTCCACGAAAAGGGCATAGGAAAGCTAGAAAGTAAACTTAATTACAATACAAAAGTCATAACAGCAAAAATTCAAAAACGAAATGTTTTAACAATAATATTTGCTAGTAAAATGAACAAAATTAAAGACGGTGATTTAAAAACATGTTGGATTGTGACATCTGTTGTCAGTGAAAAGCAGCTGTTACACGTTTCTATTAAGGAACAGATTAGCAAAATTTTTTCCCAAATTTGCCATCAAATATCATGTTCCAATCCAATATATCTATTTAATGTCAATATGTGAATCCCTGTACACTTACTAGAGAAGTTCTCTTCCGAGCGTATATTAAAATACTTTCGGTTGAAATATATGCAAACCTAAGCCTATAGAGACTTTCAACATTGTGTACGGTATATATCTGCGACATTAATAACTTCGACTAAAGTTACAACTTGACTTGCTTAGTAAACTGAAAAAATTGGGTTTGACCTGCAACATATTTAGTACAATAAATTACCACATTGTTAGCAACTACACTTGGATCACATTGGATCACATACATTTCTGGCAATATCTGGTTTTTTAGGGCATAAGAAAGGGCATATCAGACTCTAATAACACTCAGAGCTGCTTACTGCATACGCACTATACAAGTGGACCATTACGACGATGTTGCCTTGTTAAAAAATATAAATGGACGTCTTGCTTTGTTTGTACTGGATATTCCAATGCACGA
Organism: Linyphia triangularis; assembly: GCA_963978545.1. Taxonomy (NCBI): domain Eukaryota; kingdom Metazoa; phylum Arthropoda; class Arachnida; order Araneae; family Linyphiidae; genus Linyphia; species Linyphia triangularis. The sequence goes on from OZ021725.1 coordinate 92,630,802, forward strand.
TAGGTATTTACAACTCTAAAAAAGTTGTTACAAACTAGATCTGTGTAATATAAGGGCGGGTCAATAATATAGGGACGAGATCACAAGAACAACGCCCACCACAGGGGGGGTTGTGATGCCACGGAAGCCATTTTCAACGATGATTCCAGGATTAAAAAAAACCCCTATATTTTAGACACCGGACGCCAATTCTCGACATACATCACCCTTATTCTAATTCGACGAGTCTTGTTTCTATAATAACCCCCATAATCCAGACTATTCGGCGGAAGCCATAATACTGATAGACAGGAAGTCTGACTTTCACGAAAAAACACCTAGCTGACATATCAGTAGAGTACTGATCTCCAATTGTATTTTCTAGATTGCTCATACGCGTTTTCATCTCCCTCTGCAAGCAGATAAAGCCAATTGAATTTTAGCCACACTGACCCCCATCTAATGCTGTGTAATAGGTTGCCTATGGTTACCGAGTAGTTAAGAGGAAGTTCTAGTAAGGATCATTCCCTACTCGCTACGTTACAATCTTATAGCCTAGTGCATTTAGAAACTACTTTGTATAACCAGCTTGAAATTTAGTGACTACCATATAGCACACATTCTCCCAGGGAAGTCCCTAGGAAATTAATCGGAGTCCTGCGGATGACTGGGGACTTCCGAGGAACCTCCCTGGGAGAATGTGTGCTATATGGGAGGCGCGAAAATGATCCCTTCATGAAATGACATCAATTAAAACTTCGAAAATAGCGTCTAATATATTTTATATTTGAAATCCTTACGTCAATGCAAATACAGAGGCTCCACATGGTTTTGTCTATAGCTATTTTAATTTTCATTTATAATAGATAGACATTAAATGAAAACAATTTATGAAATTTTATTAGATAATCTTTTTTTTTATTATCTAATCACCAAATTTTAAGGTTTTGTGCAGAATAATTTCTAAATGCACTGGAATAGAAGATTGTAACATAGCGAGTATAGGGAATGATCCTTACTAAGACTTCCTCTTAAGGAGAGTTGTTAGTACAGAACTCTATGGTCTTCAGCCTTCTTCGTTTTCATGGCAATAACCAAGCATACACTATCTAGAAGTTAAAGATCAGTGCAGTAGAAGATGTAGGGGCTTCAAGGGACAGTTGTGTCTCAAATGGAAGTACACACAGAAAATGTGCATTAAATGATTGGAGAGTCTCACAATTTCTATTAGGGTTTACTAAATTTGAAAATAAAATGCTGCAGACACTCTTAGGGTCTTATTATACAGAGCCCCTCGAGTGGCGAACTCGCGAAAAACGCTTCAGTTGCTCAGATGAGCCACTCGAAGGGAAACATGCAATTTTATGGAGCTTATTATACTGGGCCACTGATGTGGCTTGACGTTGCCTCTGTCGCTTGTGGCGTTCAGATCCTAAGCAAAACTTGCAATCTTCTGGAGCTTATTATACTGGCCCACAGCAGTGACCAGCCCTGGCGTCATTACTGCGACGAAAGTGCACCACCTCTTCAGTCGCTCAGACAAGCCACTTGAAGGCGAAACAAGCAATCTCATGGAGCTTACTATACTGGACCACTGCTGTGGCTAGAGGTTGCGTATGTCGCTTGTGGCCCTCATACCCTAAACGAAATATGCAATCTTCTGGAGCTTATTATACTGAGCCACAGCTGTGGCCAGTCCCGGCGTTTTTACTGTGGATCACCACCGCTTCAGTCGATCAGACAAGCTACTTGAAGCGAAACATGCAATCCTATGGAGCTTATTAAAAAAGGGCCACTGCTGTGGCTAGAGGTTGCATCTATCGCCTGTGGCATTCAGACCCTAAGCGAAACATGCAATCCTATGGAGCTTATTATACTGGGCCACTGTTAAGGTTGCGTCTGTCTCTTGTGGCGTTCAGACCCTAAGCAAAACATGCAATCTTCTGGAGCTTATTATGCTGAGCCACAGCTATGGCCAGCCAGAGCGTTTTTACTGTGGATCACCACCGCTTCAGTCGATCAGACAAGTCACTCGAAGCGAAACATGCAATCCTATGGAGCTTATTACACAGGGCCACTGCTGTGACTAGAGGTTGCATCTATCGCCTGTGGCATTCAGAACTTAAGCGAAACATGCAATCCTATGGAGCTTATTATACTGGGCCACTGTTGAGGTGGCGTCTGTCGCTTGTGGCGTTCAGACCCTAAGCAAAACATGCAATCTTCTGGAGCTTACTATACTGAGCCAATGTTGAGGTTGCGTCTGTCGATTGTGGCGTTCAGACCTTAAGCAAAACATGCAATCTTCTTATACTGAGCCACAGCTGTGGCCAGCCTGGGCGTCTTTACTGTGGCGAACGCGCGCGGCAGGTGTGGCTTTGTATAAAAAGGTCCTAAGGCTTTTTTTTAAAACGGCAACGTAAAGGCGCGCGCGCACACACACACTACAATGCTAAAAGAGAATACATTACCGCTTTAGCTTTCTTCAGATGTTTTCGCAGCATGTTATATGTTAAATGGTAAGCCCACCAAAAGTAGGAATGCATCAGTTTCATCAGATCCTTTTCTTCCGTTTCATGAACAGTCAGTTGAGCCTGAAATCACAATTTGATAATCCTTAAAAGGCATATCAATGAAGAACAAGCTAATGTATTCAAACCATTTTTTGGAATGAATCTGTAGTTCGTCCAACCAAATCTACTACATCACTTTCAGATTTTTCTGCTGAACTGCAAATTTCCTAAAAAGGTGCCTCTGTTGAATTTTTTGCTAGCCTACTGGCTGCTTTACCTCATTATTGCAAATGAGTCAAACCTTATTGGAGAGGATAATACAATAACCCATAAAAAATATAAATCCTTTATATGCACTGCCAATTGTTATATTCATTAACAAAGCGCCGATTCTTTTCTCAGGGTGTGCTTGGTGTTTGCATCTAATTTGAAATATTAAAAACATCTCTATCAGCAAAATATGCGACAAGCTGCGTTTCAAAATTTATTTATTAGCATTTTCTCAATTTATGGATCGCTCTTTTTCATTTCTTGTTTGATTTATTTTGTATTTTTAGAAATATATATGTTTCGTGTATATTAAAGTGTTTGTTGTATTCATCATTCGTCAACGGGCGTCTTTAGACGCCTTCCAACTTTAATGTGTAATAATATTTGCACAAAAATGACCACAGAGACAATGACGTGGATCCTTTTTTTATGACAAAGCTTTTTGTTGAGTAGAAGCAATAATGTCGAATTGGTTCATCAGTCATCCCCTTACTCAACTTCCTTAAGCGATTTCCGAGGGTGAATTCTTTTTATTAAATATATTTCATATTAACTTCGATTTTGAGTGTTTGATGCTAACAAATCTTCGGAGGTCTAATTTACCATCATCCAATCGAACTGAAACGTGGAAGATAGACTCGTTGTTGGTGACGAAATTTTGGGGCTAAAAATAAGTTATGTCAATGGTTTTCTTCGTAGTGGTCAAACACTACGAAACCTCAATCTGAGATCAAAATCGCATAAATAAGTTGCAACTGCACATAAAAATTGGCAAAACATATTGTTGCACAAATTGTCTGTATATAGTGTAAATAGTGACGTATTATTTTAAAATTCTATTGTAATTTATTTTATCTTATTTTATTTATTAATAGCGATTATGCAGGTTAGAAAAAGGTGGCAACACCTAAAGCAATCGAGAAATTTCGAGATGTTTCTTTTCCGACGAATTGGCTGGAAATTTCGCGAATGTTCTCTCGCGCCTGGTATATAAAGACCGAAGATCGGGAAAGTTTTCGGATTGACTTTGGACTTCGATGTGAACTGATCGCTTTGTTTACTGGAGTGAACTTGTATAATCGCTGTATTCGAAGTTGTTCTTACTGAAGCTTGTGTTGAAGCTTGAGGGTGATTAAACTGCTGTCTTTGAATAAATTTTGGGCCTTTGAAGAGTGAATAAATAGTAGTTTTCATCTTAAAAATAGTGCCATCATTGCCTCAGTGGAAAAATTCATAACAATATGAAGGAATTATAGAAAAAACTTAGTTAGTTTTATAACCCCTTTTATACACTATTTGGATTCTAATCAATGCTAATGAAGACACTTGTTCTTATCGCGTTTATAAAATGAATCTTGAAGAGGAGGTAGATTAAATACAAATAGGAATGTGAAAAGAAATTATAAGTAGATGTATAAAAATCTAATGATCATCGAACCTATAGTCGCTGAAAACGTCTTCAATACCGAATTTTTTTTTTTATAAATCAACCTTCTCTTTTGAAAATCTAAAGATGGACTGTGTGATTCGAAAGCTGAGAGTAACTTTCTTCCCACACGATCCTGACCTGAACTCTCTCACACACATCGACAGGCATGGGTGCCCCCAGGAATATTTGCAAGGGGGTGCAAGACTAGATTTTTATCAAAATCATCAATTTTTTTAGAAATGTTAATTAATAATTATGTATTATAAATTCTACTCTTTGAGAATAGTTAAAATTCATTATATATATTTTTAAAAGCGCAACCCTGTTAAAGACAGGGATGAGAGTGATCAGAGAGCAAAAAGGAGGAAATCCAAAAATTCATTGAAAAAGTTCAACAAAAAAAGTATGCAGGAAGGATGATTCAATAATTTTAAAGATACAATGAAATTTCTCATACTATATAATAATTACATTTCAAATATTAGGAGTTAGTGAAGTAATCTGAGAGGAAAGGGGAGCTAAGAGGAAAAATCTTTTGTTTAGACATGAGGAAAAGCATACTTTTTGCAGGAAAAACTGGTACAGATCAGAAAAAAGCATATCCTCAAAACAGGGAAAAAGAGAAGGAAAATGTTACATAAAAAACCAAAAAGGAGGAAATTGTCCAAAAGGAGGAAAACTGTCATCCCTGTAAAGAGAGAGAAAAAAAAATAGTAAAAATATAAAATATATATTTTTAAAGATTTTTTTTATTTTTTATCATCCAACTAGATTTCAAGGCATTCAAGAGACAGTGTTTAGAATAGAGGAACTCGAAGATGCAAAATACAGAAGAGTAGCATTTTTTTTATTTCTTCCAAGCTTCGGATATAATGAACAAAAAATTTCAAAATGAAACACGAAGGCAGTATTGGAAAATGCGCAGTTGAATTCTAAAAATAGATTTCAAGATAGTATATCTGATGACTTTAAAAACAAAACATTTTCCTAGAATTACAGAACTAAACAGGAAATGATTATACAATAAAAGGAATAAATACTTCTACTCATCAGCCTCTAATAATCATAGGCCGACCAAACGGTATAGTGGTTAGTGTGCTAGCTTCTAGACAGCGAGGTTGCGGGTTCGAGTCCCGTGTTAGGCATGGATGTTTGTAAATGTACGTTGGCTTGTCTAATGACGAATGTTTCGACGCATTATAGCCCTCGTGTTGCTGACGGCGCCAGATAATCTGAAAACAACCAACTAATAATCATAGACAACAAGCGCCAGAAAATAGTTACGCAAGTAGCTATGAAAAACGAAATAGGAAAAAAACAAAAGACAAAATAGGGGGAAAAAAAAAAAAATGCTCATTGTAACATAAAAGTATAAACGGCATATGTTTTTTTTTTTTTTTTTTTTTTTTTTTTTTTATCTTGGAATTTACATCTTTTCCCTCATTTTTTTTTAAATTTTCAGCAGCCAAGGGGGTGCAGGTGCACCTCCCGGGGGCGCCCATGTCGACAGGTGGCGTTATAGCAGGCTCAATAGCTGGATTGTTCTATACTAGAGGACAGGATGAGTTAAGCTCACTAAATACGCTGTAGGAACCAGTTCCCCTATCGTTGTAGAGCAGCGTCAGCCACTACGCGGGCCGCGAAGGATATTTCTGCGGCCCGTCAACAGCGCAAAAGATTTAAAAAAAAAAAAAAAAATTCATTGTATGGACTTTTTTTCATACATAATTGTAATTTTTCCGAAATATATATACGTTAATATAGTACGTGTTATATATTTCGGAATACGTTAATATAGTACGTAATATATACGTTAATATATAGTATAGTTAATATAGTACGTGTTAAGTATGTCGAACAGAGTTTTCCACTACGTGTCCGAAGAAACTATATAAAGAAACTTTCAGCCAAGATGGTTTTCATAAAGAATAAATTCAGGAATAACTTAGTTGAATCTCATTTGGACAATTTATTAAGATTGGAGATCGACTCTACCACAAAATAAAACTGAACGATTTCGACCACTATCGTGTCACAATTTATATCGACTAAAACCAATTAAAACAGAGTAATCTGGAAGTACAGTTTAAATAGTTTTATTAAAAGTTAGGTCGAGTTATACAGTCACGTTCGAACAAAAGATTCACTTATCTTTTATAATTTCATTTACTAATATTGAAAATTATTATTTTTTAATTATTAAAAAATATATATAATCAAATATCAATTGTAATTTGATCAAGATTACATTTTCTTAGTTTTCAGTTTTTAGAAATGCTATGTATTAAATCGATAATAAAAATACATATATTGGAGAATCCGGTCTGCGAAACGCTCCAACATAAGTCAAATGGCCCGCCTCTAAAAGTTAGTGGCGAACGCTGTTGTAGAGTATCGAGTGAGCTCAACTCATCCTGTCCCCTAGTATAGCTGCTGCCGTAATGCCTAAAGGTCTTACTATACAGAGCCACTCCTGTATCACGCGATCGCCACAGTAAAGACTCCTGGGCGACCCACTGCTGTGGCTCAGTATAATAAGCTCCATAGGATTGCATGTTTCGCTAGGGTCTGAGCGCCACAAGCGACAGACGCAACCTCTAGCCAGAGTAGTGGCACAATGTAAGAAGTTCCATAGGATTGCATGTTTCGCTTAGGGTCTGAGCGCCACAAGCGACAGACGCAACCTCTAGCCACAGTAGTGGCTCAATGTAAGAAGTTCCATAGGATTGCATGTTTCGCTTAGGGTCTGAGCGCCACAAGCGACAGACGCAACCTCTAGCCACAGTAGTGGCTCAATGTAAGAAGTTCCATAGGATTGCATGTTTCGCTTAGGGTCTGAGCGCCACAAGCGACAGACGCAACCTCTAGCCACAGTAGTGGCTCAATGTAAGAAGTTCCATAGGATTGCATGTTTCGCTTCGAGAGGCTTGTCAGAGCGACTGAAGCGGTGGCGCACGTTCGCCACTCAGGTGGCTCTGTATAAGGCCCTAAGGCTAAAGCCTCCCGAGGGTTTTTCGATGCAGGAACGCAGCGTGAAAACAAGCAACAAAATATAGACAAGCTGCTGTAACATACACGTGGTCAGACGTAGCTTGTTGACATAGCTGGCGGGCCATTGGACTCTAGGTCGCCCTCTGGAGGATGCAACCAAATCTATTTTCCAAGCTCAGTGGCTACCACCGGGACCACCGCGAAATGTAGAAACATATTTATATCGGGCCTGGTACAACCAGATGGCACTCTTATCTTATGCGACGCTAAGCGATGGATGAAAATGTAAACAAACTATTCTAAGAACTGGATTGTACATACGGTATTGAAATTTATCGATAGCTAAAATGTTTCTTTTTACCCTTTTTTTTTTATTTAATTAACAAGCTGAAATGTGGAAAGGATAATTCTATAAAGGAGTGACTTTCATGTTTGAAAACTTTACAGGTAAGTTGTATCATGTTATTAATGTATTTATTTCAAACTTTTAGTATTCTAAGTTAGGCTTAAACCTATCGCAAATCAAACAATCTCTCATAGAAATTAAAAAAAGTTTTATTTCATAATTCTATTTTAAATATTCTTTTGAAAATATAATTTTGTAAAACTGATGATGATGAAGTAAAAAGTGAAAGGAAATTTTAATCAGAATATTAGGTACTAGCCCCCAATTTACAATTTTTAAATTCCTATTATATTCAAAGTTGAAATATAATTTTTGTATAATAATTTATTGTTTGTATTTTTGTAATGTTTATTCTTTTAAATACATACTGTTTTAATGTATTGCTTGTTATGGTATTGAAATTATTTTAGATATATAAGTATATGAATATATTTCAGAGAATTTTCAACCCGAATAATCTACTATAAAAGGAATATTAGTAATATTGAAAAAATCTAGTTATAATTTCAAGAATTTGCCGCAGTGTTTTAATTTAAATCCCACTCTCGGTGCTTTTACTTCATGAAATTAAATGTTGTATCTGAATATTCTACAATTAAACAACTTAACGTATTAAAACATTTAATAACTCACTACATAATATTTTATAGAAATTACCAGAGATGTTTCATTATATCTGTGGATTACGGACTACGGTAGACGGCCTTCGTGTTTTCATCTATCGCTTAGCGTGACGTCATCAAACTTAGTACCGGGCCCTATACAGAGTAGAGAGTATCTTAGTTTCGCGACGGTCCCGATACCACACACTTCTGAAAAACCTTCGCTACAGACAACTGTTCTTTTTATTACTATATTTATGAGTTAACGTCTAAAATTTTTGATATTTAAACTAACTATATGATGGAATACTGCTTGGATTGTGAAGTTATTGTTGTGATTATAACTGTTCGTTCTATATGAATACATAACAGTTACCTGATAGTTCGCGGCCGACTAAACGGTATAGTGGTTAGCGTGCTAGCTTCTAGACCGCGAGGTTACGGGTTCGAATCCCGTGTTAGGCATGGGTGTTTGTAAATGTATGTTGGCTTGTCTAATGACGAATGTTTCGGCGCATTATAGCCCTCGTGTTGCTGACGGCGTCAGATAATCTGAAAACAACCAACCAACCTCATAGTTCGCAGCTGGCTGTGTGTGTTGTTTAGCTGTCCAATGTCCTGTTAAGTCTGGAACTAAAGATGTTCCAAATATTCAAACAAAAGTTCTTTAAATAAATTAGTTATTTAAATATTAAGAAAAGAAAATGCCCGAAAACCTCGTCCGATCGCAGTCCGATCAAACGCTACCTTATAGCTAGGACGTCAAAACATACTTCCGTTACTATGGTTATCGTGAGGTTTGTGCCAAATTTTTGGTATGAGTTTGTTAGACAATTGCTATATCCCGTAGCGGTTGGTGGCACGGTTTGAGAGAAACTTGCAAAAATGGTTTCAGCTGCTGCGTCTTTAGCCAAGTTGTTTCAGATGTAGTGACATCACATTCGCTTCGAGCCGAATGTGTCGTTTTTCCCACCAAAAAATTAAAAAGCTAACTATGATTTCAAATAAAAAAAAAAAAAGTGCACCAAGCAGAAATTTTTGTATATATGGCCTTTTCAAAACATTTAGAATTTTTTTTTTTTTTTTTTAAATGTGGGAATTGTCCATTCTGTGCCATAGTTGATCGTCGTATTTGTATATAATACAAATTGGCTCATATACAGCCGTGTGAAAATCCCGTCTCTTGGATATGCAAATTAATAAATATTTTAGAAGGAGACGTGCAGGTATTGCTTAGTGCTAGGATACATGTCATATGACATTATGCCAGCAGCTGGTACTCGACTTGCCGGCTGGTGTTCCAGTCACCGGCAACAGTAAAAAAGTCTCTAGTATTATGATAAATTTAAAGCTTTCAGATCACAAAGCCCAGACTGAAAAATTATGTTTCTCTCTACCATACGACAATGTAATTGAACAACTTATTATACTCACCAGTTGATATGTCCTCTTGGCTAAAAACACAAAGTCTACTTGTGAGCCTTGAAGAGTGAGCCATTTATTTGGAGCCAACATTTGACCACATATTTCACCTCCAAGAAAACAGCACATTTCGCCAAACAACTGCGAAAATAAATACTATATATATATATATCATACATATAATCCTACATATAATCTCTATCTACATAACATCTTTTCTATCTAAACATATATATCTAAACATATAATCGCTAAATCAAACATATAATCCTAGTTAGTTTTTTGGTTATATATATAACTTTTTTTAACATTTTTATATCCTAAAATATCAAATTTCTATTACTACAGCATAGTGCAAAAAGTGTCTTCAATTTTAAAGTTAATAACCAAAAAACTAACTTGGATTATGTGTTTGATTTATCATGCTTTTTGGGGTATCTTGTTTTGTTGCATAATATTTAGATATATATTTTACTAATTGCTGTGATTCTAAAATAAGCTTTTACAAAAACATGTCAATGCTAAATTGTAAAAAGTATTTTTACATTCAAAAGGCAGCACAAATGCAAATTGTGACAAAACTAGAGCATTGTCTTGTTTTTTAAAAGCTTGAAATATATAACTTGCAAGATTTTTATAATCTTCCTTTCTACTTGCGTCGGGTGCATCAACATTGAAGAATATTTTACTGGACAAATTTACAGGGTATCGTATACTACGACAGTTTTTTATCTCAATGCTTTACATAACAACGATATTTTAGTTTCAATCAAAACAAATTCAATAATGCTTCAGTCTTCAAGGGCGATATAGACATTTATTAAAAGATCCTCAATTATGAATAAAAGAAAATTAGTTCATTATATTTTAAGAAATATTTTCATTTCCCGATAACAATACGATCAGGGAAAGCATATTGCTTGGAATTCTGTGAGGAATAACCTTGAATTGTAAATAATATCACGTGGTACAGCTTCTACCAATGATAGCTCTCCTTACATTTTTTTCAGTTGTAATCCGAAGAAAATAAGCGGTTGGTTGTATTCAGATTATCTGGCGCCGTCAGCAACACGAGGGCTATAATGGGCCGAAACATTCCTCATTAGACAAGCCAACATACATTTACAAACACCCATGCCTCAGACGGGACTCGAACCCGCAACCTCGCGGCCTAGAGGCTAGCACGCTAACCACTATACCGTTTGGTCGGCAACGCGAATTAGGAAATCCGTGATTAAGAGGCGACCGTGGATAAGGTTAAAGTGTAAACCGCCGATTATCCTCATTCCTTGGATTTCGTATTCCTTGTTTAATCTGCGGTTTATGCCTTGACTGTGAATACGGCTGTTAGTGTTAGCGATTGAAACTCTCCTTTTTTAAGGTTTGGTAACTAAGGCGCTGGAGCTGCATTTTGGGAACAGTTTCGATTTTGCCGCAAATGAAAGACGGGATAATACGTAAGTTCATTAATACGATATACAATGATCACACTTCAACACAAATAACAAGAAAAATACTCACAATGTCTACAGTTTCAAGATGGGCGATCTTATTATTGAAGGAAACATGACCACTTAAGTGCCTACTTGGAACGATGGTAGCTAGGCGTATCGTGGCGGGATCTTTCGTAAACCAGAAAGCCAGTACATGGCCAGCTTCGTGGCAAGCGGTATTGAAGAGTTGTGCAGAATTGCAACAAATCCATGTCCTGCTTCCAGGTCTCAACACACTCTTTTCACCAGCGCAGTATTTCAACAATCGGAAGAGGTCCCACTCCGTCGACTTGATAAATTGCTCCATGATTTTTAATTCCGCCTGTTCAAACGGCCACTTGAATACGCCTGCGAGATGCATAAATAAGACTGAGTGTAATTTTTCTAAGAGGGACGTTATAAAATGAAGGTCAAAGAACGATCAAGCGTCCGTTTTTCTCAATCCTCTAGAAAAGCTGATTTGAAGTTTCAAGTCTAAGGACCTGTATCAGGGTTGAGGTAAATGGTAGCTCAAAATCTCACGTACCATGATATTAATTTGTCAGAGGACCCGCGTGGTTAAACAGTTGGCTATAACCTTACAGATGGCGGGAAAGCCTCGATTTCGAAAAAATTGGACACTGATCGTCTTTTGCCGTGGCCCTCTAAATGTTGATTACTAAATTTTCTGGTTCGTCAAATAGTGGAACTTCTGCCATGCTTAGCAGGCTTGAATAAACTGAGCAGGAGACAAGAAATACATAAAATAACCTTGAACTAATTCATTATAACCATTGCTTGAACTCAATTGTTTTAAACAAGCTCTACAGATATTAATTGACAGAGATGAATTGCAAATAGAATGCAGATAATACAAAGATGAATTACAAATAGAATGCAGATAATACAAAGATGGTTGGTTGTTGGTTGTTTTCAGATTATCTGGCGCCGTCAGCAACACGAGGGCTATAATGCGCTGAAACATTCGTCATTAGACAAGCCAACATACATTTACAAACACCCATGCCTAACACGGGACTCGGAACCCGCAACCTCGCGGTCTAGAAGCTAGCACGCTAACCACTATACCGTTTGGTCGGCATAATACAAAGATGAATTACAAATAGAATGACCAAAATGACTGACTTGCCATGGTTTAGGGCTCTTTCGGGCTACATTTAGTAGTGGCATCTCTAGAAGTCAGGGTCGAAGTGGCAAAATTTACTCCGCTTTTCCAAAAGCAAAACTCTCCAAATTAACTGATTGGTAAAAACCAAATTAAAACCTCCCCAAAAATAATTTTACTGTTCGAAATCTCTCACAGGCCACCCCTTTACTCAGCTTATAATACAATGAATATAAAATTCTTATTTCCGCATACTTATTATATGCATTATAGCAGACTCCTTCCGAATGGCTCACTCATCCCCAAGGATGAGCGACCCTTTCAGAGAAAGTCCCCTGCATAAAAATTGCTTTTCTTAAACCCCTCTATGTTTTCAGAAGAGTTGCAAGTTAAACTCAATTTAACTATTAAAACAATTATCTTTGTAAAGAGGAATACTAACTGTCAATCTCAGAAAAATCTCTCACCACGTTGCCATGGTAACAAAACTAGTCCATTTTTCTAAGGAGGATTCCAGGAGAAATATATTGATATTTACAATTTTGTAGCATTTTTGAACGCCAATTACCTGCGAGCATCGCCCCTATTCCAAATCGGCGAGTCTGGTTTCTATGAAGACCGTCACCATTATGAACCACTTAATTTGCAGTCATAAAAAAATAGCATGTCACCAAACCATTTGTTTTGATAAATACTGCTAAGTACTTGCGTGTTATAACGTCGACCATTGGATAATTTTTTCTTTTTTTAGCGATAAAATTTTCGAAATGACTGGTCTACTCGGGAGGTCCGGTTAGGCACGGACCAGCGCAGAGGGTTTTTACGAGGAATACCTCAGCTGCACGGGTATCCAACCGGACCGACCGTTTCGACGGAAATCCATTTGGTGAACTTTTTATCACGATCGTGAAGCTTGCGTACCGATACATTCTTTATAGCTCTACAACCGTGGATCTTAATGTAGCACAAGACAAATATGTCTTGTAACAGGTGTCGCCGATGTATGCTAACATCGGTTCTGCCGAAATTGTATAGAATCCTGTTAGAAAGTTTTTTTTTTCTTTGGAATTTCTTTGGGGTTCTTCTACATGTAGGATGACATGCTTTCTATATCAGGGTGGTTCGGGAAAAAAATATTTTTTTATTTTTGAAACGTATGAGGTGAAAAAAGTTGTTACGTATCTTGATAAAAAATATTGTAAAAATTTTTTTGAAAAAAAAAAAATATATCTTTCGATCGCGCATTCACCTCAAAAGTTTGGATAAAATACAAAAAATAAATATTTTTCCAATTTTTTTTTTTAAAGGCAATATTTTATAGGCAGTAGTTTGCAACGTATAATGAAAGGGTGGTATAACACAGGAAAACACTATTCTATACATTTTAAAAACATTTACTAATAATTAAAAATACTCGAAAGTAAAATTTTTTGTAAAAAATAATGATTTTTCTCTAAAATGGATACTAACGTTATTTCTTACATTTTTACTTTAAAAAAAAAAAAAAAAAAAAAAAAAAAAACATGCTTTTATTCATTTGGTTAACTTTTTTCTCGAGCTTTCTATTTCAGTAATGCACTTTGAAGGAAACTTTTGTAGAAAAGTCGGACATTATGGATTTTTTTTTTTTTTTTTTAAAAAGGTGTTGTCCTAACGTCTTTCGCGTCAGCGCCACCCGCTTTTTGTCTTCTCTCTCTACATGAGCGTTTCACACCTGGTGAGTGACAAGGAAATGAGATGATGTCTGATTTCAATGGTCTCGAGTAGCACAGAAACGCTGGCCAATTTCGCCAGACATAGGCCAATCTCGATGTGGAAAGTTGTGAATCGATCGTTGGAAACAATATTAGACCATCTCGTCCAATTCTGGATAAAATAAAGAAGTTTTCAAATGTTGACGCACAGTTTTAAAATTGGGATATCGTATTTATGAGAAACAAAACTATGTGACGGTTTTGACATGTTCAGGTATGGCACAGCATCACGTCCGACTGGAATCACCTTCGTATCAGTTGAAATCCAATTCGCCGACAATTCTCTGATGTGCAAGTTAAACAATAATATAAAATAAAATTGCTTCCACTTTTAAACAATTATTTATAGTTCTAGCTAAAATGTAAAATTGTCTATCAAGCTAAAATAGCAAACAAATTTTACATACAATTGTAGTTAAAATTACAATTTTAAACTATGCCTAAAAATTAAGGACTAGGTATAAAAATTTTACAATTGGAACGAATTTTCTTGCACAATATTATATTAAAATTTTAGCAATTCTGAATCGATATAAACTAAACAGAGACCTTACACAAAAGCACTTATCAAGAACATAGCGACTAACACATCAGCGAAAGCCTAAGCGAATGCCACCAAAACGGCATCGCACATCTCGGCAATAGCTGCTATATTTACTTCAGCATAAATCTCGGCGAAAATGACAATCACAGCAACGGTATATAGTGGTGATTGCGCCCACCACACTGACGGAAATCTCGCTAATATCATCGGATAATATCGGAAGAAATCACGGTAATTACAACAGCACTCAACGGAAATGTCTTCACACCAATACAAAAATCAGTGTAAATGCCCAATATACAGGCGCAAATTTCTGAAATAGCGGCTATTACATTTTGGCATAACAACCAGTAAAAATTATCACACAACGTGAATCTAGGATATAGTTATCACCAGATCGGCATAAATCTCGGAAATAACTGATATAACATCAGCGTAAGGCATCAGTGGCCAGTTTGGCTGGCGATAATTCTTATATGGGTATTAAAAAAAAATAAAAAAAATCACCAAAATAGTGTTTTTGGCGAAATACTTTTCGAAAATTCCTATATTATCCTTTGTTATAAGTGAAACTGGGGAGAGGATGAAAAACGATCGTTGATGAGCTATGTTCAAGCAAAGATGACTCTTGTGTTGAAGGCATTCGTTTTTCAACTTTTTACGCCGTTAAAGCATTTTTACGGGAATTTCGGATGTGGAGATGTTTAGAACACCTTAAGAGGCATTAGCACAGCGATTTTTATCAATATCGTTAGAGCCGTTTTTTAGCAATCATTGAAAAACATGATTTTTTCAATGGCAGCTACCTTATGCGCATGCGCGATTTTGACGAAAACCATAATGGTAGGTAATTGGGCCATCACCAACCTGCTCACCAACATCGTAGGTCAATCGTAGTCTGACCACGTACACACAGACATTTTTTTGAGATCAGGATGTTCCAAAAAGTGGTGAAATGCAAAAACATCGAATTACGGGAATTTCGGAGGGGGGAATGTTTAGAGCACTTTACGAGGCATTAGCATAGCGATTTTGGGTGAAATCGTTATAGCCGTTTTTAAGCAATTACTGAAAAACATGATTTTTTTCAATGACATTTACCTTACGCTCATGCGCGATTTTGACGAAAACCTAGAATGGTAGGTCCTTGGGCCATCACCAACCTGCTCACCAAATTTGAACATCGTAGGTCAATTTGTTCGAGAGTTATGGTGACCACGTACACACAGACAGACATTTTTTCGAGATCACTTTTTGAGATCAGGATGTCCCAAATCGTGGAGAAATGCAAAAATATCTAAAAAATTTTTTTGACCTATACTTTCATTACCCTATGTATTACATATGGGTAATTGAAAGTAATAAGAAAGTTTTGACCATTAATAAATTGATGTCAAAATGTCTTTTTATGCTTAAGCTGTTTGGCATCATGCAGCATTATTTAGGAATGCAATATTATTCATAAAAATACTAATATTGGAGTTGAGAGTATTTGCAAGAGTTACTAATAAATTTATTAGACCTTCACCTTTAACCCAATAACATCTGAACAGTTGAATCTTTAAATATTTAAAGTAATCACATATTTTCAAATTAGTCACTTTACTAAATTTTGGAAAACTAAAAATGATACACAATTTTTAAAAAATGCTTCTTACTTGCAGTTCTGTAAATATATTTCTTCCATTTTATTCTAAATAGGTACCAATGAATGCGACCTATAAAAAACAGATTCAGTTTTCATTGTGTTAAAAAACTACAAATAAATATATATTTCTTGGTATTGACTACTTTTTTTTGTTGTCCGCCAAACTTAATGCATTGTCATCAACAATGAGATTATATCTAACAGGTTTCAGTTTGATTGAATGACAGCAACAAATTGTAGATCTCCGAAGATTTCAATCACCAAAAACGAAATTAATATAAAAGACTTTAAAAACTACTTTTTTTCTCTCAAATTTTTAAATTTTGTTTCCATCTATAATAATAAAACAAGCTGTGTGTCTATCTGTCTGTGGATCTATAGAAACCTACTTAAAATTGGGGTAGAGATCTGAAATTTTCAACATAAGAAGTTTAGGCCATCTAATTTTATGCATGTCAAACAGCATGTTAAAATTTTAATTAGTTATTTTTTAAATAATATTTTAATTAATTTAATTTTTTTACAAAATGACTTCAAATAGAGATACAGCTCTAAAATTTTCAACATATGTAGTTTTAGCCTTCTAATTGGACTTTTGAAAAACATAATGTTGAAATTTTCATTAATTATTTTTTAATTAATTAACAATTCTTTTTACAAAACGACTTCTAATAGGGTTACAGCTCTGAAATTTTCAACATAAGCAATGTTGGTTTTCTTATTGAACTCTTGAAAACAAAATTTGAAACTTTTCGTTAGTTTTTTTTAATTAATTAATTAATATTTTACAAAAAGGTTTCTAATAGGGCTACAACTCTGAAATTTTCAAAATAAGTAGTTTTAGCCTTCTAATTGGACTTTTATAAAACAGAATTTCCAATTTTTATTTAGTTATTCTTGATTAATTTTCTTAATTAATTAATAACTATTTTACAAAACGATTTCCAATTGGGCTACAGATCTGTAATTTTCAACATAAGTAATTTTGGCCTTTTAATTGAACTCTTGAAAAATAGAATTTTAAATTATTTTTAGTTTTCTTTTTAATTAATTAATAAATAATTTACAAAACGGTTTCTAATAGGGCTACAGCTCTAAAATGTTCAACATAAGTTGTTATCGCCTTTTAAAAAACAGAATTTTAAAGTTTTTGTTAGTTTTTTTTTAATTAATCATAATAAATATTTTACAAAACGGTTTCTAATAGAGCTATAGCTCTGAAATTTTCAACATAAGTAGCTTTAGCTTTATAATCGGACTTTTAAAAAACAGAATTTCAAATTTTTATTTAGTTATTTTTATTTAATTAATAACTATTTTACAAAACGATTTCCAATAGGGCTACAGCTCAGAAATATTCAACGTAAGTAGTTTTGGCCTTTTAAAAAACAGAATTTCAACTTTTTATTTAGTTCCTTTCTAATTAATTTTTTAAACAATTAATATATATTTAACAAAACGATATCTAATAAGGCTATAGTTCCAAAATTTTCAACATAAGTAGTAGAGGTCTTTTAATTACTGAACTTTTGAAAGACAGAATTGTAAATTTTTATTTAGTTCTTTTTTAATTAATTAATAAATATTTTACAAAAAGATTTCTAATAGGAAGGGCTACGGCTTTGAAATTTTCAAACTAAGTAGTTTTGGCCTTCTAATTGGACTTTTGAAAAACAAAATTTTAAATTTTTATTTTGTTCTTTTTTAATTGATTTTTTTAATTAATTTACAAATATTTTACAAAACGATTTCTACTTGGGCTACAGTTCTGAAATTTTCAACACAACTAGTTTTGGCATTCTAATTGGACTATTGACAAAAAGAATGTTAAAATTTTAATTTGTTTTGATTAATTTTTTTAATTAATATTTTCACAAAAAGCTACTTCTAATAGGCCTAGAGCTCTGAAAGTTTCAACATAAGTAGTTTTGGCCTTCTAATTTTACTTTCCACAAACACGTGTTAAAATAATTTTAAAGGTGTGTTGTATAATTGTATTAACAGGGATTTTTTTTTTTGTGTGTGTGTCTCGAAAGGGGAGAAGCTTCTAGTATTAAGGCTTTTTGTAGCAATTAGATTTCAGCTAGTGAAGCGAGCTTATGCTCACACAACAATGAACCTTTCAGCGAGAGAAGCAAACCCATTCTTGCATAGTAATGAACCTTTCAAGGAGTGAAGTAAGCTTGTACTTATGCGTCTATGAACTTTTAAGTGAACGAAGTGAGCTCGATTTTACGTAGCGATGAACCTTCCTGCGAGTTAAGCGCCAAAAACTGGGACTTATACACTGATGACGGATTTCCACAATGCAAAGCCTCACAACAAGCTAAAATATTGCACATGTTAAAATTTAGTAGCGAAGCACGGGTATTTAGCTAGTTTAATAATATTGTAACCGAAAACAAAAATGGTTACTTGCAAGGAAAATGTAAAAGATGAAACACCTGCAGTGTTTACAGCAAGTGCATTTGAAATATCGAGCATATGATTGGCTTGCAATAAATTCATTTGGCATGATTAAATTAATAATATAAAATAATTAATTAACACATGTTAAATATTGCCTTCTTGAAAAGACAATAGGAAATACCATCTATTCCCTACCAAAATTAGGTTTTAGCTATAAAGTGAAACTAGTATTAGTAGTGCACTTAAAGTTTGCCTTGTTAATGCTATTTTGTGTTATCTAGGATAGATGAACATCGAAGCGATTCATTAAAAGCTCTATTTTAACTAGAAAGTGCAACTAGCATACAGCGAGAGTATTTTACATGCTCCTCGTAAATGATATTTATTTAAGATAAACAAACATCAAAGGAATTCAATAAATATTCTGTATTAACTAAAAAGGGAAATTAGTATATAGTAGTGCATTTTACTTTTGCTTCGTTAATGGTACTTTGTGCTATGTCGGATACATAGGCGCAAACATTTCCTTTTACCATGGGGGCGAGACACTTTTGGATAAAGTCGATGAGACAGGAAGGGGGGATTGATTCAAGATTTCCGGACCCATCTTTTCTAGTGATCTATCCACTGAATGCACCACGCAATGCATTTTTCTCAAACCCTTTATAACTTACATAGCAAAGTTATTTGTGTAAAATTAGTTCAGAGACATTTTATGTGAAAAGTGTTTCAATAAATGTTTTGTTTTAACTAAAAAGTGAAACTAGTATATAACAACATATTTTACATTCACCTCGTTAATGAGTCATTCTTCCGAAAGAGGCAACTTTTCAATATTAAAACATTTTTTAAAAGAGGATGCCATAAATGTATGTTATATATATTTTATTATTATTTAAGCTTCATATAACAAGAAAAAAAAACAAAAAAAAATATCAGCAGCGCAAAAAATTATGAGTAGGAAAAAATATTTTAAAAAGTCCCTATGGTGATCATACTATAATTTTTTTTTTTTAAATGAGAAGATTTAAAAAAAAATGCTAATTAAAAAAAAAAAAAATTCAAATTTAATTACAATAGTAGTGGGGTACTGTTAAACTTATATCAATTTTAATTATATTTTGAATAAATAAAAAGCATCATTATCCTAAATTGCTGTTATTGTGTTCTTTATATGACAGGGCAATGACAAAATTGATGTAATTAGTAGCTGACACATTTTATTCAAAAATTTTAAGTTAAAGTACATATTTTCTAAAAGGTGAATTTATTATGTATTCTATATAGCAATATAAAATTGTTTTCTACACGTCTAGTATTTTTGTAGGTGCCAGAAAAATGATACAAATTAAACATAAACTCTGATGGAATAGAACTTCAAAATTCCGAAAAAAAAAAAAATGGAGCCAACAGAGAATAATTATTCACACAGCTTACCAAAAAAAAAGTTCTTAGAATAGGCACAAAAAATAGAATGCAGCTGCCTTCTGTAGTTAAAATATTGAGTGTTGAGTGTAATGCAATATGCCAGGACAATGACGCTTTGTTCAGTGACATACATTTTAGTAATTTTTTAAATATGAAAAAATAATGAAATTATTTTCCATTGCATGGAACACTTTATTATAAATGCATTAAAGTAATTTTTGTTGGAAAATTAGATTTATTATTAATCTATTTAACATTTATAACATCATATATGGCTCTAGTGACAAGCCAGGCTAATGATTTTTGGACTTTTAATATATTTTTAAGTACATTTATATAAAAACATGTCATTTATGAGAAAGTTAGCCTGGAACATGGAAAAGTTAGTAAAAGGCAATTCATTATTTTCGTACTTGTTTTTAAAGTGGTACAATGTTGTGGCATGAATTTTTCCTGTTTTGTAGAATTACCCTAATGATATTTTGTGCTATCTCGAATAGACGAACATTAAAGGAATTCAATAAATGTTCTGTTTTAACAATAAAACGATACTAGTATATTGCAGAGTATTTTACTTTTGCCTCAATAAAATTTTGTGTTATCTCAGATCGACGAATATTAATGGGATTCAATAAATGATTTGTTTTAACCCTATAAAGTGAAACTAGCATTCAGTAGTGTATTTAACATTTAACTTGTTAATGATATTTTATGCTATCTAGGATAGACTAATATCGAAGAGATTCAATAAATGTTCTGTTTCAACCATATAAAGCAAAACTAGTATACAATAGTGCATTTCTCGTTTAAATTGTTAATGATATTTTGTGCAATCTAGGATATACGAATATCGAAGGGATTCAATAAAAGTTCTGTTTTAACCCTATAAAATGAAACTAGTATACAGGAATTGTTAATGATATTTTGTGCTATCTCGGATAGACGAATATCGAAGAGATTCGATAAATGTTCTGTTTTAATCTTACAAAATGAAACTCGTATACAGTAGTGCACTTAACATTTAACTTCTTAATGATATTATGTGCAATCACAGATAGACGAATATTAAAGGGATTCAATAAATGTTCTGTTTTAACGATATAAAGTGAAACTAGCATACAGAAGTGCATTTAACGTTTAACTTGTTAACCATATTTTGTTCCATCTAGGACAGACAAAAATTGAAGGGATTCAATAAATGTTCTGTTTAACCCTATCAAGTGAAACTAATATACAATAGTGTATTTTACGTTTTTCTCATTAATGATATTTTGTCTATATTCTTCGATAGACGAATATCGAAGGGAATCAATAAATATTCTGTTTTAACTATCAAGTGAAATTAGTATACAACAGTGTATTTTACGTTCACCTCTTTAATGATACTTTGTGCTATCTAAGAAAGGGGAACATCAAAGGGTAGGAAGAACTTAAAAGGCGATAGACGGAGGTATAAAGTGTACAGTTAGGTTGGTTGTTTTCAGATTATCTGACGCCGTCAGCAACACGAGGGCTATAATGCATCAAAACATTCGTCATTTGACAAGCCAACATACATTTACAAACACCCATGCCTTACACGGAACTCTTCAATGAATTTTAAAGCAGGTTTTGGCTTCATGTTTTGAATTTACAATTAAAACAACGAAAAGTTAAAATTCGGTTAATTGCTTTCTATTTTTCTTCAGAAAAAGTATCTGGACAGATATAACACTATACCTATACGGCTATTGCATGAAGGCATGACCACTTTACAGCAGTTTGTTACTTAAAACTTCAACGACATCCAGAGCAATGGTTTCAGTTTCAAGTTTGTCAGCCCAACCCAGGCTCCATCCATGCTCGATTCTTTTGTTTGAAAAGCAAACTGCTGGATTGTTGCGACACAACGTTATTTTTACTTGGATTTGAAGGAGTCATTTCAGAAAGGGGATTTTCTGACGTACACCTCCAAGTGGTGGGAATATTATGAAAGGAATTTTATTTTGTTTCTTTTTTGTGTAATTGTAGATCAGTCCATGACGAGTCTTGCTATTTCTTTATTGTTGATATACTTTCCATGAATACATCCATGGATGTGTGATGATAAAAAAAAAAAAAAAAAAAAATCAAAAATCGACTGTATATTTAAAAGATGTAAACAGTAAAAGAAACAGATTTACTATATTTTTAAGTATATAAAGAGATACTGATTTTTTAATGTTAGATGAAAGTGAAATAGAAAAACTGTTTTTTAATTAACTCAAGTATAAAATAATTTAAATTTGTGGTTACTAAATAAAGAACAAATTAAAAATCCTACCCTCTAGCTTTAAAAAAAAACCAAAAAAAAAACCACCTTTGTCTAGAACCATGTCATCAGATATTTCTATCTCTGTGAAAGAACAAAAGTGCCAGTCCATTCAACCTTTTTTTTCTCTTATAGAATTTCTTTAATATGATTTTAATATTCTTTGAAAGCTCTTTTCAGCAGTTGCGGTTGAAACTGGAAAAATGCACAATTTTTTTTTAATAGTTGGCTAATATGTAGAAATACATCAACAAAACATTCCATGATAGCACAGTGGCAGATCGTGCACAACACAGTACAGCCGGGCTGCATCTAAATGGAATATGAATAGGACTGTACCTGATTGGGTCAACGTTATATTCATTGCTCAAGAGGGGTATGTACTGAATTTTGATCTCTATGCAGGGAAGAAAGATAAGATCCCAAAATCTGGTAAAGGCCTTGGCTATGATGTAGTGACTCATCTCTTTCATCACAAAAACACAACCGGTCATCAGATCTACTTCGACAGATTTTTTTACGAGTGTTCCCCTTTTATTTAAATTGATGCAGGATGGTCATCGGGCATGTGGAACTGTCAAAACTAGTCGAAAGTTGCCACCCGCCTTGCAGAGTCTCAAGCTAAAACAAAGCTGACAAAAGCAAAGACTTTCATTGTGTCGAACATCTAAATCTTCTTTGTAGTTGCGGAAAGAAACAGTTATTCGTATTGTCTAAAAATTCAAAAACAGAAACAATATTACAGCAGTACGAGAAAATCTCGCAAATGGTGGAGGCATTCATTTAGTTTTTTATATGACACATCTTTAAATAATGCATTCACTGTGTTTTCCTTAACAAATTAGACGCCATAACAAATGTTACACATCTCAATTAGGTTTTAATCCTAGAAATAATAAATTATATATCCACAGCCATCATACACAACAATTTGTATACAAAAAGTCCAACAATTTCTCTTACACCTAGCTCCCACCAAGAGCGAATTAAAATACAAGGTAGAAAATGTGTTTGTAAACGTTGTAGTAGATTAAAAAGTCATACTGCTGGAAATTATTACGTGCAAAGCTCATATATTTGCAAAGCATGTTAAATTTATTTATGCGTTTCTTGTTTTGGTCTCTATCATAACGAAAACAATATTAATTTAATTTAGTGGGACGGTATTAAAATTTTATCATTTAAAAATTTATAAGGCAAATTTAGGTCTGAATGTGTTAGATTTGTATAGGCTCCTTCTTTTTTGTTGTTTGAATTTAATATTTTTTTACTTTGAATATGTTACTTTGCTTTGTACTTTTTTTTATACAATTAACTTTTCCTTTTGATATTATAACAGCTTAAGTTCATAAGCTTTTTAAACTGTTTAATGGTCATTAATGGTAATTTATGTTAAACATTTGAAATTGTTCAAAAATTAGCCCTTATATATATATATTTATTCATTGTATGTAATCATGGTAATATTTTAACAAAGATACTTATTTGTAACTAACGCGAATTTCACCTTTCTGTAAGAAAAATGTACTTTGTGATTGTCAATGTATTAGAATGATATCATTTGCCTTTTCCTACAGAAACTATAGAAAATTAAGGTTTTGTGTTTATGTTATTGTGTCATGCTAAGTACTCATAACTGTGTTAAAATTTTTAAAATGTGCTGTAATTAGTCCTTAGCATTTTATTTTCTTAAAATTTAAAAAATTTAACTAAAATGAATGTTATTAATGTAAAATTGTTTACTTTTTTTTATTAAGAATGAATTTGATTGATATTAACTTCCGTTTCCTAAAGATACTGTAGAAAATTAGGGATACGTGTTAAATTACTGTTTGATGTTCCTTAAGGATATGTTATGTTAAAATTTAAATTACTATTTAATTAACGTAATACTTGAACAAATATTGATTTCTAACCAGAGAGAATTAAACCTTTATGTAAAAATTGTCCATCGTTATGTTTTATACTTTAATTTTATTTATACTGACATGAATGAAAATTATGCTCAATTTACTTTCTATTTTATTATTAATAAACGCAGACTGTAATTGTAATGTTCAAAAGTTGTCCATTTTCTTTTCCCACTACAGTTGCTTAAGTATTTAAGATTGCAACCAAATTAGTAGTTTAAAAATTAATAGTAATTGAATTATTTTAAGGGATCGAAAGATTTTTTAAGTATATTTTTATCACGAAAGGCAGAAAAAAAAATAATTATACACTCATGGTAATGCGTAATAACATTCTTTTTGTCAAATGTTCAATTAGAAGGCCAAAACTACTTGTGTTGAAAATTTCAGCACTGTAACCCAGTTAGAAATAATTTTGTAAAATATTTGTTAATTAATAAAAAAATTAATAAAAATAAATAAATTAAAATTCTGTTTTTCAAAAGTCTAATTAGAAGGCCAAATACTACTTAAATTGAAAATTTCAGAGCTGTAGCCCTATAGGAAATTGTTTTGAATATTTTTTATTAATTAATTCAGAAAATTAATTAAACATATCTAATTAAAATTTTAACATTCTTTTATTCAAAAGTCCAATTAGAAGGCTAAAAGTACTTATGTTGAAAATTTCAGAGCTGTATCTCTGTTTAAAGTCACTAGATTAAAAAAAAAAAAAAAATTAAAAAAGAACTAATTAAAATTTTAACACTCTGACATATGTACAATTAGAAGGTTAAAACTTCTTATATTGAAAATTTCAGAGCTCTACTCCAATTTTAAGTAGCTTTCTATAGATCCACAGATCCACAGACACACAGACAGCTTGTTTTATTATTATAAATACCATTATTATAAATACCATTTAATACCATAAAATACCATTTTCAAATGTTAGTTTGGTAGCTTTGAATTTATGAATGCTTGTAGAAGAACCAAGCTATCTCGTTTTAATACAAAATACAAAAAAAAAGTACATTAAAGTCGGATTTTGCATTTAATATAGCTATATTAATTTAACGAATCGGTATTCCATATTTCGTTGCTCATCAAAAAATATCGCTGATAAAACTAGGGCTGTGAAACATCGTACAACTTGCAATTACACTATAATACCTGTCACAATACACTTAAATGTGACGAGGAATAGTGTTATGATCACTTTCATATTTTTATTCATAATGGTCGAGGGAAGAGAACTCTCTTTTAAAGACACTCACTTTTCAACTTTTTACATCTTTATAGCAATTTTACGGGAATTTCGGAGGTGGGTTTGTTTAGAACACTTTAAGAAGCATTACCATAGAGGTTTTAATCAAAATCGTTGTACCCGTTTTTTAGCAATTACTGAAAAACATGGCGTTTTCATGTTTCATTCAAATTTTGCTCCAACGCACTTTTGATGAAAACCTTAATAACAGGTCACATGGCCACCACTAACCTAAACACAAAATTTGAACACCGTAGATCAATTCGTTTGAGAGCTATGCTAACCGTAGTGCACACATTCACATTTTTCTAGACTTTTTGAAAACAATGGCGTTTTTCGTGGAGAAATTGAAGTTTTTTTTTTTTTTTTTTAACAGAAAACAATAATTTCATTACCCTTTGTTATAATTGAAAGTAAAAAAGTTGAAAAATGAGTCATAGTCACTTTAAAAAGTGACTTCTATATATGTTTCTATAACTGATCAATATCCAGATTGCACACATACATATAGGTTCTGCTGGAAAACCTGTTGAATTTGCAATAAATTTAATGACTAAAACCTTAGACTGTTAAGTATAGCAGCATTTAATAACCAAATAACCTCTTTTTTGGATTTTTTATTTTATTAATAAAACGGTCACCAAGTAGGCATGTTGAGTGAAAAAATTTGTCACTGAGTATCAAAAGTTCCAAACCGATGCCACCAATTGAAGCCATGATATTAATTCAAACAGAGTTACTATAAGAGAAATATTCCAGTCAAGTTTCAAAGCATTTTCAGTCTGAAATTTAGGTTAAATTTTATGCAATCATTATAATATTATCGAGACCTTCAATCTGATATACAATACGTGTCCGTAGCATTTTCAGTTTGGACTTAGCGAGTTGCAGTTTGCTTCCTGGCCACTATGTAGTTTTTAATGAAACTGTTGATTTTAGACAAGCGGATGGATTAAAAAGCCCCCTTCTTTTAATGGATAATTTTTAAATTTGCAATCAAAGTTCCTCTGTTACACGTTGGCGAGAAAACGATTCATTCGGCTCGAATTGAAGATGACGTCAAAACTTCCCAAACATCTTGGCTTGAAATGCGGCTGCTGAAAACAGTTTTGCAAGTTTCTCGCAAATCGCGCCAACCTGTAAGGGTTATGGCAATGGTCTACCAAATATTTCAAAGCCAACTATTTGGCAGAAACCTCTCGATAACCATAGAAACGGAAGAAAGCTTTGACGTCACAGATTTTGTTGAATATTTTGACAGGACTGGTTTTGGAGCATTTTCTTTTCTTCATATTTAAATAACTAATTTTATTAAAGAAGAAATTTTTTCATTTATTTATCTTGTAAATGTAATAGTTTGCGCTACTAATATATGCCGCTATTCTTCCGTTAGACGAGTACCCAGTTGGCGCCTAAATGTTTAAATGATGCATAAATATATCGCCAAGCCAAAATTATTACTGTTTGTTTATAGGATTGTTATAGCAATACGAAAACGATTTGTTATAGGAGATATTTGGTGATTTGAAGGTTATTCATTTGAATGAGATATCGCTGCTATTTGGGGATTTTTATCTGGTAATTGTCTAACGGAAAGATACCTATATACCTTTAGCTAATTTTTACTGAAGTTTTTTTTCAATCAGTTAATAAGAAAAATTATGAAAATCGTATATTTTTTCAAAGTTTACTGTTGATGCACCACCACATTTATAATTTTTTTTTTCTTTTCTTTTTTTTTTCATTTTACTTTTCTGCCCAAGCAATATAGAGAAAAAAATTCTGGCTTACCATAATAATCATATTAAAGTGGTTAGATAACTTAAATATTAAAAGCATTACCTAAATAATTAAAAAAAAAAAAACTACCAAAAATAGCTAAGCAACCCCACCTGAATGTGTAAACATTATTCTAGAAAAATCCAAAGTCGCGCAACTTGCGTTGTTTTAAAATGATTCTATTAGTAATCGTTTCTTGTTCTTGAGATACCGAACACTAAAAATGGACGTTTCAAAACACTTTCAGTATGCCATCCACACTCAGCCTTCTCAAGAAAATCATTGTAGTTGCGCTGCATTTAAACTGTAAAAGATGTTTTGGTCTACCACACCCCAAAGCGAGTGGGTTCCAATAACCGGCCATTATCTTTCAATAGCCTTCCTAATCCCTCAATGGTTCGATATTTCCACCACGCCCGCCTAGAAAAAAATGTCCGTGGCTATTTTCTCCCAGACTCAACCAAAATAATATTCCTAACGACTGGTTGCATGTATTTTTAAATATTACTACTTTTGTAGCTAGATGACATCCTAAAGGCAGACTTTCTTTGTTTCTTCGAGGAATATTATCTACCTGCATTGCTGACTAAACGGTATAGTGGTTAGTGTGCTAGCTTCTAGACCGCGAGGTTGCGGGTTCGAGTCCCGTGTTAGGCATGGGTGTTTGTAAATGCATGTTGGCTTGTTTAATGACGAAAATTTCGGCGCATTATAGCCCTCGTGTTGCTGATGGTGCCAGATAATCTGAAAACGATCAAACAATCTATCTGCATTTATCATATTATTAGATTTATTACCTTACAATGTTACAAGATATTTTTAATTTATTAAGTCCTTTTCCATCTCTAATCTGTTTACTAACCCCTGCATTGGTTGCTTTATTTGATATATTCTTTTACAAAATCTGGAATTCCTAAAGTAGTCCGGACACTGTGTAGTTAGCGCTGTGGCATTGCATGTCAAAGGATATGAGCTCGAACCCTGAGTTAAGAATGGATGTTTGTTGTGGTGCGGAATCCACTTTAAGTTTAAGGTCCTGACCTGATTAACGGTTATTGTAGGCAAAAAAATAGTCGTTGATCGTACAAACCAACCCAAAGTGCATTTTTTCCCCGATTGCATTTGTGTTAACCTGCATTTGTTTTCCGATTGAGAGAAAACCGGGAAAACTTCCACCAGGCAGTCCCGATACTATCTCTTACAATAGCTATCTTCTCTACCTACTCTGAACAGAGAGATTGCCTGGCTTGATCAAGAGACCTCTTGCTTGCTAGACGAGAATTCTGCCTTTCGGATTTGAAACCGGAAGAGTGTCTTCAAGGTCTGTTGAACGTTTTTTCTTTAAGTATAAGATAAGAAGTCAAAGAATATTGAAAAAAAAAAAAGTGCTTAAAATAATCTAAGGAATCATAAAATGACAAGCTGGATTCTCATGTGCAATTTATTTTTCAAGTCATATAAATTTAATTTTACTTCTACAGACCCTTTTAGATAAATTGTTATTGAAAAAAGTATTCCAAATATAGAATTATATTAATGATTAAAAAAAAAAATAACACTCTCTTTAGAGTTAATAGAAACAGTAAGCGTTCAGAAATCTTACACCATTTTAGAAGTGGGAAAATAATCACTATGACCAAATTGATTAATTTAATGGCGTTAGTCACGTTTTCGAATGTGTTTTCCACTTCTACTTTGTAGAGTTACAGTGGCCTTTTTTTATTATTATTTATTTCGTATCAGTAATGAAATTTGACCAGGTAAATTTTTCTTGTTTACATTTTCCTCCTACAAGGGGTATATAAAAATTAAAATACTGTAACTTTTGATAAGTTATTATCCAAGAAATCACATCTTCGGTTTTCTGACTGCTTACCTTATTTCGAACATTTTTGAAATTTACACTGATTCTCTTATCTCTAAAGAAATGAAGCACAAATAACCTTTTAGGAATACCTCTCTTGTTTAATTATTTTTAGGTCTTTATAAGTTATACGCTTTTATTTAAATATCCTTTACCTGAGATTCGAATGTGTATTTCTTTATTTGAATGTTCTATGTCAGAACTTTATTTTATTTAATATAATGGAACAATGCGCTTTGAATTCTACTGGATATTTGAATGTCCATTTACAAAACTCTGATTACTAATTTTTTTATTTTTTTTTTATTTATTTTTTTATGAATTTCCATTATCAGAGCTTTGAATACTAATTCTTGTTTTAATATTCATTAACAAAGCTTTAAATACAAATTGTTTTATTTTTTTACACCCATTTTCATAGTTTTAATGCTAGTTGCTTTATTTGTGAATGTCCATTATCAGAACTTTAAGGTTAAATGTTTAATTGTTTTTCTCTCATTATCAGAACTTTGAATGTTTATTGCTTTATTTGGATGTTCATTACCATAGCATTGTAAGTTAATTTTTTTTATTTTAATGTCAATTATCAGAGCTTTGAATGTTAATTGTTTCGTTGATATCCCTTATAAGAGCTTTGGATGTTAATTGTTTTATTTAAATATCCAATATCAGAGCCTTAAATGTTAATTGTTATTTGATTCTGCTGATTGTGTTAAGGGCTTCATTTGAATGTCCGTTATCAGAGTTATGTTGTTACTCGAAAGCATGTTTCTGTCAAAAAAAAAAAAAAAAAGGCTAAACATCTAGCCAAATAAAGACATAATTTGTAATACTTAAGGAAATATATCCATAATCATGATTAATATGAAATTTTATTTTTTGGTTGCATCTGACTAATTACAGTAGTTTTATAAACACAATAAAAAAAGTGTGAGAACGAAGTTTTATAAGTACGATAAGATTTGAAAACGCAAAAACAGGTTAATCAATGGGATGTAGTGCGTATTCTCTCTCTCTAAGAATATTTTTTAGAATGTGTCCTAAGGTAGAATATCTAAAAGTTACATTAAAATAAAAATATCCATTCTTCAAAAATATTCACCATTTTACTTAGATAGTTTAGATTTTATCATAACAAAACGTACCTCAAAATTAATATCTGCAATAATTACTAAAACCAATTGTAAGATTTTAATTCCGATTCGAAGCAAGGTAACAAAAATCGTAACCAAGCAAACATATCATATCTTTGATTCATGACCGATACTTAAATTAACCACGAATTCTTCTATCCATAAATTCAATCACTTGAAACCTTTTTTTTTTTTTTTTTTATTGTTTGTGGTGACACTTGTGTGAAGGCAGTGATAAATCTCCCTTGAACGAGTTCACCCAATTTTTCCGAAAGCAATTTTTGTGTTTCTTCCTCGAATATGTCGCCATTTTTTTATTATTATTAACCTCCCACGCTGGACTATAAGTAAAGCCAGTGTTATCTGATATGAAATGTCCCCTTCTTTTTTGTCCCCTTTTTGTCTCTCCTCTAACACGCTGTAAGTGGGTCAACCCTCTGGTTGAGAAGAAGATGACAACAGTTCACATCCGTTGGCACAATTTTTAAACGGTTTTGATGGCCTCGATGCAACTCAAACACATTGAAGATGGGAGGTATTTTTTTATTTTTTATTTTTATGGAAACATTTTATCCCGTAGATAACAAAGTTAGCAGTTCTAGGAAAAAGTGCCAAAGCAATTTATGAAATCAGCAAAAATATATTCTGATGTTAAAAGTGGTTAGGTAGCTTAATGTAGAGAGATTATATCTTGTCTTGATATTTCGAGGCACGTATGGGACGAATAATTCAATTTTTTTTTTTTTAAGAAATGAAACTGTTCACATTTCATCAAATATTTCCTATGAATTAAATCGATGCATAGCTTTCCTTTTAATTTATATGTACAAAAAAGTGTTGCTTTTTATATAAATTATCTATAGTTTTATTCTGATCTTGATATTTTGAACACTTGACATTCGAGATAAGAGGAAGATCATTATTGACCTTTAATATTTTTGAAAAACCACCTCCAATTCTTCTTTTACCATTCCTAAAAGGGTATGGTAATAACCCCAACGAGGTATGGAAAAACAGAGCTACACTGTTATTCATTAGAGACAGTTTTATTCATAATTAATTAGAGCTATAGTTTTGCACACTTGGACTAAGTGTTAGGACTGACTTTATCCTTTAACACCTCTACTAAAGGGTACGGTCACCGCTTGAGATCTATGAATTAATATTTACCGTTTCTATTCCTGTAGATAGGTTGTCTAATCTAGGTTATCGGTAACACAATTTAATTCCTATCTTTTGTGATTAAGATGGCGAAATTGAATATTGGTAGGGGTGACCATGTCCACCCTCTATTCCTCAATTTACTGAAGTAATTTGAACTGGGTTGTACCGGGTAACGCTGGTCCGCAGCTATTTGAACCCGGTCAACGTTGAGACTTCATTTAGGGAAAATATAGATGACATTTTATTACACATTATAGACTATAAGTTAATATGATCTTGTCTATTTATGTATATGTCATGTGTGTAACAGAGCTCTAAGAAAAAAGTCAACGTAATTCTAGAACATTCAAGCTAAGTGACAAAAAATATTGAAACGAAATGTTCATCACCCTCAAATACATACTTCTTTGCATATACTTTTTGCTTTTGAGTCGTGCAACATTTTGGCCATACGATAATACAACATTGTAATCAAGTGCTAATGCAACAGTTTAGTTATATGCTAATACAACATTCTAGTCATGTGCTAATACAGTAGTTGATTTATGCTGATATAACATTCTAGTCATGTGCTAATACAACAGTTTAGTCATATGCAAATACAATATTCTAATAATGTGCTAATACAACAGTTAAGTTGTGCTGATATAACATTCTAGTCATATGCTAATACAACAGTTTAGTCATATGCTAATACAATATTCTAATAATGTGCTAATACAACAATTGAGTTGTGCTGATATAACATTCTAGTCATGTGGTATTACAACAGTTTAGTCATATGCTAATACAATATTCTAATAATGTGCTAGTACAATAGTTGAGTTGTGCTGATATAACATTCTAGTCATGTGCTAATACAGCAGTTTAGTCATATGCTAATATAATATTCTACTAATTTGCTAATACAACAGTTGAGTTATGCTAATATAACATTCTAGTCATGTGGTATTACAACAGTTTAGTCATATGCTAAGTAAATAAACGTAAAATTATGTATGTCACGTGTGAGAAAAAACAATTTTTCAATGTTTATGTTAAAGATCCCTGTTTTATCAAATTAAGTTTTATATTGTCTAATAGTACTATCCTAAAGATGTAAACAGGATTCATTTGATTACTTAAAGTTTAAGCTATACTTTAAAAGTTTTTGAGCTAATAGTTTGAGGATTTAAGTGTCAGGTGGTGGAGGAAAATTTTTTATATCTGTCGAATGCCTCTCTTATCGCTGAAAAATAATTTTATTGAAAAAATAGTAATTTATTGGTCGTCAAGTTCAGATGCCCCACCAGACCAAACAAAATAATATATTACACAAATATACGTTAAAAATTATTTCAATTCAAAAAGAAACACCATATAAGAAATAGGACTAAGAATCTTTATCTAAAGGGTTACAGTTTGTCTAAATTAGAAACTGTTTAAGTATTTGCATAATTTTGTTCGTTAACTTTTGAAAGAAAGTTTAAAAAAAATTCAGAATACAACAAACTTGAAAACGAAATTCTGCTACATTGAGCATATAATGTATTTCATCAATTTGTAGCATTTTTCTTTCCACAGCGTTAAATATCAAGGTAACTTAGAAAACATTAGTTGTACAACAGCTTCTAATTTTTCATTGATCCAATAAATATATACGATTTAAAAAAGTTTTGTAACTTCGTTGGAGTCGTTTACTGACTTTGTAGTAGCACAAAAAAATTTAATATTGTTTCAAAACACTCTTAAAAACACACTACATTTATTACAAAACATAGCAGATGAGAAAAGTTACTTTACTTCGTCGTAAAACATTTTACATTTTGCTGTATAAAACTTTTAACGTGTAAATCTCATCAAAAGTTTAAAAAAAAAAAAAAAAAAAAAAAAAAAAAAAAAAAACTGACTTTTAATGTTTAAAGGAAGCTTTCAGACTGTTCGTAAAACTCATTTGTGGAATACACAAAATGGTTTAAAGCGATGTTAGTTAATTATATTTTTTTATTAGCATTCATTTACTATTTTATATTATTTATTTGGTTATGGGTATTGGTTTGTATTGCATTATGTTATGTTGGGTTTTATTTCATGTCATGTCATGTTATAATATATTATATTATATTATATTTCATTGCATTGCATTATATTGTATTGTATTGTACTTTATTGTATTGCATTATATTGTATTGTATTGCATTGCATTGTGTTGTGTTGTATTGTATTGTATTGTATTGTATTGTAATGCATTGTATTGCGTTATATTGTATTGTGTTATATTGTATTGTGTAGTGTTATATTGTATTGTATAGTGTTATATTGTATTGTATTGTGTTATATTGTATTGTGTTATATTGTATTGTGTTGTATTGTGTTATATTGTATTGTGCTATATTGTGTTATATTGTATTGTGTTAAATTGTATTGTGTTATATTGTATTGTGTTATATTGTATTATATTACATTATTTATTACTATTTTACATTGTTATACAGGGTGTTTAAAATTTATTATCGGCGTCTCATTACCTCATACTTTTAAGATCAGTATCGTGACGAAACAAAATATTACGTATTTGGGAAATACATCCCAATTTTTTCAATAATATTAACGATGTTAATTCATTTCTGTATGTATGGAAGTCTTTAATGGCCCGTGAAGAGATAATTAAAAATGGTGAGCAATTGTGTGAAAAGGTGAGCAATGGTGTGAAATAGCAACATACTTGTGCATATTGTGGTTCTAGGAAACGAATTCTGTCTCCTCTACACAATGTCACTTCAGGTGTACATACAGAAAAGACCCACTTTCAGATAATTCTATTCTACATTTATAAAAGCAATATCAAGAAACGGGATTGGACTTACTCCAAAATAGAGCAAGAAGATCTAGAACCTCACATGAAGATGTTGATCACGTCTAAAAAAATTTATTCCCAAGTCCATGACAATTCTCTAGACAAGCAAGAAGCCGCAAAAAGTCGCCATACTGCTACACATATTTTCTGTATACAATTGCAAATAGTGAAGTATTCCTTCTAAAGTTACATGTTGTTTTATTTGTTAACAGCGATAATACAGGTTAGAAGAAAAGGGGCAACAGCTAAATCAAAAGGGAAATTTCAAGGTGTTTCCATCACTGGATAGGTTGACTAGATTTTTTGGAGAAAGTTCCCTCGAGCTCCTATAAATAAGACCACGGTGTGAAACCATGGATCAGTAGAATTTAGAATGTAAGCTTTGAAAAAAGCTGAGCGCTTGTGTGCCTGAATTATCGTTATATCTGAAGTTGTATGCATCGAGGCTTGATTTGTTGAAGTTGTATAGTGAGTTTACTGCCATTCGGAAAAGTTTTTTAAGCCTTCGAAAGAAGGATTAATTAAAAAATTTTATTTGGTAAAA
This sequence comes from Linyphia triangularis, assembly GCA_963978545.1. NCBI lineage: Eukaryota > Metazoa > Arthropoda > Arachnida > Araneae > Linyphiidae > Linyphia > Linyphia triangularis. The sequence continues at coordinate 92,665,561 of OZ021725.1, forward strand.
ACTGAGTCATCATTTCCTCATCACAATTCTATCTCAACTGGTCTGTGTTATTAAAAACTTTTTTGGATGTACTTTACGAATATGCAATAATAATTTTCGTCATAATCTTTGATACAAAGTTGGGAAGAAGGGAAACCCCTACAATAAAGCACTCTGTGTAATAGGATTTGTTACACAATATAAACTCAATTTGTTATACATTGTAAAGTACTCAAAAAAAAAAAAAAAAAAAAAAAAAAATATCCGAACGATGGCTATATCTTCGGTTCTAATTTTCTTAGAATCTTGAGGTTCACACTAAAATGTTTTGTTTACAATTTTCTATATGTCTTATGCAAAATTTTGTTCTTAGGGGGCTGTATACTAAGTACATTTAACTCTATCCTCAAAAATTTTCAATGCGAACTCTAATTGTTTATGTTTTCATTCGATTTAAAATACCTCGTTTACCCTCGATTCCAAATTTCAGTTCATTATGTTGAGAATTATGTCACTTTTGAGCGAAAATGTTATGGACAATCTTGAGAGCAAATTTCTTTATCACGGGGAAGAATCGAACTTTTTGCATGCTTCAAGACGTAATCTATTACGCTGTTCCTTAAAGTGAGCCTCTTACATTTTTACTAAAATTTCGAGAACCAAAAGTCAAAATGGAATGAAAAAATCGTGGAGGTGTTTTCGACCATGATAATTCTAATGGAAACAAAAAAATCTATACGTTTCTATTTAAAAAATTTTATAACTTGTTTCATTAATTATTGACTATTCATTAAAAAATTGTTTGACACAAAAGTTGCATGTTATTTATGTTTGACTTTAAAACAAACTATCTTTTGAAATAAAAATTGTTAAAATATCTTAACTACACAAGAATTTATGGCCAAAAAAACCAAATTTTCCTTTTAACATGAATTTTTCATTTTTTTGACATTATTTAAATTACTAACTACTCATTGGAAAATAATGAAATTTGATATTTAGGCGTTTTTTTTGGATTCTAAATCTAAATATGGTATGATATTATGGGGTTGCCATTGAACTTTTTAAAGTTTGGTTTAATTTTAATATGTAGATATAACCGATCATGATAATTTTTTTTTTTTTATACAATTAATAAAGACTTTCCACAATTTACAACAGTACTAGACTTTAATTATTTCATCAATTAGAATAAAATAAATAGCCATTGTTTGGATTTTTTTTTCTTTTTGCGTACAGCATTTATATCTAATTATTGATATAGGAATCAATAATTTTCCTTAAGAAGGTGTGGAAGCAACTTAGTTTCTTTTATGTGAAAGCATTATCGTCTTCAAGACTACCAATTATGTTATTTTTATTACATTGACTATCATGATGGATGAAGACAAATAGATGATTTGATTGATGGTATTGTAATCTTACGGGAACGTAAGGATGGATGATTGTATTACTAAGTCAAGGCGATGTTTGGCTAAGTTACATCGGTCCATCATTTCAGATGTTTGGACAGATAATTATAGGAGGATAAGATTTCTTGTTGATGCTCACAATTTAAAAGTGTTTTTCATAGAAAGGAAGAGACGGACAAAAACAATGAAAACATAGCTTTTAGACTAGATAATAATTTATGTTGAAGTGACGTAATGTTGTATTAATCCAAAGTTTGTTTAATGAACTCTTGAGAATCTGAGAAGATTAAATAACTTGTTTTTTAATAGTATTTGAGAGTCATAGTCAGTAGAGGAGACAAGGTTGAAAACGAAATTGTATTTGAGAACTAAGTTAACGACGAATTTAGTTTGACTTACGTTGTAATTCTAATTTTTTTTTTTTTTAGTTTATAATTTCTTTGATTAACATTAGTCATGAGGCGGTAATAACAGTCAAAGATTTCCAGTTGCTAAGTTGCCCATCTGATGGCTGCTTGATTAACGCTCTGGCCTCGCCTGCCAAATATGCCTGGTTCGAATCCTGGCTTCGGCATGGATGTTTCATGTAGTTCGGAATTCACGTTCAGCTGTAGGTCCCGGCTTGATAAGCCGTTATTGGGCATAAAAATGGGGTTTTGATGAGCGTACAAGCCAAACCAAAACAGTTAGTAAATTAATACCACAGAAGTTGTCTTTTATATTACTGTTCGATTCAATTTCTAAATAAAGCTTGGATTAAACTCCTTTTAAGTGTGGAGAAGAGGCATCCTCCATGTTAATATTTTACTTTTAATTAAAATGTGGTAAACGTGAAAAAAATAGGTAAACTGTATGATTTTGTGCAAGAGTACTCAAAATTTGAAAGCTTTGGAGCGGTACAAAGCTAACGAATTTATATTTGCTCAGGTGTCCAATGGTTTATCTAAAACCAACTTTTTCAAAAGAATGAGTTATTTCTATTTTGCAATACAGGCCACGCAATCCGCATAAAAGCTTAGAACTGTTGAACGGATCAAAAACAGTCTCCTAAATATATACTCCTCAGTCTCAATAAATAGGATTAGAAAAAAAAAGAAGGGGAAAAAAAAAAAAAAAAAAAAAAAAGAAGGAAAAATAATAATAATAATAATAATATAAATATATATATATATACAGCTTTTTAAGGTGTTATCACATTGCTTTTAAGGTTTTAAGGTGTTAAGGCTTTTTAACATGTTCTTAACATTTTCACTTCAGAAATTCTCATAGAAATTCGATAAAAGAGTAAAAAAAACACGAACGTCTGTAACATAGAGTTAGTTTTTTTATCTTAAGCATTGTCCTATCAAAGTCTGTTTTTCTTCTATTTGACTTACCCTAAGAGTATAACTTGATAATTATAACCAATTCGGAGTGGAGTTTTGGCCAATGTAAGAATTATAGCCAAAAATATTGCCAACTGACCATTTTTTTAAATTACTGAAATTATGAAAACAAAAATTGTAAATTACAGCAATCCATGTAAAATTTAAATACGGTAAAGAGTATTATGGTGTAATTGAAAGTTGTGCAATATTCCACTCCCTTATTTATTTTTATAATATTTAGTGTAACTAAAATTCTCATGTTTGGAGATGTTAGGAGTTAGTAGTAATTAACACATTTTTTATAGAATTTCGTATATTTGCACTACTATGAACATGGGACAATTATTTTTAAAAACAAGCAATGAAATTAAAAAAAAAAAAAAAAAAAAAAAAAAAAAAACTGGTAAATAGTTTAAATTATCACAAATGGCCCTTCTAAGACAATACATTTTAAAATTTTATTAAAAAGTTTTCTTTTTAATATAAAACTTTTTTTACTATTTTCTTGAACAGATCAAGCATGTAAAGTTTGCTTCCATTTATGTCCTCAAAATACTGTATTTCCTTAAAGTACCGGCCAAAATATGACTAATGCCAAGTTTGGTTCTTCAGATATCATTTTCCCATTTTTTCAGTAGTTACTATCTAAAATATTACTAAGATCTTTTGATTACTCTGAGGTGGTCACTCCAAAATCCAAAACTTCCTTTCGACAACGGATGATCGCTTTTGTCAAACTATTATAGTTTTGGCCTAGCATGCTGGATGCTTCGGGTTCGATTCCTGCCTGATCCTTACATTCTCCACAGTGGTGAGCATGGACTGAACACGCACTTACAAAGCTTTCTGCCACCTCACGACGCACTTCACTGCGATAGGTTTCACTGAATCCACGTGACTGCCATATAGTTTCGTTCCTTAACGGGTTTTCGATGAGTCACACTCCGTCCGACTCACTGCGGAGTGAGTACTGTGATGGTCACTTCAAAACTCCGAAAGTTCCCTTGTCTAACGGTTATAGTTTCAGCCTAGCATACTGGATGTCTCGGGTTCGAATCCCGTCTGGTTCTTACAATCTTCATAACTCGGAAAAGGAAGACTCCTTCCTCCAAAAGGAAGAACTTTAATTTCGAATATTGTCACTTATAAATAATTCTGCTGCACATATCTTTAGTGTATGTCACTGTCTAGGTATTTATTGTGCCTTAGTATTACGAAAAAAAAAATAATGTTTACATTGATTCCCTTGATACGATTCCCTTGCAAAAGTATTTTAGACAAACATTGCGCTTTTACGTTACATTCCCTACTTCGGAAATACCTGCAAACCCAAATGGAGTTTCCTTCGAAGCATTTTCATTGGGGAGCGTTATCGAAATTGATAAAAAAGGATCCTTTAAAAATGATGCTCAACTCGAAATCCGAGACAAATATTGGATTTTCTCGTAAGTAACGAGCATTCTCCGAGAGATGACCAAGTAAGTGGTTTCGCTAGTTTGGACCATTCCATTTTTGGTTATCATTTCGAGAAGATTCAATGGGGCTGAAAATGAAAGGGTATGTCAGATAGAGAGAATAGTTTTCTTTCAATGTTCGTGGAGGTTTTTTTTTGTGCGTGGGAATTTATTTCAGAGCTCTTTTCTCTGGAGGAGAAGAATTTACTCGTAAATCTGGAGATGTTTAATAGTGTTAACTTTGTTGTTGTTTTATATTAGAGAGTTGTAAGACGCCTAAAGCACCCGTTTAAAAATGATGAATACAACAAACATTATAATTTAATTAACACGAAGTACAGGTGGTCATAAAAAAAAAACTTTGCTGATGTATGGACTCTAGCTTCCATTCCGTTCAACCGATCGAGATGAGATTTCAGGTGTAGTTATTCAGAAGTATGAGCTCAGGATTCTGTAAATGACAACAAAATGCCGCTCACAGTTACGGTTATAGTTGCAGAAACTCGTAATTTTCGAATTGCAACACCTATTTTTTATTATCGCAAAATGGTCAGCGCATGCGAAAACCCTAAAGAGCGTTGGAACGGTAAGTGTATCACGAAAAACGGACACGTTATGTCCGTACAAAAAAAAACTCTGCGAAAGACCAACAAAAACACGATCGGGGCACACGGAAGCCGTTCGCCAGATATTCAGCGCATAAAGCAGATAAAATTGCCTGTGATGGCACCCATGTGAACTTTGGCCTCTGCCATATGCAAATTTCCACCGTACGCCCCAATCATGTTTTTGTTGGCCGTTCGTAAATCCGTTTTTTGTGTGGGCATAACGTGTCCGTTTTTTGTGACACACATACCGTTCCAGCGTTCTCTAGGGTTTTCGCATGTGCTGAGCTTTTTGCGACATTAAAAGTAGGTGTTACCATTCGAAAATTTCGAGTTTCTGTAACTATCACAGTAACTGTGAGCGCCATTTTGTTGCCATTCCCAGGATCCCGAGCACATACTTCTGAATATCTATACCTGAAATCTCATATTGATCGGTTGAACGGAACGGAAGCTAGAGGTCCATATATAGGAAAAGTTTTTTTTATGACCACCCTGAATTTAATAGAAATTCAATTTTTCTTTTAGTATTATGGAAATGAAAATTATTTCTGATGTATATATGAAATTATTACTAAAAAAATATTTAAAAAATATTAATGAAGAACCTATTGAAAAACTACACTACGTGTGAATTCAACAGAGAAATTTAGCAAACGACATCAGGGAAATTTATGCAACAATTTAGCAAATTAAGCGATTTTTAACAACCGATAACAGAGAATTAATTTTACAGGGATATTTAAGCAACCGACGTACGGGGGACGTCAGTGTCCCGTGCGTAGGTAGCTTAAAATAAATTTTTTTCCATAGTTGAAATAATTATTTAATAACAAGGTGCAAAAAAATTGAACTTTTTTTAATCATTTTATTTTGAATTAAAAATCGAGGCGAAAGTAGCATTTTTTTACGAGGAATGCGGAAAAGTAACTTTCTCGCACTAGCGTGAAAAAGTACTTTCTCGCACGCCTCGTGCTCAAATATTATACAGTCTTGGTATTGAAATGACAGTGTATTTTCAGAAGAAATTCATTGACTTGAGTTGCCAACGTAAATAAATATATAAATTACAAATGTTTTTTCTACGTGTTTATAAAAAATATTGTATGCAACACTTGGGAAAATACTTTTTCAAACTCAATAAGCATTTTACATCGTTTAAAAAAGTATTACTTTTACCAATAGTTTAAAAAAAAACCATTTTTCAATATACCTTTAATACTAGCTTGTATTGTATGAATAAACAACATAACTACTGGATTGATCAAAATTTTAGAATTTTAATTAGTTTAAGAGTTGAAAAAATAACAAATTTCCCGTGCGTCAGCCAGAGAATTTCCCTTCCACTTCATTCCTGCTATTAAATAATTAGTAGTTTAAAAAACTAAAAAACACGCTTTAATAGAAAAGTGAACTAAAAAGTAGAAAATAATTTTAAATAAGTTTAAAAAAAGAATAGAGTGATTAACAAGACATATTTATTTTATCGTAAAAAAGCGTGGGGGGCTTGATGTCAATTGTTGTAAATAATTAATGACAGATATTGGTAAAAGTAGAGCCATTATGAAAATATCGTAAAAAGCACCCCACGCTTTTTTACGATAAAATAAATATTTCTTGTTAATCACTCTATTCTTATTTCAAACTTATTTAAAATTATTTTCTACTTTTTAGTTCACTTTTCTATTAAAGCGTGTTTTTTAGTTTTTTAAACTATTAATTATTTTCTACTTTTTAGTTCACTTTTCTATTAAAGCGTGTTTTTTAGTTTTTTAAACTATTAATTATTTTCTACTTTTTAGTTCACTTTTCTATTAAAGCGTGTTTTTTAGTTTTTTAAACTATTAATTATTTTCTACTTTTTAGTTCACTTTTCTATTAAAGCGTGTTTTTTAGTTTTTTAAACTAATAATTATTTTTTCTGTAAACTTTAAAATTTTTTTAGTTAATTTTTTTTAATTAAGTGTACAAAACTCTCCAGTTGTTCCTGCCAATAGTCACACGCTTGTCTCAAATTTAAGTCATGTGTATGCCTTAGTACACGCCGTATTACTTGGCACAAAACACTACCGTGTCTCTGAATATGAAAAATCACTAATCCTGAAGATCCTGGTAAGGATAATGCGACTAAAAAAAAAAAAAAACGCTTTGTATAACCGTCGTGCCCACGACAAATCTTTCAAATGTTTGCTTTATCAATTGTCGATGATAGGTTCTGTGATTACTGGGATTGTAACGGGTGACAGCACACCAGGGTTCGATTCCGGAGAAGGTTGGTTGGTTGGCTGGAATTTAACGGCGCAAGGGCAACACGAGCTAATCCTTGTGATAAAGCAACAGACTTATTGAATTATTGTATTGTTATGAGTCTTTGACAAGTGTGCAAAGTTTGAATCAAATCTGATCGCTCAAAGTAGGGCAAAATCGAGCCCAAAAGAGTCGATTACAAGCAAACATACAGGTGAAACTAATAAAAGCGTGTTAATAAAAACAACAAAACCAATGTCATAATGCGATTTGTGGTAAAATTACAATTTCTTTCTAAAGGGATAAGACTTTTAATCGTCATTAAAGTTTAACAGTTTTAATTTTACATTAAGTCTTGTTCAAGTAGCTCCTGCTTTTATGTTCAAAGTCGAAATGCCAATATCTTTTTGGCCCTCGGGGAGAGAGTTACGGTCCATAATTGAAAAGTCGTGTTCTAACTCAAAGTCGAAGTTATCGCTTTCGAACAGACCATAACTAACAGCAACCACAGGGAAACTTATTCACTCCTTTCAGCTAATCTCGATTATTGATTCTGACGTCCACGCAGACATGGGTTTCGATTACAAGGATTCCAGATATGAAATAAAGCTGTCCCTTAACTCCTTCGTATTACTTAGAATGAGTCATTTATTAATGAAACAATTCATCTGCATTATGATAATCACTATCGTTAATTAACCTTTTATCTAGCATAATCTATCTCAAGAAAAAACTTCATTTTAGAAAGTTTAAGTCTTTATACTTCATAGGTTAGATTTAGGGGAATAGATTCAACCGGCTTAAATGCCACCTTAACATGTTAAGATGGCATTATTGATAGTAATTAACCTTTCATTATGCTAGAGGAAAGGTTAATCAAAGGGAATTTTGGAAGAGGAAAGAATTTCAGCAATGGTCGATTAAATGGATTTATTAGTATAGTAGAATCTCGATTAACCGACCTAATTTGGACCAAAGGTAGGTCGGTTAAGCGAAAATTCCGGATAATAGAGAGTTGTAAAAAACAATAAAAAGTAAATGATTTTCGTTTATTGAATACAGGAATTTTAATGTTTTTTATGACATAATTGTTGGAAATGAGTTTTTGTTGCAATAATCTTGATAATCTTTGTTTCGCTGCTCTATCCTGGAGTCTTTTTGAAGGCAATAGTTCAGTTTGATCTGCATCCGAAAGTTGCTCTAACCATGTCAGTTCTTTAGAACAGCAGTCAAAAGCCTCACCATTACTTATGTCACTTTAGAGCAAGGGAAAAGATTGCGGTTTAAAAAGGAACAAATGATTTATTACGCATTTGGGAGATTTTTGATGTCGACTAAATGATTGCCGGTTAACAGAGAATTCCGGATAAAAGAAGGACGGTTAATCGAGGTTCTACTGTATAAAGGATTTAAAAAGACATTTACTGTTAAGGGGACTTGGTACCCTTTAATTTTTTTTTTTTTTTAAGCTTTTAAAATTATAGTTTTTACATATTTAGAAGCATTACTAAGTAAAAACTAAATTTTACTAAAAAAGAAGTTTACATAGTGCTCTAAATTTTCAAAGTTTTAAATTTTTTTAAAAAATTCATTAAATTTCAAATTCTATCTTCTTTTTCATTTTTCAATATTTTTTCTTGATTTATTGTTAAAAATGTTCCTAGTAATATACATTATTACTAGGAACATTTTTTATTACTAGGAACATCATCGGATTTAGAATAAGTAAAATAGTTTTTGAGAAAAACGATAATTACTCTACTTATATGTAAAAAAAGCGTAAAAATCGGGTATTTTTCAAAATTTCAATTTTAATTTTCTTTTTTTATTTTATTCAAAACTCTATATCCAATTTTGTCAAATAGATATTAAGAATGACAAAAAAAAAAAAAAAAAAAAAAAAAAAAAAAAAAATTCAGGTCATTTCATTTATATTTGCTGAAGTTTCAGCATTTTGAGTAAGGTGGGAATTTCAAAAATCACGAACTGAAAAAAATGTGTTCGAAACATCAAAGGAGCTATTGCAACAATGCTAAATTCTCCATAAAAATATAGTTTTTACTGCAACTGCAGTTATCTGATCATCTCAAAAACTTGCCAAAATAAGGAGAAGGTTTCAAAGATTACAAACACGCAAAAAAATAGAAAATTTACATTTTTATTATTTTCTGTGAAAACAAGGCTCCAAGTCTCCTTAAAAGAACCTTTCATTTTCGTCATCCAGCGGGTTGAGGATTTATGAGACCACTCTTCTTCACCTGGTATCCTTGCTCTGAATCTGCTCTAGTGCTCTGTGGTTTCTACGTCTCCATTGTGAATGGCGTGACGATTATTGGTATCGTAGATCTTAATTGCAGTTTACGCACTGCGAGATTGGCTCGGCTATTTACTCAGTGCACACATTGGGATGATATATTTGCTCGCGATTGTATGCTTAGTTGGATTAACGGAGAATGGTAAATTGAGTGTGGACTTCGTAAAAATATATATACTTAGTTACGTTAGATTTCTTCCTTGATTATACTGACTTCCTGCTAATACTCAACAATGGCTTCGATTTCTTAATTGTTTGATTCGAAGATGAATCAGCGTTTCGATTAATCAAATTCAGTAATGGATTTTTCTGACACCGCGTTTACTTTTTGCTGTTTATTCTATAAATAATTATGTAAAGCCTAAAAACATAGTTTTCAATATAAATCCTTTGTATGCAATTGTAACTTCTTGACCTCAGATCGAGTTTCCATAGTGTTCAACCACTAAGAACAAAATATCAATTCCGATCTATTCACTAATTTCTTTTTTTGCCAACAAAGCTTTAATGGAAACATCGTCATCCATAACGAGACTATTTGCCAAGATTCAGTTCTATTGGAGGACGGAAAGTGGGTTAACTAGTCTGCTGAAGATTTTACCTCGTCAACCTTAATAGGGGAAGGTTTCAGTCAAGCTCATAACACAAGTAATCACACATAGAACACCTGTAAGTTATGTTAATAAAACTTGAATTGTTTCTGTATTCTTTCAAATGTTCTTATTTGCTGTAGTAATCTTAATTTTTTTTCTATAGCACTTTGAAACCAGGGAGAGAATTATGAATTACCCTGTATTAGAAACTTGCTGTACTGTCCTTATTTGGTGTACTCCCCCCCCCCCATTTTTAAGATTTTCAACAATAATCTATAATTTGGTGATTTTACTGACATTACGTATAAGTACAAGTCATTAAACATGATTGCAATCAAAACAAGCGAGGAACACGGTGCATTGAAGAATTTTAACTGAAAAATTGAAATTTAAAAAGAAATATTTGCTTTAAAATGTGTTTATTTTCGCATGTATGAAAGTTATTAATAAGAGAGTCTCCGAATTATAGCCCATTCGATCAGTATTATGAATTTATTTAGGCTTATGAAAATTCTGCCTTTTAGTCCATTTTTCGAAGCTTATTTAAAAATAAAAAAAAAAAAAAAAAAAAAAAATACATATATATATATATATATATATATATATATATATATATATATATATATATATATATATATATATATATATATATATATATATATATATATATATATATATATATATATATATATATATATATATATATATATATATATATATATATATATATATATATATATATATATATATATATATATATATATATATATATATATATATATATATATATATATATATATACATATATATATACATATATATTTAAGACCATGCTAAGTTTTCATACATTCCACCCGCCCCCCCCCCCCCGCTTTTTAAGCAAAAATTTATTAATTTAAATAATTTAAAAACTGGTTTTATAAATTAAACAAAAAAACCTCAGCCTTATTTCAACTAAAGAGCTTTATTTCAACTAGATATTTTTGTTTATCAATTTCTATTTAAATGTTAAATATAAGTTATGATACCTCAGACAGCTCCTACACAACATTAATAATATATTTTGACATCATTACATGCCCTTAGATATAATTATAAGTTGTTAAATTAGAGAACATTCTTATAATATTTAGTTGCTAAAATGGATTTCCTTATCGTGATGGAATTCCCCGCCCGAGGCTATTTACTGATGATAAATATTTCAAAATATACGACAAGATTGGAAGTAGAAAAAGGAAAATGTTAAAATAAGTTAAACATGTAAAACCTGAACATCCGTTTTGAAATCCATTACCTTAATGCATAACTTATGTTTAGCTGACAGAAACAAACCTTGTAAAAATGAATAATTTGTCAGCGTTTCAATAAAAGAGCGATCAATAAAGCTCTCTGAATTTGAAAAACTGCTCCAGTTCATTCATGAAATGTAAATGATAAATTCTGAATTGTACAAAATGAAACCTGTAAAAAATGGATAAATGTATTATTTTTCAGCTTTTTTTTTTTTTTTATCAAACTTAAATTTCATATTAACAAGCAAATACTTAATAAAAAAAATATATATCTCTGTAAAAAAGTATCAAGTTCTTGCTCTGGCCGTGAAAGTATTGAAAGCTAAAGTACAGCCTTGTTTAACGTTGGTGTAAAAATAGGAATTTGAACAAAAGCGATTTTTTTTCCCTCCTTGTTAAGATTCAACCTTTATAGTCATAAATATATAGTTATAAAAATGTGTGTGTTGTTCATTACGCGTCACAAAACATATGAAATAGGTGCTCCAGAATATCTAACGGCCATGAATCACAAACATTTTAGTAAGTGGATATTTTAGCATATACACGAATTTCAAAGAGGAGAAGATAATCTCATGTTTAAAATCTTACTAATTTTCATTGCCAGTTATTTGGACCAACGGTCAACTTGACTGTACTTTTGATCTCAATACTTTTCATGGCCATAGAATTGTCTTAAGGGGAGTCGGAGTCTAAGAACGTCAAAAATAAATTTTGAGATTAATATTGGGAAAAAAAAAAAAAAAAAAAAAATTTAATCCGATATGCACTATCGGATTAAATTTTTTTTTTTTTAACGTTTTTTAAACGTTTTAATCTCTCTAAATTAAAAGTATTTTTTTATATATTTAAAAAAAAAAAAAAAAAAAAAAAAAAAAAATGCTGTGCATCAATTTGTATTATCGTTTTTATCTTTAGTTACCCATATCTCCAAACAGCACTTTTGGGGGCGTAAGGAACATTTATTCAAAAAATTTAAAGATAAATACCTAAAATTTGTAACATATATTCTTATCAATATATTACACAATTTCAGTTTAGCATTTTTTAATACTTTCGAAATTGAAGCTTTTATACAGTTTTTCTATCAACAAAATTTAAATTTTTTAATATATATATATATATATATATATATATATATATATATATATATATATATATATATATATATATATATATATATATATATATATATATATATATATATATATATATATATATATATATATATATATATATATATATATATATATATATATATATATATATATATATGTTTTGAAAAATTTAAATTATTGCTTGGTTTTAAGAAAGTTAAATAACTCGAGATTTTTGTAAGAAAGTTCGATTTACCGGACCACCACAGTCCATGAAATATTTATGCATTCAATGCGACTCATAATAATATAAAATTACTTAAATAAAAAGTTTATTCAGATTTGCAAAAAATATTTGCAAAGGGGAAAAACGAGCAATTGGCAATCATTTCATAGCCTATGAAAGGTATCGCAATGGTAGTTTGTATAAGGCTTTAGTATATTTATTATTATTATTATTATTTTTATTTCTCGATTTTAGGGGCTTCTCGGTGTGTGGTGAGTTTTTCCCCGATTTGCCTCAACAACAATATATTAGAATTAAGATTAATATTTTTCGAACATTTCCCCCTTTAGGTGATTCGAGGAGAGAAGAGAATTTTGAATTTGAGATTTTTTCTCTATATATATGTTACACTTTATAAGCATACCGAATTTCATGGTTATAGTTCTACTAATTTTCTATCTTTAGAATAGCTATATTCTACTTTTAGAATAGCTATATTCTACTTTTAGAATAGCTATATTCTACTTTTAGAATATTGATGATAGGTGGGTGAGTGAGTCGCCAACTATGCTATTTTCATATTTGATATCCTTGACAACTAATAGAATTGGAGACTTTGAAACTTAGGATCTTACTAACATGGCTAACTGCCAGACGTAAAAAAATTTCAGATTCCAGGTGTGATGTAATGCGCCGATGGGTTCAAAATGCTGTTGAGATCCTTTCAGTAAAAGGTGTCTGGTTTTGAACTTGGCGGTTTCACTGCCATGCGAATAGATTTCTAGTTTTCCTGTAAGAAAATATGCTCTTATATTTTGGTTAAACGTCACATTTTAATAGTTTATATTTATATCCCTAATGTTAGATTTTCTATTTCATGCTAAAAAAGCATGTATTTCGTAAATTCACATTTATCATCAACGTTAAGATTTAATGACTTAATAATACTTAAATGCATGTATTTTATAATTCATAATTTTTTTTTTATAGTTTTTTTTTAAATAGAAATTTTATTTTACTAATAAGCATGCATTTTAAAATTCATATTTATGCTCCGACTTTTAGCAATTCAATTGTATCATGAAGATTCATTGCATTTAGTATTTCATATGTTTATTCCCTAAGGTAGACATTTTATTTTATGCTAAAAAGCATGCTTTTCATAATTAATATTTAAATCATCACAATTTAAGATTAGTTTTATACTAAAGTTCATGTATTTAACAATTCATAATTATAGTTCCATAGCGGTAGAAATTTTATTTTTCTTAAAAACATGCCTTTTGCAATTCATATTTTTCTTGTTAGCGTTAGAAATTTTATTTTATGTTAAAAAGCATGCATTTTCTAATCCTTATAAATACCCAAAACGTTTGAAATTTAGTTTCCTGCTAAGATGTACGACCCTCATAATTAATATTTCCATCCATAACGTTAAAATATCTTATGTTAAGAAGCATACATATTATATGCAATAAAACAGATAATTAAATTTAAATAATACAGTATACGCTTCATTTCAGAAAACGAAACAATGTAATATATTTCAAGGTCGTAGTTATCTTTTTCTAAATTCGCAAAACAAACCTTCACTAATCTCACCTACTGACACACAAGCACAAAAACAAAAGCTCCCCCACAACAGAAAATAACATGTTTTTGTTGAATCAAGATCGTGTAACAACTCGATCCAAAATCGATTCTAATCATAACGGTTCATCCACTCTTATTTGCACTTGAACTCACGAAAATAAAATCGATTCATTTGGACAAAAGAACCATGAAATCGCTTTCCAATTCGTGACCAGATGGTAGCGAATCTTCCTCCTCTCGTACCTGGCGGTACCGGGGTAGAGGGGGAGGGGAAACGTCTAGTTCGTTTCTCGGCAGACAGCTTTGGGATAAAAAAAATCGACTGGTGAATCGGGTAAATAAATCGATTCCGGACTTATTCAATGTCACTCGAAGGCCGCAAGGTTCGATTTGTGTGCGATTGTATTCTTAGCGTAGTTCGGTTTGTTAGAATACCTATTAGAGATATTGATGTGTTGTTTGTTTTATTGAATTATTCATGGAGGATGTTTTGCAATATCATTTTGATTATTGATTTATTGCAATATCATAGAGATTAATCAGAAAGATGTAAGTATTTTATTTTGACGCATGTACGTGCTTTTTCTGTACCGACATTACTTTTTATTACATTCAACGTATTACATTCAAATGCAATAAAATAGTATTAAGAGTTGCATCAAGTCACCTATACAGGGTGTCTGAAAGAAATATACGTGATTTGTTGTACCAAACAAAAAGTTAAAAAAGAAAATATATAAGAAAAATGTAAAATTAGATAGCAGACTCACAACGTTTTTAGAAGGAAAAAAAAAATCTATGTACTTCCCAAACTTCGCGACTTGGTGGTATTTATATCCTCGTATGTGAACTTTGGCGAAAAGTCCAGAGCAAACGATTTGACCATCTACATAAGTAGGAAAAACATGTTGAAATTTCTAGATTCATTCGGAAATTTCCAACTTTTTCAAGCCTCTATTAACACTTTTAACAAATAAATTTAATAAAATAGAACGCCACAGTATAATGAATCATTTGAAGAGATTCTGCACTATATTGTCACCATGATTTTGTACAAGGGTTATGTGTATCCTTCTATATGTTCAAGGTCAATTTTCGGAGCCAAATTTAGAAATTGGCCATTTTTGTCGTCATTCGTAACTTAGAAAGATTTCTATAGTGTAATTAAAAGTTTTTCGATGTTCCGCACTTCTATTCTTTCTTTGGTTTGACTCAGTGCTCACAAATCTTTATATATCATCGCAATACACACAATATAAAATTTTTCATTAACCTAAATCTTTAATGCATACACACCATACACCATCAGAAGGGATCATAAAAGTATAAAACTGATTTATTCGATCGCTTAATTTTCATGTGCAGTGCCATTTAATGGCGTGATGATACCATCCCCGCTGTTCTTCAAACCATTAAGAGCCATAAAAGAGAGGATACAATTGAATAATAGCATCGCTAAAAGGTGTTTGGATGCGTCCTCGTGTTAACTTTTTTGGTGTATAAATCTTGCCAAATGGTACAATTTAGTCAATTCCCGCCATCGTGAAGGTTGTGCTTCTGAAAATATTTTTTTTTCATAGAGGTGTAATATCTTTTTGTTAATTCTTTTTTTGTCTTGGCGGGTGTTAGACTTGGCGACGTTTTACGACAAAATGAGTTAATTTTCGTCAGTTCTTTTCAGATTCTTTTGTATTGTGATCTGCTTCTTTATTTATAGAGAGGGCTATTTTATTTGAAATTGTGACCTACTTTTGCCTAGACTAAATGCTATCTCAATGAGGATAAAGGTAGATTTCTTTATCAAGGCTTTTTTATTTATTTATTTATTTATTTATTTATTTATTTATTTATTTATTTATTTATTTATTTATTTATTTATTTATTTATTTATTTATTTATTTATTTATTTATTTATTTATTTATTTATTTATTTATTTATTTATTTATTTATTTATTTATTTATTTATTTATTATTATTATTATTATTATTTTTTTTTTTCGTTTTGGCTATAGTTTCATTAAATTGAAACTCTTACAGAGGTTTAGAGAAAATAAAATTTCTAATATCCATTTCTAATACTGTATTATTTAAAATCGAATTACCTGTTTTATAATATGTAATATGCAAGCTTCTTATCATAAGATTTTAACGTTATGGATAGAAGTAATAGTTACGAAGTGCATACTTTTTAGCAGACAATTACATTTCTAACTTTAGGGATAAGGATTCTGGAACATATATAACGTTTATAACGTTAACGTCATTTCTAATGTTAGGGAAATAAGGATTATCGCATACATACTTTTTAACATAAAATAAAAATTTTAACGGTACGAATATAAATATAAATTGAAAAAACCTGCTTTTTTAAATTTCTACCGTTATGGAAAAAACAACAACTTATGAATTGTGAAACACGTGTAGTTATTGTATCATATATCTGAGATATATAATTCAATGCTTCCTCAACGTGCTTAAACTGCGATCTTCTATTTTTTATTGAGCTTCCATCAACAGTATACTATTAGAACTAAAATAAACAAAAGATAAAACAAATGATAAATATAGCAAAAACTAAAACAAATAAATAACAAATGATAAATAGCACAATGAAAATAAATAACAAAATTATAAATAAACTATTTTTCAGAAGCAGAGGTTTTAGTTTTTAATTTGGTACATCATTTATCCATTTTGGTTGCTGTATAAATAGGGACAAAAAGAAATCCGTCCAGAAATAATATCTTAGATACGCTTATATTAAGGAATGGAATTTTAATTTGTTTCAAGTACACTCAATGTTGTTCCCTAAAACTTGTTACGAACTCTACTACAACACCACAGTTCATTCATTATAATCTAAATACAAATTCGGATGCACTAAAATCCGTTACAACGGAGTCATCCAAGGCCGCCGCTTGATTGAGAATTAATTGAATGATACACAGCAATCTCTGTTCAATGTTTGCGGCGTAACAGCCATCGCAGTGGAAATCCTTCTAGCTTAATTTTCTTATAAATCCAATTTGCAGTTGATTAACCTTGTAGCTTCATCACGGCCACGTTGACTATCAGGTTAGAGAATCCAATCAAATTAATCCCCTGTTCAAGAGTACAAAGACCTTAACCCAATTGGATCTCTTCCAGAGGAACACGAGTATGATAGGATGAATGCTGACCAATAAAAGCGGATTTCTGTAGTCAATGTCCAATGACATGGGAACTTAGACAATGGACGGTAAATTAGTAAAGATAAAAATTGACCTTCGAAGAAAATTTGAAGATGAAAATTAGTTCTTCATAGGAATGCTTTCTTTAAGGATTTGTTACTCTGTGTTTAGTTGATTTGTACGCTTAATGACCCGTTTTTATGTACAATAACGGGCAATCAGGCCAATATCTACAACTTTAAGTGTATTTCGAACCACAACAAACATCCATGTCTAATACAGGATTCGAACCTTGTACCTTCAGCACAAGAGGCCAGAACGCTAACCACACAGCCATCAGGGACAGGGGGGGGGGGGGGCAATAAGCTTTAAAATAGAGTAAGAGCTTTTGTGGGTTTAAAATAAGGAAAAGCGGACAATTAAGAGACAATTAACATATAGAAATTACCACTGTGTCTACCACTGTTAGAGGCATCATTTCATTCAGGTCGACAGATTTCAACTCGTCAGAAATCAGTAACTATTTTCAAATCCCGTTTTGGGGGAAATTTATTCAAGAATTCTGTTAGTCAAAAAGTTATGTTATTTTCCTTAAATTGTTGCACAATTAGCCATTTGTAAAACTATATTTTATTCGAATTTCTCTTTGTTAATACTTTCGAATTCGATACGGATTCTGCGCCAAGAATTGTTTACATAAAATTGCTTCAAATTATGGCAACCAAAGGCAGTTCACTAGTTATTTAAAAAAAAAAAAAAAAAAAAAAAAAAAAGGCGCTATTTATTGGCGAAAATCACCTTAGCGCAGAATCTGTTCCGTACTTGGAATTTTAACCTTTATTTTATTTGAGAGTCTATTATCAAGTTTTTCTTATTCATACTTGAAAGAATAAGACAAATCTGCTACATATTGTTATGAATTTTTTTTCCACTGAGGCAATGATGGCACAGTTTTCACGGTTTAAAAGTATTTATTCTCTCTTCAGAAAACTCACAAAATTTATTCACAGGCAACAGTTTAATTACTCTCAAGCTTCAACACAAGCTTCAACAAAAATAACTTCGAATTCAGCGATTATACAAGCTCACTCCAATAGGTAAACAAAGCGATCAGCTTTCAACGAAGTCCGAAGTCAATCTGAAAACTTTCCCGTTCTCCAGTCCTTTATATACAAGCGCGTGAGACATTCTCGAAATTTCCAGCCAATTCATCGGAAAAGAAATATCTCGAAACTTCTCGATTGCTTTAGGTGTTGCCACCTTTTTCTAACTTGTATAATCGCTATTAATTAATAAATAAAATAAGATAAAAATAAATTACAATAGAATTTTGAAATAATACGTCACTATTTACAATATATACAGACAATTTGTGCAACAATATTGTGGGATATTCCACGTTTTTGATGAAAAGCATCGATATAACCTAGTGCATTTTATATTAACCCAACTTGAATGCTCTAGTATCACACTACACCACTCGATGACCATACGATAGAGCAGTAAAATTGCTATATACCCAGAAAGCAGTATAACGTTAACACATTGACGGCCCGATCCAAAAATCCGTTGATCCCCGAACATTTATCAATTTATTTTTTCACTTTTTTTATTACCTTTGGCATCAAGTCCAAGGGTATTGTTTTCAATTGGTCAAAAGTGTGGTCCGGTGTCCGTCCCCACTTAATAAATGTTCAGGCATGCGCAGGAAAGGTAATGTTTGCGCATGCGCATACTCCGCCTGCTTGTATAAAAAGAAGTGTATGCTGATGTTGTTCAGTTTTAATAATGTATCGATGTTTAATAAAACTCAAATAAATGAATTAAATTTTTTTAATGGGCTTGAATTTAAGGTTCAGAATAAACTGTACATCAGCCCATTATTACATCAGCCAAGCATTACAAAGTTTTAAATATAAAACTAATTTTGATACTTGGTTTTCAAAATTGTTCATTTCATAAATTTTGATCAAATTGATGCATGAAGCTGAAAGTAAATAACGCTTTGATTGTACTTTATTTTTGGTAATACATAAACAACCTTAATAAGTAAACAAATAACAAATAAATTTAGGTACAAATTAAAAACATTTAATAATGTATAAGTTTACACAATAGTTTCAGAAGTTTAAATGTTATCCTTTTGTGAAATCTTCGTAGCCACGTGTAAATAAAATAGTTTTGTAGTGTGAAACTATGCAATTTTACTAAATTAAGAATCATTTCAAAATTAAAAAGTAAATACAGCCTCAAATACTTTCTTCGTTATAACGAGCATCAATTATGACATTGGAGTTAATATTACACGACTTGTTTCTTATACTTATTTTACTTGTTCTTTGTACTTATTTAAACTTATTCCTTAGCACCTACAACTCTTTAATTTGTTTGAAAAAGGCTTTCATTGAAACTATATAAAAAATGAAGTAAATTTAACCGAGACATTAATTTTAAACTTTCCACAGTTTGAATAGTATGAAGGAAAATAAATTTTAATGTCTTAGCTTCATGATCACTTCACAATATTGAAACCCTTTTAGTTATAATTTTCTTAATAGTTTTCAATGATATTAAAAGGTAGGAAAATATTTTGAAATGAAACAGATTTAAAACTTATAGAATGCATTTCTATAAATGTCAGATTATTGTCAAGGACTTTTAATTTATTCAACAAAATATTAGTGTTTGGATTCAGATTAATTTATGTTGAGGCGTGTCAACTTATTAAAATTATAATTATGTATTTTCATGCGAAGGGAATTTTAATGTCTAGTTAATACTAATTTAGCTTTGAATTGAATTGGCAATAGACAAGTGCTTTTTATAAATTAAGATGTTTTATTTAAATTTACAGTAGTGTTGAGTAGCTACAATAGCTCTCTGGCTGTAATGTAAGTGATCAATAATTAAACTCATAAAGAAGTACACACTGAATCAATGCTAGTGGTTAATATAAGGATATTTATTACACTTAATATATTTACAAGATTCTGGTTATGCAAATTAATATACTGTAACAATTTAATACCATTTCTACTATGATGATCTTAACTAACAAATTATTGGAATTCGAATTAGCAATGATAACTTTAAGTTAAGTTACAATTAACCATTCTAGAACTAGAATTTAATAAGGTACTATTTAGTCAAATGTTATTATCGCGGATTGACTGTGAGGAGTAATATAAGTGAGAACGCTTACCACTTATTTGTCTACCCATGGCTCTGATCCCCTCCGATCCGGCACTGTCTCAAGGGGTATAATCCAATGGCACTAACATCTGAGAACCCACACTCCTGATCTCTGGTATCTGATAACTAAAAACTCAACTCCGAATGATGTCCCCAGAATGATTCCTTATATTTATATACATCGCTTGTTTGCGAGTTAAGAATTTTTACAATAATATTTGTCTCGTTCCATACCACCTGGAATCTGTAGCTTAGTCGAACAATCCCTGTTCCCATCGTTTCCCACGGGTTCTATCGGTCAACAACAACATGTTTTCGTAAGAAATGCTATTTTTTCTGCATCTGGGAATTTAATAAAATGTGGTAAACTTTATTATGATCCATATTTTCGTGGGACCCTTATTCACTGACCCCACCTGACAATACGATCTGAAAATATCCCCATTCCTTCCCACCGATAACAATACCCTTTTTATGAATACAAATTCACGATGCAAGTTTCCCCTGACTGGAATCCTTACCTGCTGTTGATGTTTGTTGGAGGACTGTTGAGTTGTTTACCAAAACGAAATAGAACTCTCCAACAGTAGTATATCAGTAGTAACTTTTAAAAATATGCTCTGTTTAAGACTTTAAGGTTATATTTCATTGATTATGTGTTAAATTAAAAATCCTTTTAAAAACAGCTTTATTCTCTTTATTTTGAATAATATTGCTGAATTAAACATCTTTCGTATTGTCCAAAATACATAATTAAATAACGTTTCTTCTTTTATCAGGGCCTATGGGGACTAAGGCACCTCTGCTTTTCAGGCATTTTGTACCAACCCCATATCCCGTACAGATCGGAAGTGGGCAGAACTGAACAAGATGTTAGCACACACTCGCTCGTGAGGCGGAGGACGCTAGTCTACCTATAACAACCGAAGAGTTCATTTCTACCTCATTTCGGGAGCTACCCGGTATTTGGCAACACTATACCAAGCAGAAGACTTGGCTATGCCACCCCTAGAGGACTTTGCGACTTGGAGGACTTTGCGACCAGGACTGATTTAACTTGCCACCATTAGCTAACATGGTGGTCTTAAGTCGGTCCCAGGTCCTAAACTCGCCAACATCAGGATTGTGGTTGGTTGTTTTCAAATTATCTGGCACCGTCAGCAACACGAGGGCTATATTGCGCCGAAACATTCGTCATTAGACAAGCCAACATACATTTACAAACACCCATGCCAAACACGGGACTCGAACCCGCAACCTCGCGGTCTAGAAGCCAGCACACTAACCACTATACCGTTTGATCGGCTCATCAGGATTGTGAGCACAAGTCAGGATCGAACTCACAACCTCCCGGTTGCGAGAACAACGCCCTCTCCTGACTAGGCTACGCAGCCCAAATAACAATATGTAACAGTGTATTCCATAATGATTACAATTAATACAACTTTTCTTAGAATTTAGTAAAACATTCGTGTGCTTCATACTTGATTAACTGAAATGCCCGAAGTTGCCCACACTCAAACAGAAGTGGCGCTGTAAAACCCTGTTCAAACTGATCCAGTCGATTGCAAGTTTTAAACTAGCCCCTTTTACCCCCCCCCCCCCCTAATTTCAATCTCACCGACTTAACCACATATCATCAGTATTAAATTGTATTCCTGATAATCTGTATTAGTCATGTTAACTCTACAAAAAAAATAACCTGGGTTCAAAATTAGTTTAGAAGATCCCAAGTTATTATCATTTTGAAATGGGATAGAGGGATAGATGGTTTTTAGATATCGTGTGTGGAGAGTTACTATTCACTTGTTTTGAATATCTAGTGTGAAAGATTTCTCCAAAATTGTAATGAAACTATAGGTTTATATATATATAAAAACATGGACGCCCCCAGGAGGGTGCAAGGAGCTTGCACCCCCTTGCTCTTGAAATTTAAATATATATATATATATATATATATATATATATATATATATATATATATATATATATATATATATATATATATATATATATATATATATATATATATATATATATATATATATATATATATATATATATATGAGAGAAAAGGTGTAAATTCCAAGATAAAAAGAAAAGCACATGTGCCGTTTCGTTTTTGGGGTTACAATAAGCATTTGTTTTTCTATTATTTTAGTCTTTTGTTTCTTTTTTATATCGTTTTTTATAGTTACTGGCGTCTATTGTCTAGCATTATTGGAGGCTGAGTAGAAGTATTTATTTCTTTTATTGTATAATAATTTCCTGTGAAGTTCTCAAATTCTAGGAAAAATATTTTGCTTTTTAAGTCATCAAATATACTACCTTGAAATCTATTTTTAAAATTCAATTAAACATATCCAATACTACTTTTGTATTTCCTTTTGATTTTTTTAAAATTATTTTCAAAACTTGGAAGAAATATAATGTTACTCCTCTGTATTTTTGCATATTCGTGTGCCTTTGTTCTAAACACTGTCTCTTGAATGCCGTGAGATTTAGTTGGATGATGAAAAATCGTTAAAAAAAATATATTGTAATTTTTTTTTTTTTTTTTTTTTTTTTTTTTAACTTTTTAAAAGGATTTCTCTTTAAAAAATATATACCATGATTTTTTTAACTATTCTCGAAGAGTATAATTTAAAATGCATATCTATTAATTAAAATTTCTAAAAAATTAATGATTTTGATAAAAATCTAGTCTTGCACCCCCCTGCAAATATTTCTGCGGGCGCCCATGTATAAAAAAATACAAGCAAGAAAGAATCATTTACAATTCATAACATCTAAAAAGGTCGTAAAATATAAAAAAGTTACTGGTCTTTTTTAAGAATTGCTGAATGCGGAAAATTAAATAATATTCTTTAGCATTTCAATTTTTTTTGGTTGGTGTAAATTGCTCATAAATATAAGCATATATTTTCTTGTTTATTATTGATTGTTTTATCAATTATTTATTATTTCGATTTTAAAAATTATATATTTTTATACTTATTATTGATATAATAATGCATACAAAACTTTTTTTTGGATAAAATAAAATAAACTTGATTTATAAGCAATATAGATTGGATATTATTTGCTGATATATGGATGCCATATAGAATTACATGAATTAAAAATATTATCTAACTTTAAAGCATTTATTTTGAATTAAAAATGTATTCTATTAGTAAGTGCAGTTCTTTTAGAATGGAAAAATCTTAAAATTACATCATTCGCTATGTTAAAAAAGGCTTTTAAGAAGAAAAGTTTGATGTTATTTTAAAATAATAAAAAATAATGCCTATTTAAATAATCGCAATTACAATCTAACAAAAATGTCTTAAAGTAAATATAAGAAAAGAGTTTGATATACTATAGAATATACTATAAAATTGTTATTTAAAATTATTTATTTCCAATTATCCATAAAAAAATTATAAAATGAATTGCCTGAAATCATTTCTATTGTTGTTTTACGGGTTTTTTTGGGACATTGTAATTTTTTTTTTGATAAAACACAAATATTTCACAAAGTTTTTATTTTTTCAAAAAAAATTATTACATATTTTGTTTCTTAAATGTTTATTTTCCATTATGTTGCAATATAATTGGTTTATTGTAGTTTAATTTTAGTAGTACAATTTAAAAAGTATAAGTTTAAATAAAAGTAAACTTAATTACGAAAGATCATTTTTGTCAAATTTATTATGAGAAATAAGAACCTAAATCTAATAATCTTTTCTAAAAAAATGATTTCTGATTGAATTTGACTAGAATTCTTCAATAAGAACACAACAACATTCAAAACATAAATAACATTTATTTCATAATAAACATCCGATATACATTAAATAAAACAAATTTTTATTTAAATGATATTTCAATAAACATCTCATCCAATACTTAACAATTTCTTCTTCATCCAAACATTTCACATAAAAAAAATTCCGCTGAAAAACGAGTCCAACCCTAAAATAAAATGCTCTAACGTAAACCCACACACTTAAGTAAAATGTAATAAATACATCTTACAATCTAGTATGGGAACTCAGCATAGAAAGAACAATATTTAATATGATTAACTCACACGCAAGCTGCTAGCTTCCGCCCACAAGAGAGCGTGTAGATCGTTTTGTGTGAGTAAATCACGTGCAAAGGGAGTGGCACCAATAATGCTGAAGGACTTCACATTATCGTCTAACTGGTTTACTTCCTGTTGCAAGAAGGCATGAATGTTTCGTGTTCAAAAGGATAATTTTCACCTTGAGAATTAGTGTGGCTTTATTGATCTACTAAGTGCTTTTAAATGCATACAGTGTTTTGAAACGAGGTACTTAGAGACTTGTTATAAAATTAAAAAGAGCATTCACTTTAAGTTTGCACCATAAACTCTTCTCGCATAATTGTTTAACTTACCAGCTGAATTTTGGAAGTCCATTTTTTTTAATAAATTTGTATATTCGGTACTTTAATTTTATTATTTTCTTATTTGATGATGATAATCTAAACTGTAAGATTTGGTTCGTTGCTGATAATGAGAGTTTAATGTTATCGTCATTTGTAAAATGCGTTTGGTTAACTATTTTGCATAGTTAAATTATATCGTCAATCCATTTTATTGTTGCTTGGATCTTTGTTGCAAAAATACAGTTTTTACGAGTTGATTGATTGATTTGGATTTAACGACGCGACAAAGAGAAAATATCATGCTGCACCGTCGCTTCTAAGAGAGTGGTTCAGTTTAGTTAGTACTGTCCCAACTGTCTATATCTACAACTATGAAATGCTTATCGCTGCCAAATACACTTCGTAATTTTGCACTATGACAAGATTACAATGTCGAAACCTTATTGCGCATATCTCTCTCTTCACCCCCTCCCCACACCATCGAAAAGATATTAAAGCCCCAATATATTTAATGTGCATCAGCCCCCCCCCCCCCCATTATATTAAACATTAGTATTTGACGTGGCCAGGACCGAACCCACGATCTGCCGCTCATGAGCTCTGTTCCTCTAAAACCTTGTGAGGATGAGTTGAGTATTCGTTGTGATGCCAGTAAAAGTAATCCAACAGTTGTTAGGATTTTAGTTGCACAAATATTCCTATTTTATCACTGGTTAAATTTTTACTGTGAAATTAATTTTGAACGTGGTAAAATTAAGCCGAATCGAATGGATTTTTGTTGCGAAAATCTCTCAATTAGGAAAAAAAAAATATTTCTCTGATTCAAAAATTAATTTTGAATTTTGTAAAATAAGTGCAATTGTATCATTGTTGCAAAAACAACATTAAAATGACATTTGAAAATTGTTGAGAGAGTTACAAAAGGATTTTTTTGTTCTAACTATTGGTACGTGTTTGTGTAGTTACCATCTCCACAAGGAATTAAAATGCGGTATACTTTCAATACAAGGTAACCGGGTTCATAGTAACCTGGTAATAATATAATCTTGTGACTGATGGATTCGAAACCTTTTTTCAGCCCAAATAATGGTCTATAGAATAATAGAGAGTACTGTATGAAGAATTCAACCTAGTTTCTAAGTTTTGATGTTGGCGTGAAAGGGAAGAATAAAGTGCCGATTCAGATATTTCTTTAATCATATAATAGCAATAACACGGCATCCTGCCATTTTCTATGCAATATAACACTAAACATAAATAAAAAACGGCATAAAAATTTTCATTTTATATTGCAAGTTATTTGCAAATTTACGAAACTTTTTTTCTCTTATATTGGAGTTTTAGAAAAATAGAAAGAAAAAAAAATAGATTTTTTATATCGATAGAAATTCTTTATTTTGCTGTAAAAGGAATAATAATAATGACCAGTTTAAAAAAAAAAAAAAAAAAAATCAAGCAATGCACTTTTGGCGAAATTTTAGAACTTGGACTGCCAATATCGAATGCATTTATTTTCAACTGATATTTCAAATCTAGAGCAACAATACAGTTACAAATGTCATGTTACTTTTTTCGTTAGATTTTAAGGATGTATTTAATTCTGAATTAAATGATTTAAAGCATTTAAATCCGAGCAAGGATAGAGAGAGGAGAGTTATTTGTTTTGCAAAATTTCCTAGTGGAAACTTCAATGCTGGTATTAAAAATATATAAAATGTATGCAATGTTTAAATAAAAAAATACATATATATAATTTTATTTTAGTAAAATTGAGCAAACTATAAGTAACGGGTGCACAAATCTAAACTAGTGCACTGATAATTGCCAAACATTACAAATTAAAGAAAATGACCAAAATATTTATGATTTTACTAAAAAATTTAAATCAGAATAATCGAGGATGTATTATAAAACTTTATAATACAACTTTTGTGTCAATGTGTTTAAAGTATTGAGAATAACAATAAATAATACAAAGTAAATCTTATTAAATTTGACATACAGTACATGAACTTATATTTCAAGCTAAAATGAGATGCGTTTTATTACATTTAAGTGAGATTCTTTCATAAATATCTAAAGAAGCAGTGTGTACATGCAAATGAAAATAGTTTCTTTAATACATAGCATGGCATTATTTGCATTGTTAACACTTAAGAGTGATATAGTGGTATATACATCCAAATACTTAAGAATTGCCAAAAGAAAGACGCTGTTGTTAAACTGGCTTTGAAAATTACTAACAGGCGACTAACTTCTCTTTATAAAACATCTTGCATTTCTTAAATAGTCACTCAAAATAAGACAAAATCACGTCTTAAATTTCTTTGCAAGATACACAGCTCGATAGTGGTCCGTATAATATACAATTTCGAATTGTTTTTACGACTGGCAATAGATGAGTCTTAAGTACACCAAAACTTGATTCGAAATTGCTATTTTTTACATTCTAGAAGTTTCTTTTATCACAATTATTTTAGTATCTCAAGTTCTTATAGTTAAGCATTTAAGTACAATTTACAAATAATTACACACTATTCATTTACGCAATCTCATTCTTCATGCCCATTCGTGGCCCTAAACTGTCTGAATTTACCAAACACAGCTCATCAATTTGATCGAATCAGTAAATTTTTTCGAAATCAATTTAATTCCTAAAAGTTTTTAATATTCGCTTTTGAATTGCGATTCCCAAAATAATTTCATCTCTTAATCAACCACGTTTTTCATGTTCCTTCATAGTCCTCGACTGATCGTATGGTCTCAACTTGCCTCACTAACTTGGGTCTGTTGATATCATCGGATTTGGATGTCGATGTGGTCACAGACGGTGAATCTATGGTCTCTGAGTTATTGGAAGAGGTCAGTTTGGCGTCACTTGACTTCTTGTTCTTCATGTGGCTGTGGATGAAGGACTTGCGTCTGGCGCTGCCGAAAGACGATAAGTTCTTCTTACCACTTTCGCTGGACGAGGTCGAATCCTCTGGTACAGTGGTAACACGCTTGTGGTAGGTGACAGATGGTCTCGATTCCCACAGCTCTTCTGAGGTGTTAAAGAGGTATTTGCCGATTCCACGTCTGGATGGAAGGTTGGTGTCAGAATCCACCACATGTTGTTGTTGCTCATTGCTGTTGTTGCTTTCAAGAGACATGCTGCAATTCTCTGTGGTGTCACTGCTTGTTGAATCTCTGTTCAAGCTGCTCTTGAGTCGGAACAGGATCAACCTGCTAGAGGAGTTCGGCTGCTGGACCACGTGGGGCATGCTCTTCTGAACGAGGTTGCGGTTGTATGAATTATTGTAGATGGCATGCACGTTACCACTCGCTTTGTTGTTATACTTCCTCCTGGACGCTGGCATCGGCTTAGTGTCAAAAAAGTAGTCGTCAGATATGTTGGAGATGGTTTCGTCTAGTTCCTCTCTGCTGTGATCTTCGGAGGTGTTGAAGATTTGCCAGTGCCCGTCGATGTCTTGGTAGAGTGCTGGTAGTGCTTTGACCTTTTCCGAGCCTTCGTTCTCGATGCTGGCGGAAAGGATGCAAGGATTGACTCCAGTGTGACCTCCCTTCTCCTTGCTTGCCCGGTGGAACATCCATCTTTTGTTCTTGTTCAAATTTGATGGCCACAGCATTTGCTTGACGTGTTTGCGCGAAGTTTTGTTACGGAACACGTACAGATATGGATTAATGACACAAGCACTCGATGAGCAGGCTATCATAATAAACATGGCTAAATTCGGAATCTGGTTGCTAATATCAAAGTAGGCCTCCATCGAAATGGCTGTGAAGTATGGCAGCCAGCACAGAGTGAATGTGGTGACGACCAGCATTCCGGTCCTCACCGCTTTCCACTCCTCCCCGAAGAACTGGTTTGAACCCGAACTCCATCTGCGATACTTTTTCTTCTGAGGGGCACCAGCACTGCAAGACTTGAACTGCGATTCGGGCATTGCTACATCCACACTTGTGCTGTTCACGCTGTGCTTCCTGGCTCTCTCAGAATTATCCCTGGCAGCCTGGAACATGGAAGAGTAGACGCATATCGTGGTGAGGAATGGTACCATGAACCCAAGAACGACCAGCACGCTGGCGTATGAAAGACTGTAAGGATCGTTTTGGATCCACTCCAGCGTGCACATGTGCCAGTTTGGTCTGAATTTGAAGTCTGCAATGCCGAAAAACGGTGGCGTCGCTACCAGCACCCCCAAAAACCATGTGAGGAATATCATGCATCCCGTCCGCTTCTTGGTGATGGTCATCGAGTAGTGAAGTGGGCTGTTGACTGCACAGTTTCTGTCCAGAGCTATTAACAGGAGTGATAAGACAGATGTAATGTTGAGGGTGGTGAAAATAAACCCGCTGATGATGCACGTCGCCTCGCCGAGCAGCCATCTTTCAGCTGCGATGGAGACAGTGATTGTGGGGAGTATCAGGATGCTCTGAAGGAGGTGAGATATGGAAAGGTTGAGGACGAATCTGTTGGAGAAGGTCCTTAGAGTAGGTCTCTTGTAGAAGAGAAGCAGCACCAGGACGTTGCTGATGAATCCGATGGACGAGACTAATATGAGGAATGTGAGTTGGAGGTAATGGGATACTTCTTCGGATGTAGAAGAACTGTCTAGGCGTTCAAGTACTGATGTTGCAGGGGTTTCCGTCGTTGTTGTTGTGGCTATGACTGTTGTTGAGTTGGTGAAAAAGTCACCTTCATCTGTCCAGTGGCTCGCGTCGGTTGCTCCATCTTCTTCCATATTCTACTCCTCAATAAACAACAAACAATTTTCTGAAATACAAACAAAACAAATGTTAAAATTTTTAAGTGGATTTCCTTTGCCGTGAAAAGCAGAGTCTTTGGGAAAAGTGTTTTATAATACCTTAAATCATCTTCTCTAAAAGGATAGAAATTTATACAACGCAATTATAATATCACATGAAAAAAAAATCGCATGTCCATTCTATACTAATAAAAAGAACAGATTGAAAATTGTTTGTATTGTTTGATTGAAAATAGGAAACTCTTTAACAGATGAAAATTAAAGTTAAAATTCCCCAAATGTCTTTTTAGTAAATAATGTAGAATTGGATTAGCAGATTAAAATTGTGCATTCGTTGAGACTAATGAGTAGACGATGGATGAACCCTCAGAAAAATGTGTGAACAACATTTATGAAAAGAATGGTCCAAATTAATACCCAATGAGTTATTTACAATATTGTAAACGTTTGAAATGAGTATTCTTTTCTGTTGCATAGTTAAGTTTCAATTCTCAACAAACCATATATATTGCTAAAGATTTTTTTTTATTTACTTTTATTTTATGTAAATATTCAAGGGACAGATGCTGAATTCATATCACAATAAAAATAAATACTTTTTTATAAAAAGTGCCTACTTTTGTTTTTATCTTCATATACTAAAGAAAAGAGTATGAATGTCAAACTAAATTACTTCCTAGTAAACATACATCTTCTCGTGCATTTAATTCCTTTTCTTTTTCTGCATTTATATTAAATCGGATTAGTTTGAGTTTATAGAATTACATTTTCAGATTAAAAAAAGCTTGATCTTTTCCACTTAATCTTACTTAATAAGGGTAAACCAAGATTTTCTCCTTAAAATTTTGTACAAAGGTATAAATCAAAGAATTTTTTTAGTTGAACAAAAAATGCGAAAATAACACACAATGAATATTTATTGAAGCACATAAACTGTTTTATATTTAAATTAATTAGAGAGTAATAGTTTTTAAGAATAAAACTATATAAAAAACCAATAATAATTTAATCAACTATTTAATTTAATATTAATTTTATTAAAGAAAATATTGGATAGGTGATCTTAATAATGAAAATATCACTTAATATGTGATAAAAAAAATTAAATTGAAATCGGCAAAGGGAGAACGATATTGTTCAAAACAAAATCTTAAGCCGCAATTTTATGGCATTTTACTCTAATCAGATTATAGGTTATAAGCAATATAAATAAATAAACAGGATCTAATACCACTCCTTTTGCGAATTGTAATTATATAGCATTTTTAAGATCCATTTTTGAAATTTTATGTTATTTTTTTTACTTTAAAATGACAGTTGTAACATTTCTATGAGTCTCTTTTATTTGAAGAGATTATAGGAAAATCTCCAAAGTGATTGAGTAAAAGTTTAGAATTTTGGAAATTTTGTAACTTTCGAAATAGCAACTTTAGTTTAATTTTTTTTTTTTTTTTTTTTTTAATTTTTATTTATCATAGAAAATTATTTAAAATTTAACTCTATGAAAATATAATGCTTTTAAAAGCCTCTTTTTAGCTTAAGTTTTACAACAATAAAACAATTAAAAATAAAATAATTGGCAGTTACATTTTTCAGCTTGATTGGAGCCCTTAATAGCTTCTCATCAAAAACGATCATCGGACATCAATAGAAATGCCCTTACTTTTTAATGATTTCCTGTCGAATAGAAACAATTATGTAATATTTTCCCAAAGAAGAAGTTATTTTGTAAGTGTAAAGAAATGCATGAGCAATTGAGCATAGTTAAGGGGTTAGTTGCACGCAATTGTGATTCTGTATCTAAATAATATTAAAATGGTTTGTTTTTAAGTTATATTTAAAAAATATTATTTATTTTAAACACCCAACTTATTTTATGTCTATTCAATAAATTCTTTTGTAAATATTAATTCATGCATTCACAGTTTCAAAACTTGGTTATTGTTACTTTAGATGATAATCTCTTTAAATGCATGCACTTTCATTTTCCAAAAAACTTTTTATAGGCTAAAACTTTTTTTCAGTTGTTTTATACTTATTCCATGGGTTAAAATGTTTTTAAAACTATATATGGTTATTACATTTGTAAAGTTTTAAGATAAATAAATGAAAGGGCATTAAGAAAATATTCTATTTTTTTATAACAATCGTTTCGAGAATTCAAGGATTTAATAAAAAATCACGAATATTTATATAATAAGTAATATTTATAAACGAAAATAATAATACTTCAAAGTCATTAAAAATACTTCCGTAGCTAGAATGAAATTTATACACTACTAAATATCCTAAAGTGCACAGAAGCATAATGTGGCACATTGGATATATTTAACGACCACTAACAATTGGTATTTAATATGTCACGGTATTGATTGTATTAATATTGCTATCAATTTTAAAAAATAGAAATCATAAATATAAATGATTAATTAAGATTATTTTGGGTTTCCTTTTTTAAGAATAGTTATTTTTTTTACAAATACATCTTGCTTTAACACTATATTCGTTAAGTTTAATATTTAATAATTTTGAAATCTTATTCAGCTTTAAATTTTGGGGTTCACAAACAGTTGAAAAGAATATTTATTTTTGATGTTTATTATGTAATTACTTATTAACTGTGGTGTTTTATAATTCCTCAAAATATATTTCGGACTGCAGAGCATTTCATCAGAATAAGTTGCGAACATATTAATAATTAAGAGAATTATTTAGTAATATATATTACTTTTTATTAAAGAAAGATTAAAAAAAAATTATTACTCTCTACGTTGGAAATGTTTATTCGAGATCTACGTGTATAACGTCAAGCTCATCTTCAATTTTTTTTGTTTTTGTTTCGATACCTTTCATCGTAATTTTTGAATATTAAATTATTGTTTTGACAAATTAAACGCAGCGCTCTTTTCATAAGAAAGGCGAGTTTTAATATAGATAAGAGAACAATGTTAATAATGCATTTTTATGGCAGGAAGAGACAAAAAAAAAAAATTAAAAAAAAAAAAAAAAATTCATTATTTCGTTCCAACATTTTTCCAACCACAGTTATAATGGGATGCATAAGAGTTTGCAAGAAAATGCGCTTTTACATAAATTTGAAAAAGCTAGCAGTTAGTCAGTTAGTTTTATAAATTTACGAAATTCATATTTCATACATTTTGTTTTGGAAATAAATTTGATGTGCAGCTAAAAAAATTATACGTATAGTTCCGACTTAGTTACAATGATAATTATTGTTGTTGGGTTAATACTACTGCTAGTACTACTACTACTACTACTAATAATAATAATAATATTAATATGTAATAATATTAATAATATCAACAGCAATAATAATAACAACTACAATAATAATGATGATGATAGTAGTTTTAAACTAATAACAATTTTAATTATTATTTATTATTTAAATTTCAAATAATAATAATAATAATAGTAATTAATAATAATAGTAATTAATAACAACAATAATAATAATAATAATAATAATAATAATAATAATAATAATAATAATAATAATAATAATAATAATAATAATAATAATAATAATAATAATAATAATAATAATAATAATAATTATTATTATTATTATTATTATTATTATTATTATCATTATTAATTGTTTTTTTTAGACTATCATCATTCTAATCATTATCGTCATAATTAAAATATAAAAGTTTTAGCTTTACTTAATAAATTATATACTAATTAACAAAACATTTTTCATTGACATAATTTGAATCAATTGCTTTAGTAATATAGCCTTTAAGAAAGAGCAAAAAATGAAAAGTATGTAACATATTCAAAATTCTTTTAAGTCTTCTCTAAGGAACATATGCGTTGTTTAAAAATTTAACTTTATACTTTATCAGAAAATACATTTTTTTGGTGCTTTAATTCTACAAATAGCAATATCTAGAATATAATAGTAGTAAATAACAAATCAAAAACCACTTTAGTTAAGTTAAATAAATGCTAAGGAAAACTTTGCCTCGAACAATAAGAGATTCTATGTTTCCATAGTTAAAGAAATAAATACGTTTTTTTTTTTTTTTTTTTTTTTTTTTTTTTTTTTTTTTTAAGTAGGTAGGCAGCAAACTTTTCAAAAATTACAGTACAACAACATGTATACTTTTAAAAATAAAACTCAGGTGGGTTTTGTTACTCATTACGCCTAACGCAACTCATTAACTATTTTAGAAGACTTCTTACTAATAGTAAATATTACTTCTAAAATTCTTATTATATTTTACTAAACACTTTAATTTTTAATAAATGCTTTAATTTTATTACTATATATTCCTTTGTATTTTTCAATATGTATGCATATATTTACTGCTAATTTTAGAAATTTTCAAGGCATACATCAGGTTTGTTTTTGATTCAAGGTTTTAAAAATTAAAAGTGTTTAGGTACGAGGCAGAAACAAGAACCAACTAAGTGTTTCAAATCCATAATTAATCATTCCAATTAAGTTTTTCAAAACACCTACTATTATTCAGCCAAATTAATCAGACTTTTATTTTATGATTAACAGATCGAGAACCTTTTAATAATGATTTTTTATATAGATTCAATACATTTTTTAGAAATTTTACAGACTAGAAAATATAATTCTTCAATTAGGTTCAATTTTATTATTTACATAGTTTATTTGATACAAAAAAAAAAAAAAAAAAAAAAAAAAAAAAAATAGCTGATAGAATAATGTATCAGATATTTAAAAAATAAACACTTTTAATGTATTACATATATACCACGGATTCCTATAGTTACATTTATCACATGGATATTTAAAGTAATACATTGGCTGAAGAACTATTACTGAAAGTCGTGCAGTAGGAATTTTCAAACCTGATTATCACTCAGTCACATGACTTAAAAAAACTCGTCGACGTATTCGTCCAGGACACTCCCTATCTCTTCCTTGTGATAGGCACACCAATACCCGTCTGTCCCGACTTGCTAGTGGTCACCTTAAAGGCCTAACATATTCCGGGGGAAGCAAAAATTTTCCTCTTTGTCCTAAATGCCAAAAAGAACAGGCATCACCTCAGCACATTTTGGACTGCCTTGGACTGGACTGGGAGGACATTTATAACTGTCCACAACTAGTGTCAGACTTCATTAATGTCAATGGCTTCACTGATATTGTCTGACTTCGTCAGACAAAAGGGAGATTAGAAACAACAACAACAACTTAAAAAAACTAGGTGGGAAGTGATTACGAGAAAAAGCATTCGTCATGTTTGGTCCGAAATTATATCCGTTAGGTAAAAGCCGTTGCCCAAGAGCAGTTTAGATAATAATGATAATAATAATAATAATAATAGTTTAGGTGTACATCACATCACTATATTCCCAAGTACGCGTGATGGTCAGTCACATTTTTATGCTATTGAAGCTAAATCACCCCCCCCCCCCCCTAAGAAAAGTGAGAAAAGGCTGATTCCATTTATCTCTATGTATAAAAACTCTTTCTAAATATATAAAAACTAAGTCTTTTGTTTCTGATGTTTAAAGAATTGTACATTTCTTTGTGAAGAATAAAAAAGTTTAATTTTGCAATCCAGTGTTATCATTACTCTGTGAAACTAGGAGTGTGGAACATCGCACAACTTTCAATTACACTAAAACACAGACGTGGATTTGTGTCATTTACCGTTATTATATTTTGATCATTCCTCATTTAGAACAAATGGCCAGTTTTGTCGATATTTTTTGCGATAATTCATGTATGGGTCTTTAAAAAAAAGCCCGCTAAAATTGTGATTTTGGCGATATAATATTCGATAATTCTCATATAATTCTTTATTATAAGTGAAATTGTGGAAAGAAAAAAGATCGGTTGATGAGGTATGCTCAAGGAAAGAATACCCTGTGTTGAATGCATTCGTTTTTCAATTTTTTAAGCATTCAAAGCATTTGAAAGGGGATTTCGGAGGTTGGGATGTTTAGAACACCATAAGAGTCATCACCACAGCGATTTTGATGAAAATTGTTAGAGCCGTTTTTTAGCAATCATTGAAAAATATGATTTTTTTCAATGGCAGCTACCTTATGCGCATGCGCAATTTTGACGGAAACCTTAATGGTAGGTTCCATGGATCCGCACACCAAATTTGAACATCGTAGGTCAATTTGTTCGGGAGTTATGCTGACCACAGACGCACATACATTTTTTCCAGATTACTTTTTTGAAATCAGGTTGTTCCAAAACGTGGAGAAATTAATATTTTTTTTTCTGATCGAATGCTATACTTATGTATACATATGGGTAATTGAAAGTAAAAAATTCGTAACCATATTAAAAGCACTAATATGTAACTTTTTAGTTTTTACTTTCAAATACCCATATGCATACATAGGATAATGAAAGTATAGTATTCGGTCAAAAAAAAAATGCGATTTTTTTTTGTGTGTGCATTTTTTCACGTTTTCGAACATCCTAATCTCCAAAAAATGATAGAGGAAAAATGTCTGTCTGTGTGTCTATGTGTACGTGATCAGCATAACTCTCGAACAAATTGATCTACGATGTTCAAATTTGGTGTGCGGGTTGATGATGGCACAAGGACCTACCATTAAGGTTTTCGTCGAAAAAGGTAGCTGCCATTAAAAAAATCATGTTTTTCAGTAACTGCTAAAAAACGGCTCTAACGATTTTGTTCAGAATCACTGTGGTAATGTATCTTAAACTGTTCTAAAGATCCCTATCTCCTAAATTTTCGTAAAGATGCTTTATTAGTGTAAGAGGTTGAAAAACGAATGCCTTCAACACTGAGTTCTCTTTGATTCAGCATAGCTTATCATTAATCTTTTTTTTCCTCTCCTCAGTTTCACTTATAAGAAAGGATAATATAAGAACTATTAAGTATATCACCACAATCACAATTTTAGCGATTTGTTTTTTAAAGTTCCCCCAAAGACCCATATAAGATATATCGTGAAAAGTATCGCCAAACTTGCCATTTTTTCTAAAAGAATGCTGAAAATATAAAAACTGTAAATGGCACACATTGGCGTTAGTATTATAGTGTAATTGAAAGTTGTGCGATGTTCCACACCTCTAGTGTTTAATAAAACTATCTCTATCAAAAAAACATTTTTTCTAGAATCACACGTATCTGCATTCGGTACGCATTGTATTTTTCAGAAAGATCTGATTATCCAACAAACATAAAAACTCAACATTTCAAAACGGGGTGAGTTCATTTACATAATTTATTTTTACAAAACATTAACATTTTGATGAGGTGTTCATGATAACAATGCTAGCGAGGCAAAGTAATTACAACCAGTTCGTGTTGTGGAAATGGGAGGATCGTGGCTGGAATAAAATGATCAATAGAACAAGCTTACTAAATGTAAGCATACATATTTAATGGATGTTTAGCAAAGTTTTAATTTTACTAATGGTTACATGCGTGGTTAGGAGCAAAGATACAAGAGCGCAGATCATTCAATCTCGCATAGCTTTGCGTAAAACAAGTTTGAAAATTGATGTTCAACGTTGAGATTTCAAAATATAACTTATAAAAGTATAGATTTTAATAAAACATCTATGAAACATCTTTACATAGTCTGAAACTACATAATAGATATATTATTTGGAAGAAGTAAGAATTGTTCTCAAAATGTTTTCAATGAAATAGGTATTTTCCTACATGTAGTCTAATCTACAGTCTCCGAAATTTGAATTTCCTCAACAAAACAGCAAAAAGCCCAGGGACTGTTCATTTAAGCAATACAATTTTTGATCCAATTCCCGAAAAAAAAAAGGACTTAAAATCTGTGAATGATATTTTTTAAATAAAAGAATTTAGTATTTTTAGTGTACAAACTCAGGAAGCGTTTTATTTGATTTCATGAGCATCATTTCTTTAAAAAATTAGTAGAAAAAGAAATATGCTAACTAGTAATTAATACAGCCCACTAACGTTAAGGAATTGAAGGGATATTTTCAATATATACATAGTTTGCAATAATTATATATATATATATATATATATATATATATATATATATATATATATATATATATATATATATATATATATATATATATATATATATATATATATATATATATATATATATATATATATATATATATATATATATATATATATATATATATATATATATATATATATATATATATATATATATATATATATATATATATATATATATATATTTATATATATATATATATATATATATATATATAAATATATATATATATATATATATATATAATATATATATATATATATATATATATTTATATATATATATATATATAATATATTTATATATATATATATATATATATATATATATATATAATATATATATATATCTTCTCAAAATAAACATTTTGCAAAATATAAGTGTTTTAGATATATAATACTTTAGCAATATAATATTTAAAAAATTATATATAATTTACAAAATACAAATATTTTACAAAGTAAAAATATTTTACAAAATAAAAATATTTTACAAAATAAAAATATTTTACAAATAAAAATATTTTAAAAACTACAAATATTTTACAGAATAAAAATATTTTATAAAATAAAAATATTTTACAAAATAAAATATTTTACAAAATAAAAAAAAAATTACAAAATTTTGTAAAATATAAGACATTTTACAAAATATAATTATTTTATACGAAATAATTATTTTACTAACTATAAATATTTTACAAAATAAACATAACTTTAGTATTTTTTGTATTGAACAAATAGTCATTAGTGAAAGATAAATATAATTAAAAATTGTTGTAAAAAATAAATAATGTATTGATATTTTGATTAATAATTACATAAATAATTACTTAGGAAAAGCTGTACATGCTACTTTTAAATTAAAATTTCCAATATTCAAAGCGATAAATTGCGCCAAAAATTTTTTGCGACAGAACAAAAGAAAAGTATACTCGGAACTTAAATCTGATGATAAATGATCTTCCTGGAAAACATAACCTTTTCCTACTTTAAAATGTAGCATCAAAAACAAATTGAAATCACTTTAAACTTCGCTTGAAAAAGCAATTGCCTTCCGAGAAAACTGCGTTGTACTATGGATAAAAACTGAAAGGATAAAACTGTGTGTAAATAGTGCAGTAAAGTGTGAGAAAAGTCAGTGAACAATAAGAAGCAATTGCTTGGAGGTTTTGAGGAAATAAGGCTTGTCCAAATAAAAAATTGAAACTCTTTCACTGCAAAATTTTCAAAAAATTCATTAGCTTGTCAGGAAGGAAAGGTCACTGCAGTGCAAAAAATAACTGAATACGTTTTTGTTCTTACTTTCAAGGTAAGAAAGATGTTAAGAGAAATTTAAGATTGTTATAAAAGGGAAAATGGTATGTGACACATTCAAATGGTTTTATGACACTAAATCTAGTTTTTATTTCTTACAATTACTGTTATTATTATTGTTATTATTTTTAATGTTGTTATTATCTTTATTACTATTATTATGTTTGTAACTATCATTATCACATTCATTGTTATTATCATTTTCATTACCATTACAACTACTACTATTTTAATAATAATAATAATAATAATAATAATAATAATAATAATAATAATAATAATAATAATAACAACAACAACAATAATAATTAAAATAATAATAATAATAAATAAGGATACTAATAATTATTATTAGTACTATTTATATTATTATTAATATTAATAATAATAAAAATTCGATTAAGTTTCATGTATAAATATCTCTTTAATTTTGAATTATTCGCATGAAAAACGATCTACTAAAATTAAAAACTGTTGCATTAAACCATAATTTTTATTAAAATTTTCCTTAATAAAACATGTTCATCTTAGAAACATTTCTACTAGACTTTTAAGATAAATTAAAAATGTCCTTAGAAATTGCTTTCGTTGGTAAAGAAAACGAAGTTTCGACTTTAGAAGAAAAATTAGTTTTGAGAATACTAGGTATTGAATAGAAGCTTGATATTATTTGAATGGTTTATTTTTCATTTTATATCAAGATTAAATTAAATATGGTGCATTGAAAAATATTTGATTCGTTTCAGGAGCAAAATTTATCACGTATGTAGTATTTTTTAAATACTTTTTTCCCCCAAGAGAATTTCGTTGTTTAAAATTTTTATTCTAAAGTAGCATTTCTTAGAACTGGTAGATTCTTTTATCTAAAATTTAACTATCACGACATTTTTTATCTTAAAATTTGGCTAAAAGTATTTTATATATTGTTGATCAAAGGTTATTATTTTGTTTTTATAAAAAAAAATAAAGATTTTAATAAAAAAATGTATTGGGATATGAAATACGTTCTTGGTAAAAGTCTTAGGTTCACATTTAAAATAAAAGTTTATTATTAAAAAAATATGCAAAAATAATTAAAATTGTGTTTAAATAAAAGTGAACTATTAAAAATAAACTATATCTTTCAAAGGTGTGTTTAAACTTGCACCTCGGATCAAAAAATTCCTTTTTACAGTTAGGAATAATCTTTAATAGTAGTCCCCAGCCTTAATTTAGTTTACGTTCAAAATCGTATGCATAAATGAAATCATTGAATTTACAAAATCAAAAAGTCATTTTCCGCAGAAGATGAATATATGACAAATCATTAGAAATTTTTTAATTACAGTCAATTTGTCCATGTTATCTTTATAAAGCATTTAATTTCATGGAAAAAAACAAAAACAATTTTTCTACTCGAAATTTTTTAGTTTCTTATTTTTGAACTTTACAATAAAAAACGACAAATCATTTATATTAAAACACAATCATGCTTACCATATAGATATTATTTAAATAACTTAATTTTTTATTGCTCATAGTAAAATTTCAATCATAATGCAAAGAAATATATACAAAAACGGTATGTTGCTCCTGTTAATGTTTGAATCTACATCTACCCACCATAGACTAGTTTGAAATTTCCGTTGTAATAATATGTTTTATTCTCAAAAATAAATTTCTGTACAAATCTTAGGCTGATCGGATCAATCATAAAAATCCCTTTCAAACGTGGGATAACGCCCGATTACCAATGATTAACCACATGGGTTAAGCCTGCTTAACCCAAGCCGCTATCCCTGCAACGTGCATTATTAAGTACATCTGATCCTATTTTAGCCCATTAAGTACCCTAATGCTCTCAACCAAGAATTACAAATCTTGTTTTTAAACATAAAAAAATTGAGAAGTTTCGATTCAAAGACATATGTTAATGCTTCAAAATCCTCTTACAAAGTAGCGAGATAATTTTTTTTTTATTCCATCTATGTTGTCAAAAGGCCTGTATCTTTCACCTAGCTTTAACCTACCGATCTTGAACTGTTTTCGAAAGTTGGTGGAATATCAGAAGTAAACTGACAGTTCATAAGTGAATATTCTGAAATAAAACGTAATTTGACATTATCATCCAAACATGTGCATCCAATTATTTTTAGACACACATTTTTGAAGGATAAAGTATATTTGATTAAAAGGAGGTTCATAACAGTCCATGTTATGTTCAACAAGTGTGGGAGCATCTCATTTAATAATAGATTCTTATGATTCTGAAATTTTCACAGAATAATATTTGAATACTTTGAAATATTTTAAAGCGAGGTTTTTATTATTTTTGCAAATTTCAAAAAATTAGAACTTTATAAAAATATATTTAAAAAAATCGCTAAGTTTTTAGACGATTTGTTATTTTTTGTTTAAGTATACTACTTATAGTTTATTGCTTGTGTTAAAGTAATTAAATGCATTAGAGAAACATATATTAAATTCTCAAGCATTTATATTAAATAGATTTTAAGTTATATGCTCCCAAACATGAAAAAACAACATTTTGAGATATTCGGCTTCTAAGTTTTAAAACATGATTTACACACCTATTTTGTGTTTGCTTCAAAAAAATTGTTAAAAATACTTTTAAATCCTCATTACAAATAAGGTATCATTTTAAAGAAAAGAATTTAAATTTTAATAAACAATTACAAACTCAAAATTGATGATCTGAACATTTTCCATGTAGAGGACTCAGCTTAACTATTGAGTTAAAACGTAAAGTTTTGTACCAATAAAACCATTCTCATGAATAAAAATGTGAAATATTACTTAAATCATTTATACAGGTATAAAAAATTTGAAATTTAAGCTATTTTTGGATTATTTAGCATCTTCCATATAATCATCCGAAAATGTGTAGCACATTATTCCATTAAATGTGATGCACATCCTTACAGAATAATAACTATACTGTAGTACCAGATGGTTCTCTGAAAGTGAATTTTTGTCATAATGGGTATATTTTATAGTCGTCTCTACACAGGAAATATTAGAAAAGTTAATAAGTTCGTAAAAGAGTTAACATCAAAACATGAAGTTGTTAACCTTCATATCTCATTTTGAACTGATTTATAGACACGCCACTTCTGTGTTTAGAGAGGCTGTATATTTGATTAATTACGGAGTTAAAAGGCAATTTTGTTTGATTTCGTGTATGAAAACCTAAGGCATTGTACAAAATAATTAAAGCAGATGTAATTTATTTGACATTTATATTACATTTCAGATTATTAAGAATCAGAGTAATTGTATTTAGTTTTTCAATTTGCATCTGTAAAGCACTGTTATGATAATTAAATTATATAAATTCTTACGGTCTTCTTGTAATGAGGAGATTAAACAATAGCCAATTCTTTGCGAACTTCTCTTCTAAGAAGAGGCTTACTGGCCATAGGGTTGTCCGGTGCAATCACCGGGCCGGTCAGTGTCTGTACCAAATGGGCCGGTGCGGTACAGAAGATTTATTTTGTTTCAATATAAATGGTTGCCTTTCTTAAAGTTATTTTTAGAAACCTAATCCATTCAATTTCCTATTACATAAACCAAAACTATTATTAAACTATTACTTTATTTAGGAGATATTATTTGTATGTTAAAAAAATGCTTAAAATTTCACATTACTGTAATTTTACATATTACGTTGTACTATTTAAAAAAAAAAAAAAAAAAAAAATCGATGCACAAAACTTTATATATAGTCGTATTACGATTTTTTGCTTATTTCATAATTTTTAAGGTTAAATATATATATTATCATTTCGGGCGTGATCTATAATAATAAAACAAGTTGTCTGTGTGTGTGTATCTGTCTATAGTTCTACAGAAAGCTACTTAAAATTAGAGTAGAACTCTGAAATTTTCAACGTAAGTAGTTTTGGCCTTCTAATTGTATCTATAACAAACAGAATGTTTAAAATTTTAATTAGTTATTTTTAATTAATTTTATTAATTAATTTTTTTTACAAAGTGACTTTAAGTGGAGGTACAGCTCTGAAATTTTCAACATAAGTAGTTGTGGCCTTCTAATTGGACTTTTGACAAACAAAATTTTAAAATTTTTATTAGCTTCTCATTAATTAATTTTTTAATTAATTAATATTTTACAAATTGATTTCTAATAGGACTACTGCTCTGAAATTTTCAACATATGTAGTTTTGGCCTTCTAATTGGACTTTTAACAAAAAGAATGCTAAAATTAAATTTTTTTTTGTTTAATTAAATTAATTATTAAAACAATTGAATTATTAAAATTAATTAAACAATAAACTATTTAATTATTTAAATTTATTATTAAATATAAATATTGAATAGAAAAAAAACATAAACTATTTAATTATCAAAATTAATTATTGGAATTTCTTTATTATTAAGAATAACTATTAAAATTTGATTAATGATTTTATTACAAATTTGGGCCGGCATAAATCTAAAATCACCGGGTCGATTTTATATCCCAGTACGCCCCTGCTTCCAAACTTTTAATAAAACTGAGAAGCAGTGGTTTTGGATCTCAGCACTCCTTCTCATCTTTTCGTGAGAAAAGGGGACATTTTTAAACGAGTGGTGTTGGTAATGATAAGCTATTAAAGGCTACCCAGGTAGAACAAGGGTATTGACCAATCTTAGAAACAGTGATTGTGAGAAGATTGGAAAATCTGCCGAAACTCGTGCATGACGAACAAACCTATTTTTTACTCCTACGACCTTTCTTACAAAAATATATTTAAATTTTAAAATTC
This sequence comes from Linyphia triangularis, assembly GCA_963978545.1. Taxonomy (NCBI): domain Eukaryota; kingdom Metazoa; phylum Arthropoda; class Arachnida; order Araneae; family Linyphiidae; genus Linyphia; species Linyphia triangularis. The sequence continues at coordinate 92,709,366 of OZ021725.1, forward strand.
TGCATCAACATTTCCAAACTTCCAGTATATTTTCCCCAGCAGTGGAAAATATTAGCCAAGTTTAATTGCAACGGTTAGTCTATAACGGTCCGCTACAGGATTGGTCAGTGTTGAGCGATAGTGGCTAGAATATTTATGATACTGGGTATTTATTTCTCAAATTAAACAAACAAAAAAAAATACTCTTCTTTAAAAATCAAAAATTACACTGACGCTAAATAATAAAAAAAGTAGTTTTAATTTCAAATTAGTTAGACCTGCATAATGTATTCTTTTGTGTCATTTCTTAGATTTTCATTCATGAGAAGAATATCCTAAGAACTTCTTTCAAAAACTTCTGATATATGCGAGATGCAGTAGTTTTAGATAACATCTAACGCTTCTCGTTATTTAAAAGAAAGAGAAGACTTATTTTTAAATATGCGATGTTGTAAATGCTATGCATTAATCTTACAAAAGGGCTTATTTCTCAAATGTGAAATAAAGTAAAACTTAATTACACCTGAGGGGATAAGTACAGTCCCAATAAGACATTAGCTTTATTTTAAAGTAATTATAGATGCCCAAAGAATATAACAACGAAATATAATTCAGACTTATATTTATGCATAAGTGATTTAATATTTATTAAGCTTTAACAAAAAAAATATTGGCATTTTTCGATGCACGTCATTCTCAACGTGCAACTGGAATTTTTTTTTCTTTTCAAGATTTGATTAAAATGTAATCAGCTCTAAAATCTGAATAAACAACGAAGACAAAACCATACAAATTAATGTTTAAATATGTATGTCAGTTCGCATGAATGGCGTGTACTATTTATTCAATCATGAAACGTTTTTTTATACAATATTTGATTTTTGATTACATAGAATTGTTCATTAAAAATTAGTTTAATGATGAAATGGTGCATAATAAAAACAATATTTAACAAACATAAATATTTGATTTAGCACGTAGGAGAACAGATTACGTTCGAAACTTTATAACAAGGATATTATGAGTTGAATAAGTTGATGTTATTTAGAGGGTTAAAAAAATACAAATAGAATAATTAATGCTACGTTCGCTTTGATAAATGAACACAAAGTTTTGAGTTTCAATTACATCCGCATATCAATACTTTATTTGGTTTTTCTTTTGAAAATTATTTTAAGAAAATTACTAGTGTATTTTCAAAATGATCGATATTTTAGATAGTTTTATTTTGAAGTATCAATAACTTTAAGAAATACAGAACTTAGTCAGTCGTTCATGACGGCGGAAATTACTAAGTAGGTAAGTACGCAAATATTTTTTCGTATAAAAAACATTTTCATAACTTTTTTTTATTAGTAAAGGAAATAATTTTTGTACATCACGTATATTATTAGTATTTTTTTATTTATATTTATTCATAAAATATATAATAGACCTTTATAATGATATATAAAAAAAAAAAAAAAAAAAAAAAAAATTGCCATGTTTTAAAAAGAAACAAGAATTTTTTGCGAGTCGACATCGAAAATTAAATTCGTAAAAATATTCAGATTTTAAACTATTATAAAATGTAGCATTTTTTTCACTCATCTATATTTTATCAAATTATTTATAATTATAAATGTTTGATGCGTTTAAAAAAATGGCTTAGGGAAGGGTTTAAATTTGAAAAAATTTATTTTATACAAAAAAAAAAAAAAAATGTTTTAATTACAAGTTCAAATTTATAAACAATTTGGAATTTGAACATATAATAAGGAATACTTAAGTTGAGATCATATCTATGTGACCTATTTTTAATATAAATATATAACTCCGATAAATACTCAGAAGTAATCATTTTAATTGAAATAATCTTTTTTAATATTTCCAAAATGAAAAAGTATTCATATATATATGAAGTAACAACCAAACTCTTAAAATATAAGATTAGTATAATAAATTTTTATTCTTAATGCTTAACAAATCCGTAATTGGTTTGGAAATTAAACAAACTTATATTAACTCCTATGTAGGTTTATACATACATGGCAATTTCTAACTACAGAAAATTGAAATATTATTTTTCATTCCAACCAAATACTGTAACACAGGCATCAAATAATGATTATAAGTGGTCCATTACTGACACAATAAGGAAATAGTAAATCCAATGTATAATATAAAATAAAAACAGCGATAAAATATGAAATAAAAATAATGAAATTTGTATTCCACCTGCAAGGAAATTAATTAATTTATTTCAACTCAGCTTCGATTTACATCATTAAATTCCTCAACATAAATTAATTTTACATTAATTAAGTTGCTGAAAAATAGCCATGTTTATCTTTCACTATAGAGAGAAGTAGTGTTAATCAGTCTATCCCTTAATGAAGCGTTGTATAATTTGCAAAGTTTTTCTTCCCGCGGAAAAGTTAATTAGTGAATAATTTAACGATAATAAAGAAAGAAAACAATCAATGGAATTTAATTACAAAAGGAAAACCAAGACAAGACCTTTACTATTAAACTAAGATAACAAGTTTTACTCTTTATGAGTTTGACAAATTCTCATCACTTATTGAGGCATAGCATTTAACTCTTTAAGTTCTTATATTACTAACAAATCTTTAAAAAAGTATTATCAAACCCATTTCGAAAAATCAGTCCGATTAAATCCTTTTCAATTACTAATACAAATACAAGAGCTACTAATACAAATACAATGATGACTATCTACAGGCACAAGACCCCTCAAGGTTGGTCAAAATTAACTTTACTGAACAGTACCCTATTAAAGATCAAGCTGTATTTTAAAACTGCTGACTCCGTTGCAATTTACGATGTGGTACGTTTCACTTATCAATAACTGTATTGCAAAAATAATGTTTCCTATTTTCTATGTTCAAGTGTAATTTAAATAGCTTATATGTATGATCTCTTGACCGGTCTCTTGTATTAAACTCTTAACCCTTAAAATAACGCTGTCTGATAAATTTAAACAGCTGAATCAAATCCCCGCTAGACCTTCTTTTTTACAATGTATATATATTAAGGTTCTTTAATATAGCACAATGGTTCAAAATCGAGTTTCCATGTATCATTTTCGTTGCCCTAGACTGAACCTTTTCCAATAAATCAATATCCTTCTTGAGATGAGCCGACCAGAAATGCACTGCATACTCTAGATGTGGCCTAATCTATCCTCTATGAAGTGGCAAAATAATAGCACTAGATTTAGGTGAGATAATCTTCCTGATAAAACTTAACATCATTTTCGCTTTTTTACTTGCTATCCCACAATGATGCTCAAACTTAAAAGTTCCATTAATTGACACCCCCTAGGTCATTAATAACTGCCCACTTATTTATTTTTGACTCTTGTAAAAAATAGTTAGCATTCAAATTTGTATGACCAAAGTGTATGACTTGAAATTTATCTAAATTAAAAGACATGCCCTATTTCACAGCCCAATCTGATAAATTAGTCCTTTGGTATTTGAATATATATGCTTTCTTTAAGATAACGTATTTCCTCCTACAAAATTCCATACAATTGTAGTCTAACCATAAATATCTATAGGCAATACGATATGATTATAAATGTTTGATAGAGTGGCAATACAGAACTGGTGTTGATCATGCATAATTTTAGACCTGTTCTGAAAGAAAAGCTCTCAAATTTTCGTACTAGTTGTTTTAGAAACTTGTACAAAACTTTGAACTTGCAGTTGAAAGTTTACTTTCTCTTCTTTTTAAAATATATTTTGCCCATTGTTGTGTTTCCAAAAAATATTAAGATGAGCTTTTTATTATATTTGCGAGAAGAAATCGAAAGAATGGAATTCAGAAATTTCATAATGTACGTTTTAGGTACGACCCATTGTAAATGTAAATAAGGTAATGTTTCTATATAATTAGAAACTTAGTGGCGCAGTAGTAGCTCATTGCGCTGCCAAGCCACAGGTCCGCGATCCGGACTGGCCAAGGTTGACTTAGCCTTTCATCTCATAAGTGTGTTGATTAAATGAGAACCAAACATGCTTGGGAACTAACTAAACACTGGGGGCTCCGCGTCAGACTGACCATCTGCCCAGAACATTGCTGTAAGGCACCCTGGGGCTCATGGTCAAGTAAACTGAATTGGGCACAACAGACCAAGGCCCCCCACGGGTCTGTTACGCCACTGAGTTTTTAGTTTAGTTCAATAGCATCATAAAAATACGCAAGTAAGTAAACGTATGCACCATTTTATACTTAGCTTTTTCAACAATGTTACAGATAATCTTCTACTTAAACTTTTTATCAATTCGGATTTTTTTTCATATCCAGTGTTTCATTAAACAACCTGCTTATTGTCATGGAACACTCTCAAGAGCTTTACAGGCCGTTACATTTATTTAAACTTATTTTTATGACAGTTTTGGCATTTACATCGAATGATTTCGTTTCGATTAAATAATATAGTCATCGTTAAAACTCCTTCAGTTCCATCCATACATTTCTTTATTTTGTCAGATAAAGGCACCTCCATATGAAAGGCAGTCTGAATCACTGTACCTTTAACCACAATTGTTTTCAAAGACATTTAATACAAGTTACTCTAATCAAAATCTATATTAAGTATAGAACTTCTTAAAGTTGGAAAATAATACACACAACTTAAAATTCAACAAGCGTCCAATGTAAAAGTTGCTTAGGTAATTTATTAAAAAAATTATATTTTTGTTGATTTTTTTTTCTTTTCCCAATCTTAGAAAGCACGTGAGTGTATTCATTTTATTTAAATATAAAATATACCCTCATAATATATCATAGAAAAGTTTATAAAGATAAGCATTTAAACAGAATATAACTCAAAAGCCAGAGGTGTCGGGTTATCATTTAAATTTTGTGAAAAGTAAAACACTCCGTGCACATTTTATAAATAAAGATCTTTTTTTTTTTTTTTTTTTTTTTAATTTCACAGAAAATAGTACACATTACAAATCAAACTTTGTTTCAATATTGTCAATTAATCTTTTTTGTTGCCAATTGCTTAGGGTTTCTAATATGTCACGTAATAATTTTGAATATTTTACCAAAATTCTTAAGTGGTATATTAATTAAGTAGACACTGTTTCAATACCTATACAATAATTTAATTATATCTAATTGTATATATTTTTACAAATTAAATTTTTTGTAATATGTGTTTTTTAATTTTTCATTAATACCACCTCAGCGGTCTAAGGTACAACAGGTTGTAGAATTAAACATGATACCTGAAATTCTAAATTATGAAGATAAATATTTGTAAGATAAGATAACCATGTTAGATTCACATACTGGATTAATAAAACTAAATCAAAATCGAAGAACATCTTTTTTTTTTTTTTTTTAAAGTGAAATCTGCTCGAAGGTACGAGTACAGATGAGGTTTAACAACTCTCAATCAATCAATTTCTTCCAACACAGTTATAAAAGAGTTTATGTTTAAAAATATCGAAGTCTAGAATACTGACCAACTACTATATACTCAAACTCACACACTTCGATAAAGTTTACTATTCATGAAACTGAGCCAACCCAACAGGACTATTCAATTACGGAACTTCGCAGAAACCCATCGAGTGGAAATCAGAACGATTGTTCTCCTAAACGAAGTGTCAGAAGAATTATTCCTGAAAGAGATGTTGGCAGCACCTGTGAGAACAGACGATTTCGGCCTGAAAAGAATCACTCCTCTCCTACGCAGTGGAAAGAACGAAAATTGCTGGGGCGGAATCTTACCTCCAAACTTCTTTTCTTTTTTTAAGGAATTCGTAGAATAGAATATTCGATTGTGAATCGTACAAATGTTCTCCAAGGACGAATGAGTGTGACTTCAGCTGGAAGTGGGAGAGAAATCTTTCTATGCAAATGGATTCTTTATCTCAAGTTGAAAGGAGATAACACAAAAAAATCATAATTTACTTCTTCCGCTTGTAGGGGATTGATTTATCTGTACTTCCTGGTGATGAGAGTATAAGCAATGGGGATATATTTATTAAAAAAAAGAATTGAAAGCATTGTTTAATTTATAGTTTTGAAACGTATTATGATTTGACAAAGAACAAAAATGCGTGGATGAGCAGAGGATTTGGATGCATAGGATATATAGTGCTATTTGACTATATATTATTGTTATTTGACTATATATTATTGTTATTTGACTATATATTTCTATAGTGTTATTTGACTATATATTTCTATAGTGTTATTTGACTATATATTTCTATAGTGTTATTTGACTATATATTTCTATAGTGTTATTTGACTATATATTTCTATAGTGTTATTTGACTATTGCTGTGTATTAATAATTTCTAAATATTGTTATAGGTGTGAGTAATTAATTAGTTGAAATCCTTAACTTTGCAATTTGATTGCTTGTTTCTTTTCATATTTTTTTTATTTTTTTTATTATTATTATTATTTTTTTTTATTATTTTTTTTTTATTTTTTTTTTATTTATTTATTTAAAAGAATTTTTATTTTGGTTATTTTAAAGGAGGGTTGGTTATTCTTAGGATATATTTAAAAATATGTGCAGAAAATAAGTTTGAATAAGAATTTTTTTTAACACATTCTCTATATAAAGATCATATTATATTGTTCTTGTATAGTGTTGTAGAGATGCAATATTAGCCTAGAATGTTCAGAAAATGTTTTATGAGTTTAAAATGAAATTATATAATGATTCAAATTATATATACAAAAGCCTTATTAACAGCCAATTTATGTGATGAATTTATTTACTGCATAAAACATAATAATTTTGAATATTTCTATAGTGTTATTTGGCTTTGATTGAAATCTATCTATCTTTATAAAGTAATATAATAAATACTGTCGAAAGGATGTTTAAGAATTAATGTTTATATTAATGTTAAAAAATAATTCACTTGAAATATAAAAGAAACCGTATTTTTTATATAATACATTTTTTATATTCATTCTTGTATTTTATTCAGGGTTAGAAGAAATTTGAAAAAATTAGCTTTCCTAAAATCAATCTAAAGCATTTTATTTACTTTAGCAGAATGTAGTAATTTTAGTGAGTGCAATCTATAAAATACAAAATTATGATAACGACCAGATCATTTATTAATAAGAATTAATTTGGTTGCTTTATTTAAGTTTTGGAAGCTTTGACAATTTTTTTTTTTTTTTTTTTTTTTTTTTTTTTGTTAATTAGTTTGGTTTGATTTTACAGTTTCATCATGAGCCGTATTATTTTTGTAAGCTAAATATTAAAAATTGGTGATCCCAAAAAATTGCAATTGAAAAATATTAAAAATCCAGTTATTCGATGTTTTGTATGAATTAAATTAATTATAATAGTTTTTAATTTTGTACAATAGCTTTGGTTTTTCTACAACAGATAAATTTTTGTCTTTCTTGTATTTCATAAACTGGAGATCTGTCTTTGAACAGCTCAAACAAACATTACACTTAGTAATTACTGATAATCCGATGAAAAAGAAAAGACTCATATTTGTAGAATAATCGATTTATTTTTCTACAATCGATTTTTTATTTCCGAGTCATTTCCTATAGTAAGAATACTAAATCATCTTTTGCGTCGTTCAACTTTGTAAACGACACTACATTTTGATTCACTCATGTTTAAATTACTCCTAGGATTTATTAATCAATGAATCTTAAAAGTCTAAAAAACTTGAAAATCTAACAAAGTAGTATTAATTAGTATCAATTAAAAAAAAAAATCTTTCGCGAAACATCAGCAAAAATTTAGAAATTTCACCTTTAAAGCAGTATATATAAAAAAGAAAAAAACAATTTTAATCTGTAGCTGTTATTAAATCTTAGATAGACGCATTTTCCTGTTCCTTCTGTAAAATTTGTTCTCTTTGATTTCATTGAAAAAACAAATCAAATAATCAAAAGATAAAACAAAACAGACTCTACTTTCTGCCTCGGAAGTTTTGACAAAGTCTCAAACTTCAAAGCAGAACCTGAAACTACATTTCGGTAAAATAGCTCTGACGCACCGGAAACCACTTCCTTACATCAACAAAAGACCTAAAAGACTCCATCCTCAATTCAATTGCACCAAAACTTTCTAACGAATACTTCATTCTTCAAACAGAAACTGCCACTTCACATAAACGTATCATCTCTATCCTCTACTCAATTAGTCGTAATTTAACTATCGCCCCGAAGTCGTTAATGCTTATTCGCTCGAATAATTGTATTAGAATTGGACGAAATCCCAAACCTTGTGGGTTGAGTGTGTGTCTACAAAGACTTGATAAATGTCAAGGCTTTCTTCCTCAACTTGGTCTTGTGCAAGAAATGAAGGTTGCCCTTTGAGAAGATAATTTTTTTTTATTATTTTCCTGTGATCTAATTACTTGTTGACAAAGGGTACTGAACCGAACCTTCATAATTGTGCGATGGTGATTAAAGAATATGACGTTAATCCATGAGTTGATTGGATTCTGTAGTTTTTTTATTTTAATGTGAGTGACGCATAATTGTAAAAATTTGAAAGAATTGAAATTAATGTTTTTTGGATTACACTCACTTGATTCTACATATTGCTAGTGAAGGCTTTCAGATAGAAATATTTTGTAATTGCATTTGTTAAATGAAATCGGGAAGTAAGGAAAAGAAATTGAATGCTAAGAACTTTGTTAGAATTTTTTTTTTTTTTTTTTTTTTTAAAGATTAAACCAAACTCAACTTATTCCATAGTTTTTTTTCGCATGCTTTTCATGTTAAGTCAATAAGCTCAAATTTGTAAAGTATTTCTGAAAATCCTTTTGACATTGCAATAATAAGCTGTGGCTAAAGTGTTTTACAAGTTTTTATAATAACGTGCAAAGTATTATACTTTATATAATAATTTTTTAACAGAAATCGTGGTGAAAGTATCACTTCACAGCGGCAAAATAACTTTCTCGCTCTCGTGTGATAAAGTACTCTCCCTCAAGCCTTGTGCTCAAATTTTATATATTTTTGGTATAGAAATGACATTTTTAGAAGAGATTCATTGACTAGAGCTGCAATCTTTAGTTTCTATCTGTAATCAACATGTTTTTTTTCTTGTGATTATAAAAAATATTGTATGTAACATGTAGCAAATCACTTTTTCAAACTCGACAAATTATTTAAATCGTGCTCTTGCATTCGTTAAATAAGCATTTTGCCTCGTTTGAAAAAGTATTACTCTCCCAACTAATAGAATTAGTAACTATTTTTTAATAATTTTAAGCTTTTACAATTTTATTTTTTTATGCAAAAACATTCGATTGTATATTGTAAAAGAATATAAATTGAAATCAACTAGTTTAGGAGGTTATAGGAAAGAATTAAACTAAGAAAATAGATACTTATGTACTATATTTTTCGTTGGTGACAAAAATTTTGAACCACTTGGCTTCTTCAGAGATTAGAGGTCGGCAATATATCGATACGACAATATTTTTATCGATATTTTTTTAAATTATAGATAGTAAACATATCGATACAAGTCATCGATATATCGATATTTTCAAACATTTTTAGTTTTTTGGTGATTGTTTTGTAGTTTAACGTGTTTTTTCGATTTTCTTTATTCCCTATTCAAAAACTTCAAAACTAAGGTTTGGATTTGGCTGGGAGAATAGTTAAAATGGCACCCTAACAAAAAAGAAAACATGATGTAATAGAAAGATAAGACCATTTATTAGTATCATTTACGTAGCGCCGTTTCTGTTGCCAGCGTGTGCCTGGAACTTGCATCTAATTTTAAGTATTAAAAACATCTCTATCAGCAAAATATACGATAAACTACTTTTCAAAATTTCTTCTTTGGAATTTATGCCTTGACACCCAAATGTATTTTATTTATTCTGATTGATAATATAATTTATTTATTAAAACAATTTTTATAATTTATTTATTAAAGCAATTTTTATAATTTATTTATTAAAAAAATTTATAATTTATTTATTAAAAAATTTTATAATTTATTTATTAATAAGTTTTTATAATTTATTTAGTAAAACTATTTTGGCATGAATTCATGAAAAGTAGAAATTTGCCACGAAACACTCTGAAAAAAAAAGAAGAAAAAAATCATGTATCGATATATCAATATTTTATCGATATTTTTTTCTATTGCCACGATGTAGTATCGATATTTATTTTGATCGATATTTCCGACCTCTATCAGAGATGCAGCTCAGATAAGACCAGCGTTAGGACCTTCCCGTGGAATGCCTACGTTGAGCGACGAACAGTAGTCAGAACCGACAACCTTGGCGAACATTTTGTATCGCTAATGGTCGAAAGGATAATACATAAGTTCCAAATAAGCATTTAAATATTCATGTAATGTTCATATGATGTTCGTAAATTTAGGCAGCTCGGCAGTTCAACGCATTTATTGAGTTAAGTTGGAAGCTCGAAGAGAGAGGAGGTTACGAGTGAACAGGACAACAGATATCAATGGAATGATTGTAGCATCGTCGAAGAGCGTACTGTAAACTACCATTGTATTGAAGCGTGGTAAATTGTGCTAAGCGTAGCAGAAATTAAAATACCAAGGGTGTGTGAACTATAAACCATTTGATGCAAGAACGAGCAGTATTGAATATTAATTATGGGACTCGTGGTTTAAAAGAACTGACCAAGACAATTCTCACACAAGTAGCTGTACGTAGGACGTAATTCAATGAATTGGTGAAAGAATTAAAAATACGAATACTCGTTTTGGTGGTTGGTTTTCTGGAGCAAAGGTTTCACGTGGGCCATAGTGTGTGACAACGTGCTTTGAAATCATAAATTAAATTTAAAGTTGATATTAAAAGTGATTGTTACTACATTCATATTTTAAACAATATAAACCTCAGACAGAAGAAAACATTTTGATAAACATACTACGTTTGAAGAAGACGTTTATAACTCAATATATGTTTCCAAAATTGTAAAATTTTGATCACTCATCTATTATGATGCCGAATTATTTAAATGTATTAGAAATCGAAACAAATTCAATCTTTAAAAGGATTTTCCTGAACGTTTTCCATCGCAAAAGAACACCACCAAACGAATCTATTTACACATGTCTAATCCATATCCATCCCCAGATTTCTCGACCAAATCCAAAACAATAAGTATCCATTTCAATTGCAAATTTTGTTTGCGTGTTTCACCAAAGATTGCTCCATTGATTATTCAATTTGTAGCTTTACTTAAAAAAAAAAGGGAAATTAAATATTGTTATGATAGAAATAAAAATTGCGTGCATAACAAGTCGCGTGCATGAGAAAAATTCTCACTGTGTCTTTCTGGCTGTATGAAGGTTTTTCTAACTGTTTAAAGTTGCGTTTTATGTTTCCGATAATTTTTTGAAATATTAACATACAAGTTAGGGAAACTGCTACTTTTTAAACTGTTGAAATTCAGATTATGAGTAATATTGTTTTTGGATAAAAACAACACAGTTATTGATATCTTACGATACTGCTGCATTTCTGTTTAAGTAGTCTTTTAAATAAGTAATACCCAATAGCGACTACTCAGTCATTATCAAACTATTGCCAATTACTGATCTAGAATTTATCGTAAAGCTTGGATAATTAATCAATTAAATACATATTTTTTAAGATAAAAATCTCAGCGAAAACAATCGATATTAACAATTCTCCTGGAAAGTTTGAATTAATTAGTTTGATAATTCAAGAAGACATTCTTTTATAAATTAATTGAAAGAAAGAATCATTATACATATTATTGATATTTATATTAAAAAAAAGTTTACATTTTTGCAGGAATAGTTAAAAATTAAGAATCATGTTATTTATTTTGAGTGTTTATGCATAATCTATTTGCCAAGTTTCAATTAAATCAATCAAAGCAATTCATTATCTTCAAAAATAAGACGCATGAATCTCATTTTTGGATATTTAATGTATTCTTTAAAAAGATAATCATCAATACAAAAATAAAGAATAAAAAATACTCTACAATAATTCAAGCACTGAATTTCAGCAATTGTCAAAAACGCATATCCAGATATTGTCTCTTTCTAGATTATTATTATTTTTTTTTTATAAAAAATTTAGATATAGAAATAAATGTAATCATCATGTTTTTTATCCCCCCCCCCCTTTTTTTTTTTTTTCTTCTTTCTTTTTTTTCCAAATGACGCAATATTTTAAATGTGGATATGCATAACGTAAACAACACTTTATCACCCATACGTCTTTTGGGGGTGGTTTTAATCGTTGAATAGCATTTATTTAACTTCTAACTCCATTTATGATGATTTTGTGTCGCATTACCTTATTAACAAACTTTCTTATATTCCTCAAAATATAAATAAGAATAACTCAAATAATAAAACACTAACCAAAACTACATATTTTACCAACCAATAAGAAATACACATTGGCTAAAAACTATGTTAGCAATATTAACCTTAAGGAATCTCAAATTTTGACAATTATTTATCTGAATATTTTTTACGAATAATGCCTTTTAAGAAGATAAGAGATTAAAATGGATTTTAATAAATTATTAGCGATATTTATTGTGGTAAATAATTGCCAAAAAAGAAGACTCAGCGATAAATTAAGTAAAATTGTATGTTTCAATTTACTAACTTCAACAAGTGTAAAATAAATTGTAAACAGTCCAAGTTGTAACAAAATAAGACATTAAAATAGTATTTGAGGCATTCGCAATAATGCTGCAAAATCTATTTTTGATTCTTTGATAATGTCTTTAACGTAGAAATCACAGAGGAACATCGCTGTGAAGTAATGTAGCTAAACTTTCTCATTTTTCAAATTTAATAATTGTTTAATTGTGATTTTTCGTGTAAGGTACTGCTTTGTAAAAATATTATCACTTGTTCACAAGTAAAAATGTTAAATTAGACAATTGATAATAAAATAGATAGTTAATAAAAATAGATATTTAATAACAAAATAGATATTTAATCTTAAAATAGATAGTTAATTTTAAATTAGATAGTTAATTTTAAAATAGGTAGTTAATTTTAAATTAGATAGTTAATTTTAAATTAGATAGTTAATTTTAAAACAGATAGTTAATTTTAAATTAGATAGTTAATTTTAAATCAGATAGTTAATTTTAAATTCGATAGTTAATTTTTAAATAGATAATTAATTTTAAATTAGATAATTAATTTTAAATTAGACAGTTAATTTTAAAATAGATAGTTAATTTAAAATTAGATAGTTAATTTTAAAATAGATAGTATAGTTAGGTTACTTAACTAAAGTGAAACATAAACGGGAGAATACTGACAAACTAAGCTTTTAATATTTACAAACGCTCTTCTAGGGCGTTCAGAATCCAACTCACTTCTAAAAGGAAAAACATACAACTGTTTCTGTGGGCGAATTGTTTTTTTATCAAACGCAATTCAAGAGAGAGCAGGAAATCAAGATATTCTAGCAAAATAATCCCGCGCTACAATAGTTCATATTAAAACATATACTAAAATTTTTAAAGCTTATTTTATATTTCTCTCATTATAATCGAAATAATAGCATAAATACAAAAGATGACTGTTAAGCACTAACGCTTGTAAAAAAAAATTGCTTCGAAAGCAGCCTGGCTAGAAAGTAAAACAATTTTTCTCTACGTAAAAAGGAAGTGATATGTTAACGACACTCTTTATTTTAACAATAATGCTTCCAAGGACTACAGAGCCTATAATGGCTCAGTTAGCTAACACGTCAGTCTCATGAGAAGAAGGTTGTGGAATCGAGTCAGAACTCTTCCCTAACCATAACGCGTAAAAACAATGGTGGCCGCTGCACTTTAAATCTGTCTATAACTCAATGTCTTCACATTGGTGTGGAGTGGATTTGTATTTGGAGATGCTAGCTCAGGTATAGAGGCATCGTTATCTAACCAAGTTAAATATTGTAAGACATAACTGCAGATGTTATCGTTATTACAATGTTATGACACAGTGTGATCCTATTGGAGTCCTTGTATCAGAAAAACTCCCAAACCAATCAAATTAGCGTATACATATACTTAATACTATATAACTTTAGGGTATAACGATTACAAAAAATACAACTTTTTGTGGCATTTAGTGGAAAATTAGCTTATTTTTTACTTGATTTAGCAATTAGATTCCAGTGTAAAATGCCAAAATATCAGAAGTAGTTGTGAGAAAAAGCATAATTGAAGCTACAAAAGCTTTACTAATTAAAAAAAAAATCAATTAAGTGTTAACACTCAGGAAGTGTGAAATTTGCATTTCTGTTTGTTTTATCCGTAAAACTTTACATTTCCTAGCATTTGATTATTTGTCAATTTAATATTAGTTAGGAGTACCGCTTATTTTGAATTTAAAAAAGCTTGATAAGAAATAAGTTTAATTTAATGTCTTCAAAACTAAGAGGATTGCTAAGCTAAAAAGAATTTTTAGAAATTTATACCGGGTAGTACTTACTATTTATTTTTATTTTGAAAATTATTTTCCGTATACCATTCTTTTTTGCCACTGAATCTCATGTCTTTTCCTGGAATAAGATACAAATAAAGAAAAAAAAAATTCTTCAAACACTAATTATAGTTTTCATCTATTTTTGGAAAGTTTTTTTTTATAATAAACATTTGAACTACTTTTCTTGTGAACCAGAATATAAACGGGTTTATTTTCATCTTGCAGTAATTGCAAAAATTACTACTTCAAAGTATATTAGCAATACATTCGGGTTTCAACAATGCTTATATACTACCTCGTATTAAGAAATTAATAGATAGAAATAAATAAAAATTATGTACCACAATATTTGCGTCCCTATAGAATTATAATTTCTTGCTTTCTTAAGCCTAATTGATCTCTTTCTAGTTCACCGATTTGTTATAAATTAAATGATTAACTTTATATCGTCCAGACAAATCTTGAAGTGGATAATAAAAATACTTATTCATGAAAATATTATCAAATATTTATTTCGAAAAGGAATACTTTAATATTCATTGAATAAAGTTCAGACAATTCAATAGTTTTAATTCTCAACAGACAAGTATGTATATTTATAAATTGTTATAAGAAGAAGTAAAATTTTGAACATTACATTTTTTATTTAGCTAATTAAATTAATTTAATGTTCTTGTTTGTATCAGATAGAAGGAGCAAAATGAATCAATTTTAAATTACTGCTATCCTAAATGTGAATTTATTTTTAACTTCCATGATTTCTTAAAAATTAAAATATTCTAAGTGCTTCTCAGAAATATGTTATCTTATTTATTACTATACATTTGTAAGATGCCTAAGGCAAAATATTTATTAAAAATTCAATTTTCCTTTTAATATAGTGCAGTTGAAATTTATTTCCGATAAATGGAAAATAAATATTTTTGTTATTTTCAATTCCTCAGAATCATACAAAATTGCACAAAACAATCCCCCCCCCCCTCCACAGTTGTTGCTTTCATTATAATTATGAAAAACAATTATGTTGAAATTGACATTTTCCTTTCACAATTTTGAGCATGTAAACGAAACTCGTATAGTAATTCCTCAGAATCTTTTGAAAAACCATTTTTTTTCTCTCAAAACAATTCTATCCTCCCATTCATTATATATGTGAAAAAAATATATATATTAAAACTAACACATTTCTCTGAGAAGTAATTTCTAACAATCTAATTTTTATATCGTGAACAGATATAAATAAAAATACGCACGCGCACCAAATTAATCTCAATAATTTACAATTCCTGCATTTTTTTAAAAAACGAGTGAAATTAGTTTTTTATTTATGAAGAATTTTTTTCTGATTCCAAGTATTCAAACAAAAGTTCTTTTACAAAAATTATTTATTTAAATACTAAGAAAAGAAATTGCGCTGAAACCCCGTCCGATCGCATTCCGATCAAAACGATCCGCTGTAGCTGTGACGTCACGACATTCTTCCATTTCTTTTGTTTTCAGATTATCTGGCGCCGTCAGCAACCCGAGGGCAATAATGCACCGAAACATTCGTCATTAGACAAGCCAACATACATTTACAAACACCCGTGCCTTATACGGGACTCGAAACTACAACCTCGCGGTCTAGAAGCTAGCACATTATACCGTTTGATCGGCCTATGGTTATCGGGAGATTTTTGCCAACTTTTTGGTGTGTGTTTGGTAGACAATTGCTATATCCCGTACCGGATGACGCGAGTTGCGAGAAACTTGCAAAAGAGGTTTTCGCTTGTTGTTAAAGTTGTTTTACATGAAGTGACGTCACATTAACTTCGAGACGAATGTGTCGTTTTTCCCGCCAAAACTAACGAGCGAACTTCAGTTGCAAATTAAAAAAGGAAAAGTGCAGTGATCAGAAATTTTTTTTGTTTATGGCCTTTTCGAAACATTTAGAATTGTCCATTATATAGAATTATATGGTAATATTCCTCTCTTCCCTTAGGCAAAAACCAAAATTCATTAATGGTAAATACCTGCGTTTCTGACTAATGGTTTATTTACAATTTCAGTTTGTGTTATCAGTTTGAAAATAGAAATTAGTCATTGTTATTTTGGTACTTTATGCAAAGCATATTTCTGTATTGTTTGATAGGAAACACTATACAGAAGGTACTCCTGTAAAGGCATTGAATCAGCCTCCCAATGATTTCCACTTCTCTCACCGTACTTATCCACTTTAAATAACGTCCATCAATGAGTATATAATTGAGCTTTTTCGACATTTGAGAAAGTGTCATTTAAAAGCAAAAATTCAAAGTTGAGTTATGGAATGATTATTATTTTTTTTCCAGTGTTATTCTTATTTACCGCTACAGCCAGTTTCCTTAAAAAAAAATACATATCCAATATTTTTTTCAACTTTAAAAATAAACGTTCAATGCAAAAAAAAAATATATATATATATGTATGTATATATATTGTTGCGTTGTATGGGTTCGAAAGATTTGACGCCAAAGCAGATCAAAACTTGCAGAAATTTATTCCAAAATAATTCTTCACAGTTCTCTTACAGCTCCAGAACTTCTCGTTCTAGTAGACACAATACAGGTCTTTTCACCTCAATAGAGCACAAAACAGCAGTTAAAAACTTGACCACAACTGCTAAATCGCCGCAAAAGACAATGCAATACAGTTCGCTCAGTATCTCCAGTCAACTAATTCAGTGACTCAAAATCCAAGAACTGACTTCAGTCAACTATCGGACTCAGCTAACAACTAGCTCCGTGACTCAAAATCAGTCAACTACTTCTGACTAACCTCCTCGACCGACTTATATAGGGGAGGGGAACTTTCGTGAATATTCCAGAGATAGACATTTGGAGAACTTTCCAGATTGTAGTCGAAAAGTCCTGTACATGGGATACATGTACCTATACATGTACCGAAAAGTCGCCAAATGGTCGCCAAGTTTGGCGACATTTGGCGATTTCTCGCCAAATTTGGCGACAAAAATTAGTCACCAAAACCGTCGCCAACTTGGCTCTATCTCGCCAATTTGGCGAGATTCCCATTACCATAATGTTAAATGCCCTGCCCCTTGAAACTCGCTTCCCAGAGTTGCCTCTGTAAAACCAGTTATCAAGCATTGATATGCTCACTGCAGGGAAACAAACCATTGCATTGCCTTATGCGAAATGTACAGAAATTTATCTATTTACAAAATTAGCACTACGAAGTATTTACAAATATACAAAAATTCGTAACAATATATATATATATATATATATATATATATATATATATATATACACTCAAGAGCCAAAACATTATGACCACCCCTACATTTTGCAATGAACTCGCCCGGATAACTTGAAGGCACGTGATCAGGTGGAAGTGGTATTTAACTGCTGCTGGAGAGTCTGAAGAATCATTCTTTCACTATCTTCTGTGTGTGATGGGAAAGGCTGCGGATCTAAGCGACTTTGATAGAGGGCAGATTGTAATGGCTCGAAGGTTCGGAACAAGTATTTCCGAAACTGCACGACTCGTGGGTAGTTCGTGATCTACAGTTGTTAGTATTTATGCAAAGTGGATGAATGACGGTGAAAGCAGCAGTAGACGACATGATGTTGGACGTCCACACGCTATCAAAGAAAAAGGTCATCGGAGACTGTCTCGTATGGGGAAGCAAAACCGGAGCCAGACAGTGGCTCAGCTGACAGCCCAATACAATGCAGGGCCAAGTAGAATAGTATCAGAGCACACTGTTCAGTGGACACTGTTGGATTTGGGGCTACGCAGCAAACGTCCCACTCGTGTGCCTTTGCTGACCAAGCGTCATCGTCAACTGCACCCGCGCTGGGACCAAGAACATCGCGACTAGTCCATGGATCAGTGGGAGAGAGTTGCCTGGTCAGATGAATCACGGTTTGTCATTCATCACGGCGATGGCCGTGTCAGGATACGCCGTTTTCCAGTCGAACAGTTGCTCCCTCAATGTACAGTAGGTCATACACAGGCCGGTGGTGGCGGTATTATGCTTTGGGGGACGTTCTCTTGGGCGTCTCTGGGACCCGTGGTTGTGGTAGAGCAGACCATGAATGCTACAGGGTATCTGAACATCATTGCGGACCAGTTGCCCCCTTACATGGCCTCTGTTTTTCCAGCTGGAAATGGAATGTTCCAACAGGACAACGCCCCGTGTCACAAGGCTAAAATTGTGTTGGAGTGGTTCCAGGAACATGATGCTGAATTCCAGTTAATGTCCTGGCCGCCTAACTCATCGGATCTCAATCCGATAGAACACATTTGGGATGTCATGGGACGGCAGCTCAGATTTCAAAGACAACCAATTCGCAATATCTCGGATTTGCGTGACCGTTACTGAAACATTTGGTACAATCTGCCTCCGGCCATCTACCAAGGACTTGTGGCATCCATGCCAAGGCGGGTTGAAGCTGTGTTGCGCGCCAAAGGGGGGCCAACTAGTTATTGACAGGTGGTCATAATGTTTTGGCTCTTGAGTGTATATATATATTTATATATATATATATAAAGAGAGAGAGAGAGAGAGGAACAACTAAAAATTTTTTCAAGGAAAAAACCTCATTTCCATCTCAGATTCTCAGATAATGGCGAGTAATGATTGAAAGATGCATAGCAGCCTCATTTAAGCTCGATTTATCTACAATACTTATACACAAATATACTTATACAATACTTATACACATAATGCTCCCAATACCTGTGCTTTACCATGTGCATTTTAGCAATCAAAAGATTTTTTTTTTCCATGCTTGTCCTATTGACATTTGTACCGAATTTTAGAGTTGTGACTATATGGGAAGTGAGTTGCATGAATAGCCTTCGTTTGGAACATTCCTTTTTGACCCCTGGAATGGTTTACTTTTTCTGTGTTTGTTCTTGTTGACATTTGTACCAAATATCAGATTTGAGACTACATTACAAATGAAACATTTGAATACCTCTCTCTTGGAACTTTTGATCCCTTTTCGACCCCTTAAAATTGGTTAATTGGGACAGGAATAGTTTGCTTTTTTTATGATTGTCCTTGTTGACATGTGTACCATTTTGCAGAGATATGAATATATGTAAATGGAAAGTAGGTGATTGAGTGAAAGATGAGTCAGTCAGTCAGCCAGTGAAGGCTTTTCCTTATAGAGAGAGATTGATGGATGTACAATAAATGAATTATTACCAAACCGACAAGGTGCACGAGCCGTGGAGAGTTCTGCTTTCCAAATCAAGTTTTAGTATAATTCTTATCAGTGGAATACAATATCTAACTCCGAAGAACTTCCAAAAAAAGAAAAGATAAACTTCAAAGCAATATTAAATGAGCAGGTTGCATGGATCTACTGAAATATTATATTATAGTTCTGATATTGCGTTCCGTTATCATCAATCCTACATCAAGAAATTTTTAAGCTTTTATTGAATTAAAATTTATTTACATATATTTCAAGCAAAAATATCGCATTTGAATGCATGATCTTATAATAATAGACCATATGCACGTCAACGTAACATAACTACTACTCTCCTAAATTTCAATGATGATTCTGGCTTAGGATTGGTTGAAAATTAGAATTTATTTTATATGTGCATTGCGATTGGCCACACGTTTTAGTTGATTCCTTAGTAGACACAAAACTCTTCACTAAATAACATCATGTATAGATTCCAATCTATCAGTAACATCCAGTAAATCTGTTTTCATACAAAATTACTTTGCAATTATTAAACAGTAGACTTGCTTCATTAAAACCGATTTATAAATAAGCGATATCACTTATATTACTTATACAATCACGATATACATGATATTACTTATACAATAATTTTAAGATTAAAAAAAAAAAAAAAACGTTTTGTAATTTGACTTTTAATGTTATTTAAAAAAAATTATAACCCAAACTGAGGACAGAATGTAGCTTAAAAAAAGCTCAATCGATGCAAAAGCTACAATTATAGCTTTTCAAGTTATAAAAAACCCATTAAACTCACAGCACAGATCTAGAAAAAAGCCAATAAACAAACTTTCTCTTCCTCAAACTTCACATTTCCTCCAGAAAAGTTCAAACTTCCTGCACCAAGAAAAAGAAAAGAATCTGAAAATCACATTAGGACATCGTCGTAGCTGTACCAAGCAGGGAAATAATTTCGAGTACGATTGGTAACAAAATTCTGGAAGGGGAAAAAAAATGAATGAAATTCTTACAGCTCTTCAGTTCATCTCGTCAGTCAAAAGAAAAGAATTTCGACATCGGAATTTCTTCTATTCGGAAAATATTTGACGTTTGTTTACAAAATGGCAGAACAGGACAACGAAAAAATTCCAGGTTTTAATAATAGGTTTTTAATATATTCGTTGAATTCTTTTCGTTTTGGTTCGTTATTGAGTATTAAGGTTATTTGTTTTCAAGCATTTTAGATACTCTTAATAGCTACATAGTGTTAAACTACGTTTGACTGAGTACAAATTGATTTGAAAAATAAATAAATAAATATTGACTATGATTTAAAAAAATATGGTGGTCGTATGTTGTTGATGTTATATTTAAATATATGCCTTATTATTTCAAATGTAAGCCATTAATTTATTTTAGCAGTTGTTCAGCTACAGATTATTTGTGCAATATTTTAAAAAAGATTAAAAATACTTTTTTTTAATCATTTCTTTTATCTTTTTAAAAGTAGAATATTAGAGTATGGATAGAAACATCCTTATAGCCGTTGTGGAATGCGAATTGGAAGTTTAATTAGATTTGATTTTGGTTGTCTTTGTATTAGAATTTTTTTTTTTAAAGTTTAAGTTATCATATTTTCTAATTGATAATCAATTATTTATAATATTATATCATCTTTCTGTCTTAAAGTTTCATATAAATTTAATTTTTAAATATTACTTTCATTCATAAGAATTATTTAATAGAATTTTTTATTTAACTCACAATTCAAGTTGTATTTAAATGAAAATTTTATATTTTATTTAGTTTATCATTCATTTGAGTTACTTTTTTACACGATAGAATAAAATGATTCTTTATTTCATAAAAACATAAAATTTACGTTAAAAAAAAATTTTAGACACTTTTTGCAAATGATCTAAAATAAATATACAAAAATTATTTATCATTCTTATATTTAATAATTATATTGATTACCTTTTATTAATTTGTCTTAGCTTAAACATTCGATTAAGAAAATTGGAAGACTGAACAAAGAGTTCCAAACAGAGAAAATTTCTTTGGCGCCGTAAATTGAAATTCCGAATCTATAGTAAGTACAACGAACAAACCAGCAAACACACAAACAGACAAAAGTACACTTTGTTTTATAGTTGAGATGTAACAATGAATGCACACACATTTTATAAACGTTTCTTAGTAATGATGTTTATATATATAACAACTTATCACTGTACTTCATTAGGTCGTAGCTCCATAAATTCAGGTTTATAAATAAACGAATTATCAGTGCAATAAAAATTCATTCTATTGAAATGGTCTAGAATGAATTCGATACAGTATGAAAGTATACAATGTTTTATGTGTGTGTGTGTGTGAAGTATTACAATAAATTCAATGACCATCTGCTAGACATAAATCATTAAAAACATGTCTTAAAGGAGGTGATATACTTTCATGTCTCTTTCAACATGAAGCGGTCCTATTCAACAAAAAGACTTATATTACTAGCATACAACTTATCTGTTTTGTTGCTTTAATTATAAAGGATCAGTTTTAAATTGTTTTGATGATATATTATATAAATTATCGTAAAACAAAAGAATGTTTTATTACCTTGCAAATCTGTAATAAGTATATTTATTATACCAAGAAAATGTTCTACAATGGTCTTCATACCTTCTAAATTAATGATAAAATAACTAAGACATTGTGTGCAACTTTTTTTCTGCTGTCTTCAGACAACGGTTTTACGAGCTTAAAGTTTTTTTTATTTTATTATTATTATTTAATTTAAAAGTAGTGTATTCTGTAGGTAAAAATTGTGAAATAAATTATACGAAAATTCAATTATCGGAACTTCGTCTAAATAAATTACCAAACGACGTTTAAAAATATTGTCTTTTAATTTCCGATTTCACCCCCTGTAATCGAGCTTCTTATAGGAAGAATATCGCAACGCAAAACTACATTTACAGAGATAATTGCCTAAAAAAAAATTATATGTATTCTTGCTAATCAAATAAACATTCTTTTGTTCTTTTTGTTAAAAGTTTTTATCAAATGAGAAGGCTTTCTTAGTCAAACAGGAAATAGTTATATAATCTCTATTCATAAAAGCTGAACCCTTCCCTCACTATAACTGACTCACTCATCACTCTTTCACCAAATCCCCATGTAGTCACAACTGTGAAAATTTCTAAAAATGTCAACAAGGACAAATATAGAAAAATTAAGCTATTCGGATCTCGATTTACCAAATTTAAGGAGTCGAAAAGGGATCAAAGGTTCCAAACGAGAGATTATCAACTGTTCCCCTTTCAATGTTATCATATTTCTGATATTCGGTACAAATGTCAACAAGAGCAGTCCATAGAAAAAATAAACTATTCCATTTTCGATAAACTAATTTTAAGGAGTCGTAAAAGAGTCGAGACGTTCCAAAAAATGAATGTCCAATGATCCAGAATTCTGGTATTTTGTGCAAATGTCAACAAGGTTAAGCATAGAAAAAGTCAGATATTCCGAACTTGATTAATCATTTTCAGGGTTCTAAATAGGGTCAAACGTATGGAATGTGTAAATCATGAATGCCTTTTGATCGCTAAAATATTGCATAAAATTTCGTAGTAAACTACAGATATTCATCTAGTTTGTTATATATTTAAGGAGAGGGTATAAATTTGTTATCGGGAGAGGTTATTCTACAAAGCTCATCAGCACTAACATAATTTCTTAAATGCAAAAATGCAACTATTAATTTATATCTTATTAAAGATGATAGAAACGATGAATATTATTCAATTAAATCAATTAAAAAGAAGTCTAAAATTCAAAGGGGAGTTGTTTACGTTCAGCACGTACAATGCATTAAGATTATAATGTCAATGCATTCCTTTTGATAAACAAACCAGAGAAATATATTCATTATTTGTTACATGGATTCGTTATTTGTGAGCTTGCCAAACAATCTGCGAGGTTCTAAATTGCTCTGGAAATGATGCATCTTATTTTGTTATTATGCATTAGAAAACTTAAGATGGAATTTTCCAATTATATGCTCCGAGTTCATTTTGATGATCATTTATTTACATTGGCTTTTCCTGTGTTTACATTGAAAACAAGATAAGGCACTGTGCCATTAACTTAGGTAATTTTATATTGTGAGAATCAATTTTCTTGTCTATGATTGGTTACAGTTAATTTTCCTACCATAAAAGTGGGTTTCCATGTTGTTTACTTATTGTCTGATATGTCTTTTATAATTTTTTTTTATTTGGCCTTACTAGAATACTCCTTGTACAGAATTCAAATCAGTAAAATATGTTTAAGAAGTTAATTTAAAGTAAAATAAATAATAAATATTTATTATTCCTGAGCAATTATTAAAGAACATAATGGATAACGAAAAGTATTTTGAGATTCTGAATATTTTTTTTTTTTTTTTTGCGACACACTCCCCAATGTACAGCAACTCGAACTTGCTATACACCTGTATCCAATATGATTCAATTACTCATTTATTGAATATATTAACAAAAGGCATACAATTCCATAAATCACACATTGCCTTTATATTCAATGAAATATATTTATCTCAGTAAAATAGTATTTTGTAAGATTTCAATAATGGTATCACGATGCACAAAAACTAAATGTTAATAAAATATGCGCTTAATTACCTGTCACAAAAAGGTAGGAGAAAAGTATCTTTTTTAACAAATTAATTAATTGTGCCTCTTTGGTTATAGATTCATTGTTTGTAATTTTCAATTTACTGTGATATTTAATATAAAACTTAACTCTCAACAAAATATTTTTGAACTAATTAATTGAAATATACTATTAACCGTAGAGCTGTTGTTTGGTACGTTTAAAAAGTCTAAAATCCTAAAATTCTTTTTTCCCATGTACAACAAAATAGCAGATTTTCTAAGACATATAAAAAAAAAAAAAAAAAAAAAAAAAATACCAACATACATAACAGAGTTAAAAGATCAAATGACCAAAGCGGCTATAAAAGTGTAATATTAGGTCATTTATTAAGCGATAAACATCTGTTACTAGGAAATCTGAAGATCACAAACTGTATGTATTACTGAACTTTTCTAAGAAACAAAGATTAGAAGGTTTTCATTGAACTGTTTCTATTTATCGTGTTTAATATATAAGATATTATTATATTACCTGAGATTTTTTTTTTTTTAAATTTTTTAAGCTGTAGAATTTCTTTCATTAGCTAACAACTCTTTAAAGATTAAATACATTTACAAATAACAATTACTCTTTGAGACGTAATTAATAACATTTAGATAATGTAGAATGATCTATTCCATTTAATAGTTATACCAGAGATTTGAATAAACAAAATTGTTTTATTTCCATTCCATTCGACTGCAATTTATTCAATGTTTGTCTACGAACCATCGCTCGATCACCTACAATAATTTCCAAACACGAGATAAAACATGTTTATTATTAATAAATAATAGGGAACTTATTTAACCTTTTAAGCTTACTGAATATTTATCTATTTCAATTACTGGATGCATTGTTACAGTATTTACTTGAGACTTTATGTTCTTAGAACAATGTTTATTATAACGTTTTCAAATAATAATACGAAAAAGTATAATTTCAGTCTGAAGATTTATAATGAATAATTTATTCTGTAGACTATATATAAATATACACACATATATATATATATATATATATATATATATATATATATATATATATATATATATATATATATATATATATATATATATATATATATATATATATATATATATATATATATATATATATATATATATATATATATATATATATATATATATATATATATATATATATATATATATATATATATATATATATATATATATATATATATATATATATATATATATATATATATATATATATATATATATATATATATATATATATATATATATATATATATATATATATATATATATATATATATATATATATATATATATATATATATATATATATATATATATATATATTATATATATATATATATATATATATATATATATATATATATATATATATATATATATATATATATATATATATATATATATATATATATATATATATATATATATATATATATATATATATATATATATATATATATATATATATATATATATATATATATATGTTAGTGTCTGTGACTCCATTAACGTTCATGTTAAAAGCACCTTTTTATATTAATTTACAAATTATAATTAAAGTTTTGAACAAGTAATATTTAGTCCCTTTTATATACTGATATGTCTTTCGAAGTAATTGAACACAAATGTCAGTTGTGTAAAAGTATCTTATGAATTCATACAAGAAATTAAAGTAATATATTGGTTACATTTTTAAAAAAAAAAATTGCCTCCCCCTCCCCCCCCCAAAA
Organism: Linyphia triangularis; assembly: GCA_963978545.1. Lineage (NCBI taxonomy): Eukaryota > Metazoa > Arthropoda > Arachnida > Araneae > Linyphiidae > Linyphia > Linyphia triangularis. Next base: position 92,735,434 of record OZ021725.1, read on the forward strand.
AAAAATAATAATCAAACACAGTCATTAAAATATGCAATTTAATGTAATTATCTTAACATATATATGGAAAATGATTATTTTTTTTTTAAATATATTTCTTGTAGTTGGATTTTACTTTTTCTGTGAAAATTATCCTTCAAAGCAAGCACTATACACATTATATCGATGAGTCGTAATATGTTAAGGGAACATCATCATCACTAAAAACACATTCAGTCTAATAGACGCCAGTTTCATCTGTTTCAAGTCAATGAAATAACATTAGAAAAAAGAAATTAACTCATAAGAAAATGGCGGCTAGCTGCTTAAAGAAAGTCTGGCAAACGAAGTTCTCGGATGTCTAATCCAAATACGATATCGGATAATTTTGACTGGAAACTCCAGACGAAATTTATGAAATAACTACCAGACAATAAAACTAGGCGTGTGGAACATCGCACAACTTACAATTACACTATAATACTGAAGGGGAATTGTGTCATTTACCGTTATTATATTTTCGTCATACATTTAGAAAAAATGGCCAGTTTAGCGATATATTTCGCGATAATTCTTGTATGGGTCTAAAAATAATAATAATAATAATAAAAATCTGTCAAAATGGTGATCGTGGTGATATACTTCAAGATAATCCTTATATTATCCTTTATTATAACTGAAACTGCCTAGATAAGGTAAAACGATCAATAATGAGGTATGCTCAAGGAAAGAAAACTCTGTTTTGAAGACATTCGTCGCCGTTAAAGTATTTTTAAAGGAATTTCGGAGGTGGAGATGTTTAGAACACCTTAAGAGGCATTACCACAGCGATTTTGAACAAAATCGTTAAAGACGTTTTTTAGCAATTGCAGAAAAACATAATTTTTTCAATGGCAGCTACCTTACGCGAATGCGCGATTTTGACGAAAACATTAACGGTAGGTTCCATGGCTACCACCAACCCGCAAACCATATTTGAACATCGTAGATCAATTTGTTCTGGTGTTATGCAGACCACATACACACACAGAGAGAAATTTTTTCTAGATCACTTTTTTGAAATCAGAATGTTCCAAAACGTAGAAAAATGCCAAAAAAAAACCAAAACAAAAACATTTTTTTGATCAAATGCTATACTTTCAATACCCTATGTATACATATGGGTAATTGAAAGCAAAAATACGTACCACGTTACAAAAATGATGTAACAAGTATGTTGGTAGGTATGTTGTTATAGAAATTTACAGTAGTTTTATTCGTGGTCAGCGTGATAAATGTTGTTTTAATCTGATCTTAATGGATCACTCCACTTCACCTTCAAAACAAGAGAAAGGTCGCACTGTTTCTTAAAGATTTTGAAAAACCTATCATCCCATTTTCCAACCCTTAAAAAGTATGATCATAACTTGAAATGTATGGGTTTTTTCCAATCATGGTCAAATTTGGCACCCTTGATTTTTTAATCTAGAGAAATTTCCCTGCCAGCATAAAATTTCGGTATATTTTGTGATGAAATAGAAGATTAAAAGTGAAAGGGTACATTATCTTGATTTGAAATCGGCTCAACCTGCTTGAACAGGGATTTAACGAGCAACGCCTGTTCGCAGCAAGTTGAGCACAGCCAACAACGAGCATTTCAGCGCTTACAATAAATAATTAATAGTTCAAAAAACTAAAAAACACGCATTAATCGAAAAGTGAACTAAAAAGTAGAAAATAATGTTGAATAAGTTTGAAATAAGAATAGAGTGATTAACAAGAAATATCTATTTTATCGTAAAAAAGCATGGGGTGCTTTTTAATGGCTCTACTTTTACCAATATCTGTCATTAAATATTTGCAACAATTGACATCAAGCACCACACGCTTTTTTACGATAAAATAAATATTTCTTGTTAATCACTCTATTCTTATTTCAAACTTATTTAAAATTATTTTCTACTTTTTAGTTCACTTTTCTATTAAAGCGTGTTTTTTAGTTTTTTAAACTATTAATTATTTTCTACTTTTTAGTTCGGTTTTCTATTAAAGCGTGTTTTTTAGTTTTTTAAACTATTAATTATTTTTTCTGTAAAATATAAATTTGTTTTAGTTAATTTTTTTAGTTAAGTGTACAAAACTCTCCAGTTGTTCCTGCCAATAGTCACATGCTTGTTTCGAATTTAAGTCATGTGTATGCCTTAGTACACGCCGTATTACTTGGCCCAAAACACTACCGTGTCTCTGAATATGAAAAATCACTAATCCTGAAGATCCTGGTAAGGTTAATGCGACTAAAAATACACTCTTTGTATAACCGTCGTGCCCACGACAAATCTTTCAAATGTCTGCCTTATCAACTGTCGATGATAGGTTCTGTGATTACTGGGATTGTAACGGGTAACGGCATACCAGGGTTCGATTCCGGAGAAGGTTGGTTGGAATTTAATGGCGCAAGGGCAACACGAGCTAATCCTTGTGATAAAGCGACAAACTTATTGAATTATTGTATTGTCATCGGTCTTTGACAATTGTGCAAAGTTTGAATCAAATCTGATCGCTCAAAGCAGGGCAAAATCGAGTCCGAAAGAGTAGGCTACAAGCATACAGGTGAAACTAATAAAAGCGTGTTAATATATACTGCCTGAAGAACTGTATGATTTACACACTTATACAGTGAAAATAGTTAGTGTTGTGACGGACATGCACTATAAAACTTCCTAATATAATATGGAATAAGTAAAATGACCATTCTGTTTATATTAAAAAGAAAGTGTTTCAAAGAAGTTCCTTTCAAGACTGTGTATTTAGCTGGAAGAATTGAAGTGGAAAAAAATAAGTTCTGGCTCTCTTCCTAACTCCTTTTTGTGTATGAATGAATTGGAATAACTTTCTATCAATGAGTTGCCAAAGTTTAACTAATTTTCCAGACAATACTTAAAAATATTCAAGTTGATGAAAAAGTCTTTGTCTTAAGATGTAAAATTCCTTGGAACTGGACAAACATTCTCTATATTTTTGCCTCCTGTTCAATTATGAAGACCCTTTTGTATTTCAGGAATCTACTTAAAGTCAGACTTATGCTGCTCTCTTAATTACTGTTTGTGATTAAAATATTATGCTCTATAAAATTTTTTGTTGTCATAACAAAATTCAAAATTCGTCAAAACTTTTTCAATTTCAAAGATCAGTTTTTTTAGGAATGTAAATGTAATGGCCAGATAGTGTATGGTATTTCTTTTAACTATTTTTATTCATTAAAACGTAAATTTATTTCTATGAAAACAAATTCTTTCAATTTTCCATTTCCTTTAAATTTTACTTTTCATTGTAAAATGTTAAAAACTATCTTTAAGCAGTTCAATTAAAAATATTTTAGATTCTAGATTAATTTATTTTTATTTAAAGAGTCGCGAATTAACTGGGATGTGTATAACGTTTCGAAATAAATTATGATTTTTGCTAAGTAATTAAAAACTGCGCAGTCTTTTTTAAGAGAATGTATATTCTGAAACTATACTGTAATTAACCAGAGGGTACTGTCCCGCAGACATTTGTCTGTTTGAGCTTTTCATCGTTTGAGATGTTAATGGTTGGAATTTGAAACACCTGTTGTGAAATTCGACCCACATAAGCTTTTTTAAATGTTAATTTTTAGTTAAAATTCTTTTCAATATTTATATAGAATATTTTCCACTTCCATAAAACATAAATTAGTATTTTTAGCAAAACCAATCTCAATATAAGTTTAGTTTTATTGTTTTGGAAGTTTTTTTAAAGCTTATAATTAAAATTTACAAGATCCTGAGCATTTTGAACAGGGAGCTGTTTTCAACAGAAAACTTTAGAGTTAAAAAGCTCTATAAATTGGCTTGGTGTTATTGTAAGATTAAAAAATGCATCCCAAATATTAGGAAGCATTAACGGACTGAAAAAAACGTTACCAAACGGTAAGTAAGTGATAAACAGCATAAATGATAATATTTTTATCTATGTTTTGTAAGCAAGAACCTTGTCTCCATATATTTAATTATTATGAATTAAAAAGTTCTAGTTGCTTTTTTTAAATGATGAAACAAAATAACTATTCTAAAAGCGAAAACTTTATTTTAGTCATTCGCAAGCATTTTTGAAAAATATATATTTATATGCTCTTGCTTTTTTCTAGAATTTAACATCTAGGAACGCGGCAGTGTTCCACCGCTAAGTCCGATAACAAAGCTGCAGACATGCAAGTGTATATTATGTTTACAGAGCTTAGGTACGTTTTCGTCTCCTAACAGCTCAGCTTCTATTCTAGCTAGAACCCTGATTTTTTGCCATCGTGATGCCTCGGATGAGTAGACGAAAAATAACAACATAATTGTTGCATTTAACACAGGAACTCGTTAAAAAAAATCCTTTGAAAAATTGCTTAAGTCGCCGGAATTTTGTTTTTCTTTTGATTCTTCTGGTTCTGACTAAAACTTTAGACAGCAACAGCCAAAACTAAAAACTATTTAACGAAATTTGACCATTTTTTTTCTTTTTCTCAGCTTTATTAGAGGAAGCGTCTTTGTATGATTTGATAGTTAGGAGGGTCTGTACCCCCCCTCCCCCGGAAGTGATCCCTATGCTTGGGAATTTTAGCCTGGCCTACAGCTTAAACGCTTTAATATATTCAGACCATTCTTCCTATTCCTCTCAGATTAATTATTGATTAGAGGAAGTGCCTTTTGTATTAATTAATGCGTAAGAGGGTCTCTACCTCCCAGAAATGATCCCGGAAGATGAGAATTTTAACCCAGATAATGACTGATTAAAACAGGTCAATGGATTTCGGATGTTCATCTTTTGCTCAATTTCGAGAAGTGACTTTGATACTTTATGTTGAACTATTTAAACAGTGTAATTAGAAAAAAGTAAAAATTACTTATTGCTTTTTACCAAAAAATGCAAATTTCGCAATTTTGCAGAGTTTTTTTTTTTTCTTTTTTTTTTTTTTCTTCTTTTTTTTTTTCAATGTAATAATTATTACTAAACATATCACCTAACAGGCAATTTTTTTTTTAAATTATCGAAAATAAGAAAACAACAATAGTACATTATACTGATTCATGTCAAATTTAAATGCTGTGACCAGAATTAAAGTGTTATTGAAAGTTGTGCGTTGTTCCACACTCCTTCTCTTTGAATTTTTATGATCAAGTGTGTCGTTATTGCGTATTAAATATGTTGTACAGAGATTATTCAAAGAGACATTAGTCATGTGATGGCAAAGTGGTAGGATTATATTGTCGTATTTGGCGATAGTTTAAACCAAATTTATGTGAATAAAATGCAATTAAGCAGTTTGAAAAAAAGTATTTTGACTTAATATGTGAATAACTGAAAACCTTGGCAAATTTTTATGGAATGGTCATTTAATGAGAAAGTTTAATGAAAAGCAGGGCTTGACTGCAGTTCAGTTTATAAACTCTACAAAAATAATTGATATCTTCACAAAAAAACAACTAGACGTTGTAAAAAAAAAACGCCAAGTCAGCCAGAAAAAGTTATGAAATCTAATGTCTGCCGCCAAGTGGCCGCGTTTAGTTTCATTGGAGTACTTTTACACAAGGAACTAAATTGGGACTATTAGGGGGGATAAGCATAGACAAACAGTACTTGGCAGGCTACAGTTTTTAAAAATTTAATCTCCATTCAGTGCAATGGGTGCAAAGTAGCTGAAGCAAATGAAATAAGATTTATTTGAAATAACTGTAGCCTGCCAAGTTCTTATTGCCTATGGTTATCCCCCCCCCCCAATAATCACAATTTAGTTCATTGTGTAGAAGTACCTCAAAGAAACTAAACGCGGCCTCTTGGTGGCAAACATTAGATTTCATAACTTTTTATTTCTAATTTAGCGGGGTTTTTTTTACAACGTCTAGTTGTTTTTTAGGAAGACACATTTATTACTATCAACAAACTTTCTCTAAATTAAACATCTTACATACCGAATTCTATGTAACATTATATTTAAAAGTAACTAGTATAAAAATTAAAAATGTAAGCATGCAATATCGAATAGCTTATCTAATTTATAAGAAATTAAAATTATTTAATTATTTAGAAAAAATTAAAACGAATACTACTAACAATAATAGTAATAAATTATTTTGTATAGCACATCTTAACAAAACAATGTATGTATTTATATACTGAGTAACTGAATCATCGATTCTGAGTTAACTCATAATTCAACCGGATATTATGTCTTGATGCACAGGTGAATATTCCATAATCAACTGAAATGTAAAACATCAGAATGCTATTACATCGCCAAGATGCAATGCATATGAATGAAAATGCATTAGATTTTCTTATTTCTAGCAGAGAAAGTCCATTCCACGAATTTGTAGGATTAGTAAAAGAAAGTGGCTGATTGAATTTCATTTGCATAAAAACACCGAATCGTAATTAAAATGGAGTCCATTAAAGAAGAATTAAAAATGTTAATCTAGTAAGATAACGTCTATAAAGGTTTTTTTTTTTTTTTTTTTTTTTTTTTTTTGTACGGTTCTAGATATACAAAAAAATCTGAAAGTGAGAACAGAAAAAAGTTAGATTTCTTTTAATAAAAAATTTTAATAATTTTTTTTAATATTTAAACTAGTGAAATGTAAACCTGCATCAAAGATATAAGCAAATTATGATATTAATGGCCCTTAAAAAGCCGCTTCTACACATGTATTCTTTGTAATGAAAAAGTTCATAACTATATGTAATGATTTGATTCAGGAATACTTCATGGGTGATATTTTACGACGAGTTGTCATTTACCTTTTTTTTTTTTTACCGTTTACTTATTATTAATTTTTATAAACATAATCTTTGTGCTCTAATCAGAGATAAAATGTGTTAGTTATGCATTCAAGTTCGGACGATTCGGAGGCAAGATGCACATTTGTAATATATTTTGAAGCTACAATCATTTAAGATTTTTTTTTTTCATGAAAATATCTATCTTTGATCATTTACCTCTGGCATTGAATTAACTTCGAAAAAAATTGAAATACAAGGTTCAATTAAATTTTAAAAATTACATTTTGGAAAAGAGAATACTAAACACCACAATATAAGTAATATTTTTTTTATGACAATTGGGAATTATTTTTAATCCGCACAAATTTTTAAACTTCATTATAAGGGCAACTTTCGGTGTATGTTTATTTAAAAAATTTTAACAATATGAATACGCCTTACTTTTGCGTTAAAATTAAAATGCATTAATACCAATTGAGAAAGTGAAATTTGATTCTAATATATATATATATATATATATATATATATATATATTAAATCAATTGATTTAAAAACACTGTCAATATAGTTCTCAATAAATAAGCTTACATAATTCAATTTTTAATTTCGTAGCATCGTTATTTAACTCACAGTCATATTTATGAGAATAATTTTTACTCATAACTAATAAATCTTTATAACTATTATTATGACAAGGAAGTACAGAGTGCCGATCAAACTTATTTTCCGCTACCTTGACATTTCTCCTGAAAGTTGTGTTTAGGTTTTCTTACAAGATATCTGTAAATGCTGTTTTCTGTTAGTGATACTTCGGTAAAGCAAAACAAACATTCAGGGGAAAAAACAACTTGCAAGAAAGACTTGTTTTCCTTTCTTTTTATTTATTCTTTTTGTTTATTATTGTTATTAGTTTATTATTGTTATTGCGGTTTAGTCCTTTTAATTTAAGTGAGTAAGATTACTTTAAAAATATAAATAAATTACATGAAAACTTTTCATTAGTGTAATTTGATTAATTAGTGTAACGTTAAAAGATGTAGCGTCCATTTCATTTTTCCATACACGATAATTCAAATACTTAAAACAAATTGTATCTTTTAGAAAAATGGCGAAGAGGTAAATATTTTAAGAATAGAGAAAATGTAAATTATGCGTAGTAAAATTGTTTTCAAACATAAGTCTAATATATGCTTAACATACAATATGAAACTGTCGTGTACAAATGCACAATTTTTGTTTACGTACAGAAGTTATATAATTTGTGTAAGTGTTTTATACTTGGAAAATGCATAATAACATTTGTATACTTTCAACTACCGTACTATAATTCGTAATTATAATTGAAATAGGTACGCAAATAATGGTAGTGAGAGAAACTCATTTTCTCTAAACTTAATTTACCTTTAATTAACATTCTGCTGTACAATTTGTCACGACTTTGAACTTAAAGACGATATTATATTATATTGTGTATTCACTTCTACGTTGAACTTATTTCAAAACTTTATTATCTATTATAAGCAATAACTAATTGAAAATTAAACTAATTGAAATCCCAAATTTTCTGAGAACTAAGGCGTTATTTCTAAACACCTTAGGTGAACTTATTAGAAGCACAACTTTATAAGAATTAAAATACTTAGCCTACTTGAAAAGATTCACTTGCATACGCTGATGCATAAAGTAACATAAACAAGCAAGTATAAAATTCTTACACTTGTTGTATTACCTCCTACTCACATTACGCAAACCAGAAAACCGGCATCACTCATGCATAAAATAAAATGGCGTTATACCTACTCTAGTCCAAAACCTATAAATCCAATTTGAACTTTAATTCCCTGAGGCTCCTACGAGATGCAGCAAGAATAAAAACAAAATTGGAAGAAAGAAAAAAGAACAGTCTTCTCGTAACGGAATATTTTCCACGTCTCAGGGGAGAAGGAACAGCGTTATCATTTTAACACAGTAAGATGACTCTAAGATACTTTCAGAGGCTATATTGCAAAGGAAGGACTCAAATTATTGATTTTATACTTTGTTCTTTGTTGTTTATCTTGAGATCTTAAGTTACGGTTAAGCAAAGTTTTTTCTTGAGTGAAATTATCATTTAAATCTTTTGCTGTAAGCGTATGTATAAGATAAAAAACGTATTGTAATCATTTAAAGATTTTAATTTAACTCAGATTGTGTATTGATATGATCAACAAAATTGTCTAAAATTTAATTTAAATATCTTTTTATATTCTGGAAATGGAGTTTGCAATTTACACCGAATGTATTGGAAAATAGAATTGCAACACGTTTTATTATCATAATTGGTTTGTAAAAGTTAAGTCGAAAATTATTTTATCAAATAATTTCATCTTAAATACAACAAATATGATTTATGACCTTGGTTAAACCCAAACAAAACAATAATATTTAATAGCAGTTTATTTTATTTCATTGTGTAATATTTGAAATTTTTGCGTAATTTAACACTTTATGAAAAAATTTTGAATTTTACAATACCCTTCTTAAAAAAAACTTCCTAAACGAAACTAGGTAATCTATGTATAAAACCGCCGACCAAACGGCGTGCTAGCTTCTAGACCGCGAGGTTGCGGGTTCGAGTCCCGTGTTAGGCATGGGTGTTTGTAAATGTATGTTGGCTTGCCTAATGACGAATGTTTCGGCGCATTATAGCCCTCGTTGCTGACGGCGCCAGATAATCGGAATACAACCAACCAACTATGTATAAAACCAGTAATGTCAAACAGTTAAAGTTTGTTTAATTTTTATGCTAAATGCATTCGATAAATCTTTCTAAAAAAGTTGTTTCCTAATGAATTTTAGCACATCAAATAAAACATATTTCTTTAAAACCACGAATTAAAAAGTATAATCATAAATTAAATATAGAGACCTATAGCAATTTTTACATAGCTAAAAACAATTCAAAATATCTCTGCTTTGCATATATTAATATATAACCCATTAACTAATGCCAACCAATCAAATATAAATTAATAAATACGTTTAACTGATAAAAGCAATATATTTTCCTAATGTAAGAATAAATTAAACTACAATTTAAAAGTATATAAGTATATTTATAAGTATATAAAACTAAGAATTCTCATGAAAATTTTCTCGTGAGAAATTTCTTAATAATACTTTACATTCTTTTTCAATAAAGCAATCCCCGATCCAGAAAAATATTAGGCAATGGTAAATATCAAATTAAGATAAAAGTAAGTACCACCAGCCAAAAAAGAATAATTTTTTAAGCTGCGGTGCATCAAAGTAATATCTTACCCATCAACCAATGTTAACATTAAGTAAAATTTACAGCATTATTTCCTAAAATGAATGCAAAATTGGCATTTTCCAAATAATTCTATTTTTCAACTTGAAAAATCATAAAATAAAGCGATGCATAACAAAGCACTCATATTTAAAATTACCAATCCAGTTAAACATCTCTGAATATATCCCACTTTGCATTTCAGAGAAATCGTAACAAAGAAACTTTTGTCAACCAAATTAACAAATATTTATCAACATTAAATTAAAAAATTAAGTGCAAATAACTGCACTTATCTCTTGTTCCCACTTATTTTTTATTTATTTTTTAAATATTGGTACTTAAACATTATTTAACTTGCAATTTGCGATCCAAATAAGTTCAGATTATGATATACCTCAATAATAATTATGATCACTTAAAAATAAGATACCAACTGTTATAGTTTTAAAACCTTTCATAACTAACCAATTTAGTTAATGCATGAAATCTGAACTCATTTAATTCATTTTGAATGAAGCACAAAAATTTGATATTGTTGGTCCTGGTTAAAATAGATTTCCCATCTAAGTTTAAAGTATCGATACATTTTTAACTTATTTCAAAATTAAACTTATACAAGTTATTAAAATAACATTTAAAACTAGTTCAAATATATTTAAATAAATTAAGTTTCCAATTTTTATCAAAGCTATTTTTTATATTAGAATTATATACTAATATTATTTTATAATTTTTTTTTTTTTTTTTACACTGCAATAAAGTTTTAAAGAATGAAAAATAACTTGCACTGCATCGCTTTAAAAAAAAAAAAAAAAAAAAAAAAAAAAAAAAAAAAAAAAAGATACAAATAATCTTTGAAAAAATATAATGCGTTGTAGTACAAGTTATTTTTCACTTATTAAAAATTTATTGCAGAGTAACATAATTTTTTCTAACATTGGAAAACAATCAATTTTCAATGCATATCCCAAGCCAATTTTTTTACAACAAAAATTATATATCGATATTATTTTTATAGAAAAACACTATGTTAAACTACAATAAATTAAAAAAAAAAAATTTAAAAAAATAGCTTGTATTACAACGCGTCATACTTTTTTTTTTTTTTTAAAAGAATGCAACTTGCTTTACAATATATTGCAAAATCTTCACGCAAATCTAGTTTCCAATAAGTCAATTGCAAATTTCCGTCTTGGATCAAAATTATCTATGCATAATATTTTATCAAAAGAAATTTTTCTGATTGCAGAAAAATTTCAGAAAATTCTGGTAAAGTTGCACTCAACACATTTTTTTTTTTTTTTTTTTTTTTTTTTTTTTTTTTTTTAAATGTAGCAATTTGAATTCCAAGCAAATAAAAACACTACATTAAATTAAATTTATAAGTATAAAAACTAACCTCTTAAATAATTTTCCTAAATTTCTCCGAGTCCCATGTCAACCAAGAGCATTCCCAATCTCAAAAGCATCCTTCAAACGCCAGACAGCGGCAAAGAGGAGAAACCAAGCTCTAGTACACGCTAGAATCCGTTCCAGACCCTATTGTGGACATTCCCTATCATCCAGTACTATAGCACGTTTTACGCTGGAAATCGAATCTCTCCCTTCCCACCTACGCCGGCCTGGGATTGCTATAGCAACGGAGCATGCGCAAACCAACTTTCTTTAAAGTCTTGTCACTGGTGATAATTGCAGTTTTGAACGAAGCGTTGCTTTTTTTTTGTTTCGGAGGATGAGCGCATTTTTTGGCGCGCTCTTGTTTGGAAATAAATGAGCACGTGACGGGTTTTTGAATACACCAATAAGGGGTCTGGGGCCCGGTGTGACGTCACGATTTACCTGGGAGGTAGCTCGAGCTGTAGAGGGGGGGGGGGGGGGTCGGAACAGGTGGGTATGGCTTCACGGCGATTAGTGATGGAGTTCGACAAATATTGAAGTTATTTAGCGTGAATGTGCACTGTTGACTAGATTAGGGCATAGCTATTAAAATGTCTCTTTTATCAATTAAAATATAAGATTTAGTGAAAAGAGATTAGTTTTATAAACTGAGTTTTACTTGGGAAACGAGCTTGAACAACACAATGAACACAATTTCAACTGAAACACTAAAATTAATTAAAAACATTTGAAAGCAATCGCACCATCAGGTTACTAGAGCAATTTAATACATAGATTTTATAAAAATCTTCTTTCAGCAATAAATGAATGATTTTCCACGATCAGAGTAAATATAACAATATGCTTTAGACTAGCGTCAGCCACTAGGCAGCCCGCGGTACTGACTTTTAATTCTGCAACACAAGCCATTTCAACTGTAACGGAATCCATTAAATATTGCTGTGCTAATTGCGCGAACATTTAATTATAATGGTGCCTAAATAGAAAATTTCAAGGGGATCTGAAACATCTGATGCCGGTATCAGTACTTGATGCTAAAGAATTATTTTTAAGAAATCGGAACATCCAATAGATCTGACGATATATATGAAGTATGGATATTAAAAAGTGTAGGTTGAGTCTCAGTTAAAGGCATGTTCTTGTTACAAATCCTATGTATTATTTCTTGACAGAGCTTTATTGCGACTTTTCTTCTTTTAAAATCCTTAATTCTTTGAAATCCTTCGATTTTGTGTGTATGTTTATGTGTATCGATGATGAACAAATATGCGGAGGCCTAATCAACCACACTTGTCGTAATCCAATCGGGCTGAAACTTGGAAGATAGATTCGAAGACGATGAAAATACATTATATAAAACTTTGGTGTCACTAAAAACTGTCACTAAAAGGCCGCTTTTACGCAATACTAATAAACCAAACTGCCATCATTCAATCTCTGTAAAATAGCATTCAACTGACCAAGGAAGAAGCTCTTTCCTGTTGCCTCAAATTTTTTAATAAATCAGTAAAACTAAAGGTGTGGAACATCGCACAACTTTTAATTACACTTTATTACTGATGTGGATTTGTGTCATTTACCGTTTAAATATTTTCATCATTCGCTTAGAAATTTTTTGCTTTTCTTACTTCAGTTTGGGGATATTTTTTGTGATAATTCTTATAAGGGCCTTTAAAAAAAAAATCGTCGCCAAGATGGTGATTTTGGGGATATACTTTTAGATAATTCTTATATTATCCTTACTTATAGATAAAACTGAGAAGAGAAATCTATCGTTGATGAACTACGTTCATGCAAAGAAGACGCTGTGTTGAAGGCATTCGTTTTTCAACCTTCTACACCGTTAAAACATTTTTAGGAAATTGGAGATGTTTAGAACACCTTAAGAGGCACACACAGCAATTTTGAACAAAATCGTTCGAGCCGTTTTTTAGCAATCATTGAAAAACATGATTTTTACAATGGCAGCTACCTTATGCGCCTGCGCGATTTGGAAGAAAACCTCAATGGTAGGTCCCATGGTCACCATCTACTTGCACATGAAATTTTAACGTCGTAGGCCAATTTGTTCGGGAGTTATACTGACCACAAACACATAGACACACAGACAGACATTTTTTCTACATCACTTTTTTGAAATCAGGATAATCCAAAGTGAAGAAATACAAGAAAAAGAAATCGAATCCTATTCTTTTATTACCCTGTGTATACATATGGGCAATTGAAAATAAAAAAAAATTTAATCGAAATAAATTAATGATATTTGGGATGTGAATGCACAAATTTATGTTCATTTTTATTAATTAAATTTTGAAACGTAGTTTGCCGATATAAATATTTATAATATTTAAAATTAAATGCAAACACCAAGTACACGCTGCTCACAGAAAGGGCACTGAGTTAATGAATATATAAAAATTGGAAATGCATAAAAAGTATTTATAGTGAAAGCTTTGTTTTTATGTGTTATGTTATTCGCCTTTCAAACAAAATTAAAATTGATAAATTCAATACCAAATTTAAAAAAAAGCCACTTCCGACTAATAGTTTATTTATAACTGCACATTGTATTGAAAACGTGTAATACGTGTTAATACATTGGCTTCACTATAATAATGAATGTTTCGGTGAGGTAGTTACAGTGTAGCGCAATAGCATATCTAGAACCAAAAACGTGGTAAAAGACAATATGTTCACCAAGATTAATCAGATTTAATTCGCAGATGATAGGAGTTTTACCAACAGCAATGAAAAATTAAGAGTGTGGAATATAGCACGACTTTCAATCATAATACTGGTCACTATATTTAAATTTAACATGGAACAGTGCTATTACCATTTTCATATTTTCATTTATTTGAAAAAATGGCGAGTTTGGTGATATACTGATCGATAATTCTGACGTTATTATTTCTTTCAAGGGAAACAGTAGAAAGGAGAAAAATGATCGTTGATGAACGATGCTCAAGGGAAAAGGACTCGATGTTAAGGAACACTCGTTTTTCAACTTTATACACCTTCATAACATTTCTACGGGAATGTTTAGAACACATTAAGAGGGATTACTATGGAGATTTTTATAAAAGTCTTTAGATCCGTTTTTTAGCAATTGCTGAAAGACATGATTTTTATAATGTTTTGCGCATGCGCAATATTGACGAAAACCTTTATGAAAGGTCCCATGGCAACCAGCAGCGCATTGCGCTTCCACGTCACAGGTCCGTGGTTCGATCCCCGGACTGGTCAAGGTTGACTTAGCCTTTCATCCCTTAAGTGGGTCGATTAAATAAGTACCAAGCATGCGCTTGGGTTGGTTGGTCGTTTTCAGATTATCTGGCGCCGTCAGCAACACGAGGGCTATAATACGCCGAAACATTCGTCATTAGACAAGCCAACATACATTTACAAACACCCATGCCTAACACGGGACTCGAACCCACAACCACGCGGACGCATGCGCTTGGGAACTGAACACTGGAAGTTTCGTGTGAAACTGACCATCTGACCGGGACATTGCAATATGGCACTCCGGGGCTCCCGGTCAAGTAAGCTGGTTAGGGCCCAGCAAGCCAAAGCCCCCCACGGAGTTTAGCTTAGATCAATTTGTACGGAAGTTATACTGACCACGTACGCACAGACACACAATGAGACATTTTATCTCGACCACTTTTTTGAAATCAGGATGATCCAAAACGTGGAGGAACGCTACAAAAAAAAAAAAAAAAAAAAAAAAAAAAAAAAAAAATTACTAAACGAATACTTTCATTACCCTCTGTTAACTTATAGGTAGTTAAAAGTAATAAGTAGACTAAAAAAATGCTTGATGTTTTTAGTTTTTAAATTTTATTCGTAGAAATATTTTTTAAGGGTTCCTGTTGACTGAATAATGATATTTGCATAGAAAGACAAATTTGATAGATGCCGCACTTTTAAGAATTGAAAGAGCCTTACAGCCAAAAGTCACCTACTCAAAAGTAATCTGAAATTTTCGTTATTTTTTTCAAATACCAAAAACTGCAACAGATAAGGGCAAACGCAATCACAAAAATAACCTTGAAAATGCGTTATAAATTATTAACATAATCACATAATTATTCAAATATTTTGACGAACCAGCTCGCATTATTGGCTCTGTTCCCAAATAACCAAGTAGCGCATTTTCAGTTTCAATCTCAGGTAAACTTTTGAGTTATGCTTCACGTTTAGAAAAGAAAAATGGAAATACTGCAATATGCGCATTATTTTCAAGAATAATATACTGAATATGTGAATTTGTAATAAGGAACAAACAGAACATTTTTATTATTCAAAAGGCAAAGTACGTGCATCTATGTTTTGGGCGAAACATTGGAAATAATTGATTTTGGAGTCGCATAGTTAAATGGTAAGAATCACAAAATATATTGCTGCCTCTGGAACGTGAATTATTTTTTAAACAAACGAATTTCGTTTAAATGCCACTTTACTTTATGGCAGTTGTATAACTACATCATCAACGTGAAACTAAATTTGATGAATATTTAAATATCTATTCTTAAAGTATTTTTCAGAATTTGAAAATCGTGGAAGTGCGAAAAAATCCCATTGGTTATTTTTAAATAAAGTGGTTTTTTAATCTTTTATATTAACTTCGACTTTGTGTGCAAGTTTATTTGCCGATGGCGGGAAAATCGGCGGAATCCTAATAACCCCCTTGCCGTCATTCAATCGGGCTGAAACTTGACACTTAGATTCGATGTCTATAACAATGCATTCTATCAAATTTTGAATGCTGTCGCTGTCACTAAAAGATCGCTTTTACGGAGTATTTATAAATTAAAACTTGTGGTCATCCAATCACGCTGAAATAGCATTTAACCTATCATTGAAGGAACTCTTTCCTGTTGCCAATTTTTTTTTAATAAATAAATAAACAAACAAATAAACGAATAAATAAATAAATAAATAAGTAAATAAATAAATAAACAAACAAATAAATAAATAAATAAATAAATAAATAAATAAATAAATAAATAAATAAATAAATAAATAAATAAATAAATAAATAAATAAATAAATAAATAAATAAATAAATAAACAAACAAATAAATAAATAAATAAATAAATAAATAAATAAATAAATAAATAAATAAATAAATAAATAAATAAATAAATAAATAAATAAATAAATAAACGAATAAATAAATAAGTAAATAAATAAATAAATAAACAAATAAACAAATAAATAAATAAGTAAATAAATAAACAAACAAATAAACGAATAAATAAATAAATAAATAAACAAACAAATAAATAAGTAAATAAATACATAAATAAATAAATAAATAAATAAATAAATTGTTTTAAAAATAAAAAATAAAAGATGTTTGGATGTGAGTGCATAAATTCACATTCATTCTTAATGAATAAATTTTGAAAAGTAGTTTACAGCATATTTTGTTGATAAAGATATTTTTAATATTTAAAATTAGATGCCAACACCAAGAAATTGGCAATGCATATAAAGGATTTCTATTAAAACTTTTTTTATGGGTTATATTATTATTACTATTTTTTTCTTCTTTTTCTGATACCATACTCCCTTTTACATTCTTAGGCGTCAAGCCAATAACCAAGTATGAGAAGTAAGAGAAGTTACTATTATATCTACATAGGAAGTAGGAGAAGTTACTGTTAGACATCAATGCTGACTGTCAGTGCTGTTACAAAATGTTACCAATTTTCACCCTCTTATTCTCCTCCTAGATTTATAAATAATATAACCCATAAAAACAAAGTTTTTAATATAAATCCTTTTTATGTACTGCCCATTTTTATATTCATTAACATAGCGATGATTCAGTTGTCAGGGTGTGCTTGGTGATTGCATCTATTTTTAAATATTCAAAACATATCTATCAGCAAAATATGCACAAACTACGTTTCAAAATTAATTAATTAAAAATTAATGCGAATTTATACAGTCACGTCCAAATATCTTTTATTTATTCCGATTAAAACAATTTTAGCAACAGGAAAGAGTTTCAGCAATAATCTGTAAAAATTCTTTCACTGACAACGTTAGTACGTAACGCAACGTTGAAGTGACTGAACCACACTCCGTAGTAAATTTATGCTTTCATGTCCGATTATCCTTTATTTAGTCGTATTAAAATTATCTCGGAAACAGAAAAGAATGGTATTTATTGGTATTCCAAAACAATTATAGAAACGTGTGTAAAAGTGTCCTTTTAGTGCCAGTGATAGCCCCCAAAACTTGTTAGAATGCTTTTTCATCGACATCGAATCTTATTTGTCAAGTTTTAGCCCGATCAGACAACGACATTTGGGTCAGTTAGGTTTCCTCAGTTTTGCACGGCACACATAAACAAAATTGAAATTAAAATAAAAGATTTCAAAATAGTTCATCAGACTATTCTACATTTGAAACATTTCTTTTTTTTTCCGAACCCTTAAGGGCTGGGATTCGAAACTCTGTTAGCTTCGTTTTGTTTTGCAAATTTTTTAAATCATGTTTACAAATTTTTTGTGTCCTGGCTTTTAAAAAGAGTGGGACACTAAGGTATTTCATGATTGGAACGTGACCTTTTCGACACTTTAAACTTGGTTAATCGAGATTTGAATACACTGCTGTTTCTATGTTCATTTTTATTGACATTTGTACTTAATTTCGCAGTTTTGTCTACATGGGAAGTGGGAGAATTATAGATGAGTCAGAGTCGGCTTTGGCTTTGATACAGAAAGAAAATGGTGAACATATAATATTAAACACCACGAAGACTATTTACAAAATATATTTTAAATAGTAATATTAAATGCTAAAAAATAACTTTAAATTTAGCAGTTTTATTATATTTATAAATAAAGTGGGTATTAAGTGTAAATATACGCACAAGAATTTTAATTGAAATAAATTTCTGCATAATAGTTAAAAATTTTAGTTAGTTAATGCTTCAGTTTCTTTACAATCCTTATATTTTTGATTGTTTCAATTATAAAAATCTAATAAATAAATCTTATAAATGGTTTAATAAATAAAAAATATAAAAAAGCGTCATAAAACAACATTCTATTCAAACATTTTCACAAAATCTTTTGTCATACGAAAAGAATGTTTTCAGATCAGGAAACAAAAAAATTAAGTAGGATACAAAAACTTTACACAATTATATCAAAATGTGAAGGTTTTATCTTAATCGGTTGATTAAATATATATATATAAAATAAAAAAAAAAATGTAACACCAAAAATAAAAAGTAAAAATCTTTCCCTTAAGGTAAAGGTTTAAAAATTAGCACTTATGTAGTATTTGACTTCTACATCAAAAGAAAATTTCATCATTCGAGAAATTTTGAATAGTACTATAACTCTAAGTAAAATATCAAGCATTAAATCAATATAATTCTGCCCCTAACTTTTGCAGAAACCTAGAAATTTAGAATCATACAAAGACTGTTAAACTTTTGTCTGAAATTTACTTTAGAATAATGCTGCTTTATCCTAAGCAGTTTAATAAATATAGAGAGAAATTTAAATATGCGTATTTCAGATTAACTCACTATTCATCAAATTTTAAATACTAAACCTTGAACAAGTATACAAAAATTTCACACGTTCAACATTGCAAAGTAAAGAATGTGTGGTATAATTTAGATACATGAGGTAAAGCTTACAATTTCTATAAAAATTTAAATTAAATTGTACCAAATTAAACTTGGCGATTTTTTTCTCACATTATCTTTTAAAGCAGATCAATACAAGAAATATCGCACTCAATCACTTTATAATAGAGTTTTTGATGGATAAAATTAAACTTGTTATCAGTTAATAAAAGGCTAACAAATAGTTTTCCAGTAATGTATACAAATAAAACTGTCTGATTCTTCTTAAAGTCTAAGCAAAGATAATACAATTGAAGATCTTCAACAGATATGAGTGCAAGTTTTTGAAATGAAATCGATGAAAGGGTCCATGAGGGAAAATGTTTTCCTTACTCGGCTAGAATTTTCCCTTTTTAATAATAAATATGAAGGAAAGGGATTTTTCCAGAGACCTTCTCAATACTTAGAAGTTTGAATTATGTATAAGCTTAGTAAAGCTAGATGTTTACTATGCTGAATATAAATGTACTTATTATTTGCTTTAGCAATCATATCCCTGTTTTTATTTTCGTTAACTATTGATAACTTTTTACCAAAAAGGCTTTAGTAAAATAAAGGAAAAATTGCAAGCACCCCCTTCCCAAAAAAAAATTTGAGAAAAAAATTAGAGAAAAAAAAATCTTCGAGAATTATTTTTTTATTATTTTTTTATTTTTTATTTTTAAAGGTTTAGTTAAAAGCACATGAATCGGCTCCAATGGTTGGTTGGTTATTTTCAGATTATCTGGCACCGTCAGCAACACGAGGGCTATAATGATCCGAAACATTCGTCATTAGACAAGCCAACATACATTTACAAACACCCACGCCTAACACGGGACTCGAACCCACAACCTCGCGGTCTAGAAGCTAGAACGCTAACTACTATACCGTTTGGTCGGCTCCCCAATGGTATAACTATGTTACACAAACATACGCAAATACTCTAGTATGAATTTAGTCACATTTTTTGAGTAAATTTTTCCAAATGGTGACAGTATAAAAATTTCAAAAGTTGAATCCTTCAACAATACATAATTTATTCCAATTGTTTAATTTTTATTTTAAATAAGTTCCCCAAAGAAAGGTTCTGGAGACTGTCGAAAACATTTTTTAATTGAAGAAAAGATTTGGTAACAGCATTTACAGAAATCAATTAAAACTATCAATTTAAGATCGCTCTTATAGTAACTATATATAGGTAAATCAGTATTAAATCATAAGCATTGTGAAATACAAATTGGTCAATAACAGGTTTAAAATTGGATAACTTACGTAATTATCAAAAATTATTCCCTTTATCAAAGCCTGAATCACAACATATTACATTGTAGCAAAAGCAATATACATTCTCATTTGTAAAGACTCTTACACTTTCTTTCATTAAGAATTCTTTTAAACTTTTCAATTAACTTAATAATGATTAATCAATATATTCCATGCCATTTAGTTTTAATATATCTGAATGCGCATCGTGTTTTAAAGGGTTTCAATTATATTACATTTCAGAAAAGGAGGCTCCGTAATAGAATAATTTATTTTGGGATGTCAATGACGAAAAGTAGTTTGGAAATAATTGTCGCGAAGCTTTTGGGCTTCTAGTAATGAAATGGGGAATTCACATTCATTCCATATATTTCTTTTTTCCAATTAATTTCGAATTATATTAAATGTCAGAGTGCAACATTTCTCCGCATCTCTTTGGATTAAATCAACAGATGTTAGGCTACAGATCCAATTTATACTCATATGAATTAGTAAGAGATCTTCACAAAACTTATCTTAATTGTGAATGGATGATCAATTATATGTTTTGCTGACCATATAAAAATTTCACTTTCGAAGTTTATCTATTCGTTTCATAGAAAACAATTAATCGCATTACTTTGAAAATCAGGCACCACATTTGAGCAGTATTTTTTTTTTTTTTTTTTTTTTTTTTTTTTTTAATCTTCTCATCCATTAACTAAGGAAAGTATGATAATCGTTCACATAATTAACCTTGATTTTTCACATATTTCCGATTATTATAACAAACCGATTTGCAAAACGTAAAATCTTGATTGTTTCTTCTAATCAATTCAAAATCAATGAAATTATATTTATCATAAGTCCGAAATACTGACGGATTTTAATAAAACTAGAAAAGTGTGCGTGGTTGACAGTCGATTGGGTACAAACAAAAATAAACCAACATATATTCCTTTTTCTAGAAGTTAAAGTTTGTTCTTTTAACTTGGTAAAAATGAAAACTGCTTTCTTTAGCAATTGTTAGCACCAACAATAAATTATTTGGGTTTCAAATAAAAAGACAAATATACAGTTATTTAGTTTTCCAAATAACATTTTTACACGGCTATTTTACTTTTTGTCGTAAGCTGTCTAATTTAAGTATGTGTATTTTCAAAACTGTATTTTATAGATTAAAATAAGTAGTATAAAATTACAACGCTAAAATAATTTTATAATAGTAAAGTATTTGTGATTTTTTATGTAAGTGAAATAGCAACTTCGAATTTAAACTTCGATAGAAAGGTATCTTATTTAAATTGATTTAATAAAAGAACACATGCACAAGATTTAACCTCCTCCCCTTCCTCCACTCCTCTCCACCCTATATTTCTACTCTATAAACACAGAAACCAGAGAGTTAACTATATGAAGTAACACCATCCCCAAAAAATCCATTGTTGCTTTATTTTTTCAGTTATTTTTTTGATAAATAAATCAGATTTTGTTGTAAAATATGAAAAATGTCTTCATTCAAAACAAGGGAAGGTTAACTTTTTTTTTTTAATTAAAACAAACCAAAAGAGCGAAAAAACATATACCAGAGGTGAGGAGAAAAAAACAAAGTGTTGAAAATGATGATTGGGTTCAGTAGAATGTTCAATTTCATACACACATTTACGTTAATATACATTAAACAGAGCAATTATTTTTAATGATCGGGAAGTATTATTTCTCATATAAAAATTCTTATAATAAAAAAGAGTTTGATATTACTAACACACTGGTGTTTCAAAGATGATATTCATTAACTGTATATATAGTACATATATATAAGGTAATTCAAACTTTGTACAATTTAATTTGCAAAATAGTAAAAAATATATAAATATATAAAGTAGTTGTAAAAAGTAATTTGTAAAACAAAAGTAATTTGTTAAATAAACGATTCTCCTTTTAATTAGTTTTAAAAAATGTATTTGTAATGTAAAAATTTTTTGAATAAAAATTACCTTTATTTAACCTTAGTAGATACTGCAAATAAAGAAAAAGTTAAACAAAACAAATACTTGTAAAAGTAATCCTACTTTCTTTTAAAACCTACTTCTATAGAATAATTTCCCGAAAAAAAATATATAATCCAATTAACTGCCAATTATCAACATTGTAGGACTAAAAGTTACCCCTACTCAAGCATTGAATTGTATTCATAAGGGTTGAATTGTACCTTTGTAACAAACGAATTGCTCTTGAAATATCACTCACACTTTGAGAATATATTATATTATATTTGTGAATTACTTTGACTTTTATGAATCATAATCTCTAAGGAATTTCTTTTTCCCCGCAACAACCCACGTTGGAATATCTAATAAGCTCTAATGTCACGCATATAAAAGGTTTACGCGGTCTTTTATTATCCTTCAGCTACAAAAAAAAAAATTGTTGTAGACATTAAAAATTACTATGTGTACATTTTCCTTTCAAAATTTTATGTTTTTAACTTATTAGACGAAGTGGTTTTGTCTTTGATAAATAAATGGAAACGTATCAGATATCAATTTCTGGTTAAAAAAAAAACCCGGTGAATATTAGTTTTTGTTCATAAGTTAGAACAATTGTAAGAATAGGAAAATAAATTTAATAACGTAATTTTCTAAAATAATGTTTGTGAAACTAATGTCTGGTTATGTTTGCGATTTTTAATTATCTTCAGAGTTTACAATTTGTACATTTATAGTTTGTACATATTTCTAATGATATTGAAATCCCAAAATAACTTGCGAACATTGGAACACATTTAGTTAGTTTAATTTAGAAATGCACATACTAAAGATAAAAAATATATTTGCTTCGAGTACACATCGATATTTGAATAATGTCTTTCAGTTGAATTTCAAAGACTCTTTGATTGGGATTTAGATTGCTATTCGTACTACTTATAATTATAGACTTTTGATTTTAAAACAATAACAAATATAGACTTTTATTTTAAATAACAAATATAGACTTATTTTAAAACGGTTATGAAATGAAATTTAGATATGTTTGGGTTACAATTATCTATTTAAAACTTCTGATGTCATTTATAATTGTAGTTTAAACTCTTTCATGAGTATTCTTAACATGGTTACATTTATTCAAATTTCATCACAATTCGTAAAAAATTAGTTTTATAAAAAAGATGCAATATCTTCAAAATTTATTTGAATAATACTTAAATTCTTTATGCAAAAAGAAAGTATGTTCCGACTGAAGCCTAACGTATAGCCAATTTTTTTAAAAGGAATGGTCAGATTCCGAAATGACCGCAAATTTGAATGGTCATATTGGGAAAAAAAATAACGGATTCTAAAATAAATTCCTAAATGATTGCCTTATAGTATAAATCCAAAATATAAAAAATATAATATTAACTAAAACACATTTACCAACTATAGCTCTATATGGCATGTTTATACTTTCACTCTGTTGTGTCATTTCTTAAAATGCTGTAGAAAAAAACGCTCATCAGAAATATTTAAAATTTGACCTACTCTCTTATTTGCGTACATTCAGGTCAAATTTTTACAGTTTCTTGAAAGTTGAACTTCAACTATTATCATTTCTGGGTCATTATAATTAAAGTTCAACCTACAAAAAGCATCATTTCAATGGCAAGGCATTTTTTTCTTATGTGAAATCATAAATTTTGAAAGACAATGATACGTCAAAAACAAAAATCGAAATAATTTTTTTTTCTTTGCCTCCCACCTTTTTGCATATATAGTTCAACCTTCTTTTTATTCTGGCTAGAGTCTTAATAGCTTTTTGACATTTGAATTTTAATTAATATTACCCTGTACTTTGTTGAGTAGTAGGTCAAAGAAATTTTTTGGAGTAATTAAGTTTTTATTTTTGAGACAACTGTGTTGTATAATTTAATAGATAGCTTTCCAATTTGCAAAGCTAGATATTTTCTTTGTTAAATGTTTAAAATTTGTCCTTAAATATTCATGAGTATGGGTTGAACTAGATGCAAAATCTTTTTTGTAAATTTATACAATAAATACCAACATTTACCTCAGTGTGGGTTTCCATTTTTAAAGATTCAAAAAGCAGGGATATTTGTAGAATGTTAGAAAGCAGCATTTACATAGCTTAGAGATGACCTTGATAAATAACTCCATTCTAAAATAATTTCCCATGGTAGTTTATGTAATATATTACCAAACCTGTTTTGAATTAAAAAAGTTCTATCCAAACCGGTTCTATTTAAAAAGCTCGATAAAACATATTTTGCATTTGAAAAACTCTATTCACTTTGAATAAGACATTTCTCATCCCTTTATGTGGAAATTAAATGTAGTTCACGTTTAAATACTCTCTAAACTTCCTCATAAATCAGGAAAAACTTTATTTAAAAAAACTCAAACGTTTAAAATAAAATTTAGATTACTGTTGCTCGTGTTTCATGTTAACACAAGTAGATGAAATAAAAAGAAAATTCTATATTGAATTTTTATGCATCAAATACAAAGATTACTTCAAGACATTATCAAAGTAGATTTTACAAGAAATTACACAATTTTTGCCAATAAATGCATATGTAGGATCTTTTTTAAATTAAACATAAATAAAAAGTAAAACGAAATTAGATAAGTATATTTTAAATAGGATACTTATTTATTGAAAAGAGAGTAAATGGGTAAAAAAAGATATACAAAATTGATTTAATAAACTAAAATTTTAACAGTTCGCAGAACTCAAATATGTGTAATTAGAGGACCAAATAAAAATTAATAATTGGAATAAGATTAAATTTAGTTATACCCTTCATGATGGGGGTTATTTCATGGATTAAGAATTTAATACAATTAATAGTGTAATAGGTTACGAATACAAACTATTGAAGACTTGCAAGTGAAACACCCTAAGTACAAAACCTAACTTTACAAAAATGTAAAGTAAAAGCATTCAAATTTCATTATTTGCAAACAATTTTCTTCTGTACTTCAAACTTTAGAAATAAATTTTTATTTTCAGAGAACATCTAACGTTTTTGGAGGTAGTCTAGTTTCACCAAGCAAATAACTCCAAAAGTTATGGAATTGGCAGTGTTTTTCACTTGTAAGTCCTCGATATATAAGCCAGTTTAATTTCAAAAATTAAAAAAAAAATTCTAAATTCTACATTAAAATCATTGCTTCAACGTACAAGAAGAATTGATCGGAACTAATTTATACGAGTCTGAAGATTTCAACTTGTAGTCTTATTTTTTTTTTTTTTTTTTTTTTTTTTTAAATTTTTTTTTTTTTTTTTTTAATATAATGAGCCCGTGCATAACCTGCACATTGGATATTGCTTTGAGGAATTACTTTCGGAAGTTCATAAGAGCTAGATATTCTATTCTATTGCTAAGATATTTTATGACTTGATAGATTTGGAAAGCATAACTCGTCAAGGCACGGCTAGTGATACTGAATTTCATTCCAACATTTCCCCTTAGTATCAACTTTTTTTTAACATCTAAGTTCGTTTATGAATAAATTATGAAAGGAGGAATTGCTTTAAGTGAACAATTACATTACCAATCCCCTATATAAAAAAGTACCCTCTACATAGAGTCCCTTATAAAACACGTCGTCCCATGGAGGTCCCTAGAAAGTCATTCGATGAAAGGGGACTTCCTAGGGACATCCCTGGGAGGATGTGTACTGTATGGGATGTCCTCTCATAGAGTACCAAACAAATTTCAGGATTGATTTTCAATCAATTTTATTCGATTTTCGAACACAATGTGCAATTTCAAATAAACTATTCATCAGAAGGGAAGGTCACAAGTCTTTCAATTTGTTAATTTTGGTTTAGTATTAAGAGAGAAAAAGAGATCGTCACAAAGAAACCGTATAGAAAAAAATATATATCTTATTTATTTCATTTTAAGGCTTAAATGGATATTACAGTAATGCCTTGTTGGATTGACTCGTATATTACAAAATGATGAACCAACAAAAAAATGATGCCTACTGTAATCATTTAACAATACACCTTTCTGCAAGAAACTGAAAATACAAAGGAAACTAGGTCACGCCCAATGGTCCAAAGTAAGGATAAAAATCAATGCAAGCCTCAAAAATGCTGGATACCATCCTCCAAAATGAAAGTAAATAGATATATAAAAAAGGAAAGTGCCAGTTTGCTACATCATTGCTCAAATAATAAGCTTACACACAAAAGATGAGGATTTGATGATAAGCCAAGCACGATACATCATCCGACATTTTTGTCCACATTTTGCCTGAAACTATAACAATATAACTTGAAAAACGAAATCTTAAAAAAAAAAAAAAAAAAAAAAAAAAAAATATATATATATATATATATTGATTATTCTGAATTTAAAAAAAAAAAAATCAAAAATTAAACAACACCTTAATTAGTTTAATATTAGATAGATGCTAATTATTTAATTTGACAGATGCTTCTCAACCATGCTATTCTAAAGCAAAAAGTTTTCTTTGTAATTATAATTCCTCTATATTTTGAGCATCAAATTGATATAATTCTAGTACTGTATATTACAAATACAGGAACATTTTCATATGTATTTTAAAATATATATATATCATTAATTTGTCTTTCGGAATTATTGAAATATGAGTTTAAAAGAGTCTATAATTTAAAAAAAAATATTTTTATGAAATATTATTAGAAGATTTGAAGTGAAACTTTTTTTTAAAATAATATTCTAATTATTAATAAACAATACCAAGAATTTTTTTGAGAATCTTAGTGAGCTATTCAGTATAAAAAAAATGTAAATTGCGTAACAAGTTTTCGGACTTGTATCAAAAATAAAAAATAAATTTTCACAAAAATCTAAATTTTTAAAACAATTCAAAACAATTGTTTAATTTAAAATAATTTAGCGCAGAAGGGGGAGGGGGGAGGCAATAGTATTTCATAAGAAAAAGACAACAATTTTGAACTATTTTTCTTATGCCGTAACATTTTCCTCTTTTCCGAGTATAATGAAGTCAAATTTCACTTTATCCTCACAAGTGGTTCTGTATTTACTGCTTTTTAAAAGTTGTATATTAATTATTATTATCCTGTATTTTGTGGGCAGGAAAATATGGAAGAAGTGTTCAAGGTATACATATACAATTGAGATGATTTCCATTAATTTTTATGTTAGAATTTCAAACTTTTGGGCAATATATCAGAAATAAAAATGAGGCATTTTTATTTATAAACTTTTTCTGTTAATTTTTTTATTAGCTAATTGCAATTAAAATGACCAATTAGGACATTATTCGAACGGACATCAATAAACTTTTAATTAACTTAGAGGAGTAATTTTTATTGAAAATAAAATATAGTATATTGATGCATGTTTCAGTAAAAAATTATGAATTTGGCTTCAATGTTTATTTAATTATAAGTTTTTAAATAAAAAGTTTGAAAAATACATAGTTTTTAACAAAAATTTAAAATATAAAAAATGTGTTTATAGCAGTATATAATATATTCTTTATGGAAACATGTTCACAACTATTGTCTACAAAACATTAGAATTTTGTAAATCGGACGATTTGTAATGAAATTATGACCGTTGGTATATAGTCGTATACCACCAAAATGTCATTCTTCAGAAAATGCGTTTTAAGTTTACCGCACTAATTAATGTGATACGAAACAGGTTCACAAAACCCACTGTAATTTCAAAAGTAATTTGAGTCTCAGAATGAAAATGGTATAATTTTAATTGGGGATAATTTTTTTCTAAATCAGACAATCATAATAAACCTCAGCTATTTTATTACTTAAAAAATTATCTAAACTTTTAATTATAAAGTTCAACCTGCAAAACTCAACTCTGAAAAGTATTTCCCGTCCTTAATAATTCCAGTGACACTTAGCACAAAAATGTAGAAAAATCTGCAATTAAAAGACATTATCGAAAAAATAATTAAATTATAGTAATAAACCAATTTTCCCAGTCTCGTTTTTAAACAAAGAATACTTTTGGAATTTGAAAAACTTTTATGAATAACTGGAACCACCTCTAACCCAATTTCAAATTTTCCCAGTCTCGTTTTTAAACAAAGAATACTTTTGGAATTTGAAAAACTTTAATGAATAACTGGAACCACCTCTAACCCAATTTCAAATTTTCCCAGTCTCGTTTTCAAACAAAGAATACTTTTGGAATTTGAAAAACTTTTATGAATAACTGGAACCACCTCTAACCCAATTTCAAATTTTTCGATGAAAAATTAAAAGTTTTGTTTGAAAAAAAAGTCGTGTTTGAGGAACTCCACACAATCGTCATAACAAATGAAACTATGCAATTTTACCTCTAGACACCAATGTGGAATTTCTTATTAAAAAGAGATTAAGCTAAGCAAAAATGTCGCACTGTACAAGCAATTATTTTCGTGCACAAGTATAATATATATTTATAAATACAAAATACTCACAGCCTTTCTAAAAATATTACACAACTTATAATTCCTCGATTTAAGTTAAAGTTAGAACAATATCACAGACAGTTACTTGAAGCAGGTTGAAAGACACAAGATGGTTTACAATTCGAATTCAAGACGAAACTGACTTCTTTTACCTTCAAGTCAATGCAATCTGTGACTTTGTACACCCTTTAACTCAAAGAAGAATTTTGAGCTGTGCCACTTTTGTAGCAAGGTTGCCATAAAATGTGGTGGTCTCGCGTACAAATAACAGATGCAACATCTAGACTCCAGAGATCTCTTTTGCCTAGTGGTTAACGCACCTTTCAACTGATCTGAGAGTCTCTGGTTTGACTCCCCGTTAGCACACGTCGCTACATTGGTAATTACCAGGCAACGAATCATGCTGCCATCTATCGGCTCCTTCTGAAAATACCACATGACTTCCACACTACCATCTCAGAAAGTAACATTTGGCTACTCACTTCCACAAGCAACGTACTTAACTGTCACGCAACGCTCTCAACTTTCACGCAAGCAACTCAATCGTTCTCCTATTCGCGACTCACTGGGAAGGGACTATGTGGTGGTCTCGTGTACAAATAACATATACAACACCTAGACTCCAGAGATCTCTTTTGTCTAGTGGTTAACGAACCTTTCAACTGATCTGGGAGTCCCTGGTTCGACTCCTCGTTAGCGCAACTCGCTACAAAAATAAAACCATAATACTTCTAGTTTTGATAACTTTATACATTACGTCAAGCTTGATGATATTTAAGAGTAAGTTCCCAGGTATCACAGTAGTAATGGCAAGTACCGAAAACTCCAACTTAACTTGACATCACTAGACAATAGATCTTCACGTGCTCATAGGCAATTAATCCATTTTAGCGGAGTGAAGACATAATTCTCTCCAAACCTTATAGCCTTTTGTTCTCTATAGGGTTGTGGTTCGGCGAACATTATGCTTTCACGCCGCCAAAATGGATTAAATACCTATGAGCACTGTGACGATCTACCATCTAGTGATGTCAAGTTAAGTTGAAGTTCAGTATAGTGATGTCAAGTTAATTTGGAGTTTAGTATAGCCCAGTTCATTTGAGAACTTGAAATTTGGTGAGTAGGTGAAAAAATTATCACTTAATGAAATGATGTAAATTGTTTTCATTTAATATCTATCTATTATAAATTTTTTTTTTCTTTTTTTTTTTAAAGCAAAAGACTATTGCAGGGTGCGCCACTGCTTAAGCGTTGACGTAAGGATTCAAACATAAAATAAAATATATTATAAGCTACTTTCGAATTTATGTCATTTCATGAAGTGTTCATTTTCGTACCAAACTCACCGAGTTTCAAGCATTTATACAAAGTAGTTTCTAAATGAACTAGGTTAGAAGATAATAACATAACGAGTATAGGAAATGATCCTTACATAAGACTTCCTCTTCAGTAATTTAATTTTGCTGGTACTGGTTTTATAAGAAACTCGGCCAGCTCAAGTTCTTCTTGTGACCAAAGATGGCTCTCACTTCAGCCTCGCACTTAAAAGACGTATTGCTTAGGCAAAGCGTTTGTCGTTGGAAAGATTCAAGGCTGCCAATAAAACTCAGCAGGTGGTCGCATCTTCCCTCTCTCTTTTTTCTTCTTTTTTTTTTAACTGCTGTGTCGTTTGGTTGATGAAGCGTGTAGGGGGGGGGGGGTGGAGAAGACCCTCCTTACAGGAGCAGTTATTTCAGCCAGTTCAAGGAATTCCTTTGAATTGGATTTACTCTAAGCAACTTAGGAATAGTTGGAGATAATACAGGTTGGGATTCTTATTCCAGAGTTGCTCTTTACGAAGCTTCTGAAATATAAATGCTTTAATAAATATTCTGGAAATACCAGTGAGAGAAAAAATATTCTAGTGTTTTGTTTGGAATGTTCTTAAGAGAAATTCCGAGTAAGGATCGTTCCCTACACTCGCTATGTTACAATCTTCTCACCCAGTTCAATTAGAAACTACTTTGATGGATAAGACATTGGAATTTGGTGAAGTAGGTACGAAAATGATCTCTTAATGAAGTTACATAAATAAAAAACTCGAAGTTTACGTCTAATATATATCGTTTTATATTTTTATATATGAAATACTTTAAAATTTAGAATTGTGATAATAGAATTACAAAAGTCTATAAATATATTCAAAAACTCTTTTCAAATACTATAATCAAAAAATAAAGTTGTTTGATTTGCCACAATAATACTTTTTTGCGGTAAAAATAGAAATGAGCTTGTTGTAAAAGTATACACACAATCACGAGTTTCTGCGAATTTTTTTGTTTGCATATGCAAATTTAAAAGAGATTGCGTCACAGACTTCGAATATTTAATTTCTGCAAATGATAACACTTCGTAATCGAGATGCCGCGGCCTAAAGAAATTTAAACGGATGAGTTTATGCAAATTTGGAAGTTAAAAGTTAAAGGTACACTGTTAAAAATTTAGATCCACCTTGCACCAAAATTTGGTTCCCATTTAGCTGCAGCCAACATTTGGTGCTTAGTTTCACGATTTAATGGTTCAATCTCGGTCAGTAAGCACCGTTAAATCAAGAAACTAAGCACCAAATGTTGGTTGCAGCTAAATGGGAACCAATTTTTGGTGCAAGGTGGAACAAAATTTTTAGCAGTGTAAGTTCGTTTCGTAAATTTCGACCATCGTTATTCGACATAAGACTTCTATTAATCGAGTTTTATCTAATGCAATGAAAAAATCAAATCTGACAGGTCGCGTGTGACAAATAAATCCGATAAAGGTGTCAGAGCCAAAGATGGCCGAGTGCCCAACAAACTACTGTTCGTGAATTTCAAAACTCATTAGGACTTTCATTATCAAAGGTAACAAAATTAGTGTTTTTATTTTATTGTTACACTTACAATGTTTTATGTGCTACCTTATAATTAGTTAAATTATTAATAATCAAAATCACTAGCAATTTTGCCTTCAAATTTTTAATGAACTTTTATTGCTGATATGATGCCTGTTGTAAAGTTTTATTATGATTCAAAGCAATAACTCCGGGATATATTATGGCTAAAAAAATAAAGCATTAGGTTGGTTGGTTGGTTTGTATGCTCAATGATCTATTTTTATGCACAATGATGGCTAATCAGGCCAGGACCTACAGCTTAACTTGGATTCCAAACCACAAATTACATCCATACCTAACCCTGGATTCTAACCCTGCACCTTTGTAATGCGAGGCCAGAGCTCTAACCACACAGCCGTCAGGTTGGCACGGCTAATCAGAACAGAAGCTACAACTTAACGTGGATTCCGAATTACAAAACGCATTTATGCCTAACCCTTGATTCGAACCCTGCACCTTTGGCAAGCGAGACCAGAGCGCTAACAACATAGTCATCATGTGAGCTATAATTGTTGAATATTCAAATATTTGCAAGTAATATTAATTTGTCATTTAATATACATTATTTTTGTCATAGTCATTATTTTTGTCATTTAATATACTAAAGATATGAAATGTTTGAAAATGATAAATGGGAAGTGATGGAGATTGGAGTTTCTTTATTGTATTATGTATATATATATATATATATATATATATATATATATATATATATATATATATATATATATATATATATATATATATATATATATATATATAGTAGACTCGATACAGCTCTATACGCAACAATAGAGCACAAACAGCAGTTAAAAACTTGACAACATAACTGCTAAAATCGCTGAAAAAGACAATGCAATACTGTTCGCTTTCGGAACCCTCTGAACGCTCGCTGTTACTCAGTATCTCAACTCAGTAATTCCAGTCAACTACTGACTAACCCAGCTCAATCAACTGACTAACCAACTCGGCCAACTTATATAGCAGTCAAACCTTCTGGAAATTTCTAGAGGTAAATATTTGGAGAACTATCCAGATCGTAGTCGAAAAGTCCTATACATGTACATGGGGACCGAAAATGTCACCAAAGGGTCGCCAAGATTGGCGACATTTGACGATTTCTCACCAAATTTGGCGACAAAAATCAGTCGTCAAAACCGTCGCCAACTTGTCTCTATCTCGCCAATTTGTCCAATTGCCATTACCATAATGTTAAATGCCCTGCTCCTTGTAAAACTCGCTTCCCAGCCTTACCTCTGTAAAACTCGTTATCAAGCATTAAGACATACATTGCGGGGAAGCAAACTAACGACGAACTATTGCACTGCCTTATGCGAAATGTACATAAATTTTATTATTTACAAAATTAACATTACGAACTATTTACAAATATACAAAAATTCGTACAGAATGTTGTTCGTGCGGGCCATATATATATATATATATATGTATGTGTGTGTGTGTTTTATGGGCCCTATTATCATTAAGTGTTTTTACTTTTATTAGGTGTTTTTTATGTTGCTTTTACAGAATTTACACTTCTGACCTTCTTGGACTCTTTCATTTCGCTATTACAGTATTTAATAAAGATTGATTCTAAACTCATACTTCTCACTGAATTTCTATGTTCATATAATCCTCTATTTGGAGACGACAGTTAATAACACAAAAATTCGAAAATTATTGATTATGTTTAACTTAAAAGCTATTTTTGCGTTCTAATTATATTATTCACAATGTTACAGCTCTAATCATTTATCAAATGAAAATCAAAAGGACTACATCAAAAAACTTAGAGGTCATTGAAACTTTACAATTTGATTTTGGAACAATGCATGAGCTATTTTTCTAAGAATTATTAATAACTTCTCTTCTCTTGAATTTCCAATAGTTTGGTCTTTCTCTTTGAAACTGCTTTTTTTTTTTTTCTTCTTTTTTTTTCTTTTTCTTCTTTTTTTTTTTTTTTTTTTTCCATTTTAATTAGCTTATTTGACATTCAAGTATGAGCTTTACATAAACGCTTTAATTAGAATTTAATGGATTCATTCGCAACTTCTATCAGTATTTGCGAAATGTTCATTTTTAAACTTCCAGACAGCTTTCTTTTCTAATAAACATCTCTACTTCCATACCCTCAATTTAACTAGTTGAAATTTTCCAAATGGTAACATACATAATCGATAGCCATTTTAAACCACCTTGCAATAAACCAAACAAAACAAAATACGAAATTATCGAATTAGGACCAATGCACTGGGCCTTAAATCCAAGCTGATTACAAAGTTCTTGTTTTTTATTTGAGTTTTACTAAACATCGATACATCAATACAACTGAACAATATCAGCATACATGTCTTTTTACTATCAATTATACCCATATGTATTATACATAGGGTAATAAAAGTATAGCATTCGGTCAACAAAAAAATTTTGGTTTGTTTTGCACTTCTCTACGTTTTGGAACACCCTGATTTCAAAAAAGTGATCTAGAAAAAATGTCTGTCTGTATGTGTGTTTGTGGTCAGCATAGCTCCCGAACAAATTGACCTACGATGTTCAAATTTGGTATGCGGGTTGCTGGTGGCCATATGACCTAACATTAAGGTTTTTGTCAAAATCGCGCATGCGCATAAGGTAGCTGACATTGAAAAAATCCTGTTTTTTTAATGATTGCTAAAAAACGGCTCCAACGATTTTGATAAAAATCGCTGTGCTAATACCTCTTAAGGTGTTCTAAGCATCCTCACCTCCAAATTCCCGTAAAAATGCTTTAATGGCGTAAAAAGTTGAAAAACGAATGCCTTCCACACAGAGTTCTCTTTCCTTGAGCATACCTCATCAGCCATCGTTTTTTCTCCTTCCCTCAGTTTCACTTATAATAAAGGATAATCGTAGTATCGTAAAGTACATCGCCAAAATCACAATTTTGGCGACGTTTTTTTTATTAAAAAAAAAGTTCCAAACACGAATTATCGCAAAAAATATCACCATTTCGCCAAGGTGGCCATTTTTTCTAAATAAATGGTGAAAATATAATAACGGCAAACGACGCAAATTCACGCCAGTATTATAGTGTAATTGAAAGTTGTGCGATTTTCCACACCCCTAGTTATACAATTAGGTGCATGCCTACATAATACCTTTCCTGCGCATACCAGATATTAATTGGGGACGGACACCGGACCACACTTTTGACCAATTGAAAACAATACCCTTAGGCAATACCCAGGGGTTTTAATGAATTTTCTTGAAAGTCACTCACATTTGTTAAAAATCACAAGTTTTTTTTTTTTTTTCTCAACAAAAATATTTTTAAAAGGACAGTAAAATTAAAAGTACAAAAAATATGCGGTAAAATTTTCAAGAAGATAATTTGCTCGGTTTCTGAGAAAGAGGTACATGAATAATGAAAAATGTGGTTTTGAGAAAAACGCATTTTAAAGAAAACTTTACCTACTCTTACAAATTTTGTCTTCAAAAAATTATTAAAAATACTTCTAGTGGAGGTATTATTACAAATGATGAATCTTTTTAAAGGAGAGAATTTAAATTTTGATAAACAATAATAAACTTAAAATCGGTTATTTATAAATTTTTGGGTACTAACTCCCCTTAAGACCTGTTGCAGTTATAGATGAAGTTTCGTAGTAATTTAACCTTAACTTTTTAACTGACCTTTAGTTTTTCATAAGTTTTAATTCTTAACTCAGTGGTGTTCACTGTTCAGAGCTGCTAATACATGTCATCCTATCTTTATTCCAAACTGTCCACTTTGGTGATGTTTTTTGTTATTACATCTCTGAACTCAAGAGTATTTTTCTTGTTATCCTATTTGTCTCATTATTTTTACTTTCAAGTGTAGGTGATGGTTTAAGGTTGCTGAAAGATGATCTGACTCCATATTTTTTAATTAACATGTTTCAGTAGAACACTAGATACAACATTTAGAACATGCCTCTGCCGACTTATAGTATAACGTTTCCCCTTATTTTTTATTATTTTTTATTTTTTTCACTCCATGTATAATTTGCTCCAGAACTTTAGGGTCCTTCTAGACAAAACTCTATCGAATCGTGTTGGTTGACTTATATAGTCATATTTTTAGTCAAAAAACAAAATTTCGTTTTTTTAAGACATTTCTCCGCGTTGTGGAACATCCTGACTTCAAAAAAGTGGTCTAAGAAAAATGTCTGTCCGTGTGCACATGGTCAGCATAACTATCGAATGAATTGACCTACGATGTTTAAATTTGATAAATAGGTCAATGGTGGCCATGGAACCTATCACTGAAATTTCGTCAAAATTACCCATGAGCATAAGGTAGCTGCTTAAAAAAAAAAAAAAAAAAAAAAAAAAATGTTTTTAGTTAGATTGCTAAAAAATGGCTCTAACAACGATTTTGATCAAAATCGCTGTGGAATTGCCTCTTGAGGTTTTATAAATATCCCCACCTTCGAAAATTGTGTAAAAGTGTTATAAAGGTGTAAAAAGTTGAAATCCAGTGTCATTAAGTTCTCTTATGCCCAAGGGAAGTAAAGCTCTCTCCCATTGAGCATCGCTCATCAACGATCGTTTTTCTCCTCTCCTCTGTTTCACTTACAAGAAAGGATAATGTAAGATTTTTTAAAAAGTATATAGCCAAATTCGATAAAATTTGCCAAAAAGTATATAGCCAAATATACCACCAAACTGGAAATTTTTCAAATGAATGAAAATATTAAAATGGATATAATACTATTCCACATCAAATTTGAATGTAGTAACTAATATTATAGTATAATTGAAAGTTGTGCGATGTTCCACACCCCTATTTTTAGATGTTCACATGTGTGATGGTTTACATGTCTGATTTGATAACAGGCACACGACCCTTAACAATGGCATTCAGAGTCCAGAAATAGTTTCATTTCTCTTGATAACAATGCACTTTGTTACAACGTTCTTTAATTTTTATAAGGCGTACTTTTATAACAAATGCTGGGACACACAAAATTAAATAATACAAATTAAACAATGAGTTTCACAATGCTGCAACAGAAAATCAATCGGCTACTTTTGTAGTTATTCAGATTTTGAAAGTAAAAGTGCGTTTTAAAATCTGTCATTTTGAAGCTTATTTAAGAAGCGTTTCTTGTGATTTTGCAAGGTTTATTTTACGAGGCAAATTAGCCAGAGCAAGTGTTGCTTTAATTAAGATATATAATTTGAATATAAAATCAGGATGAATTGCCGGAAAGTATTGACGTGGATTCATAACCACCTGTAAGTGCATTAATTCTTTAAACACTGCTGTAATGTAAGCAATATTTAATTAAAACAGTGACTCTCAACCTTTTTTTTTGTCACGACACACTTTTAACGATATTTCAAAATTTGGCGGCACACAAAGAAAAAGATAAGTTTAAAAGTTGTTTACTTTACCTACCTATAATACTACCTATAATACACTGTAATACACCTATTACACACTGTGTAAAATAGTTTATGATAATAATTTGGAATGTATAATAAAATAATATAATATGTACTACAAAAACAACAGTACGTTTATTAAGGGATTAATTACAAATATACATTTCTAAAATTTGGCGGCACACTTTAAGAATTTGGCGGCACACAAAAGTGCCGCGGCACAGTGGTTGAGAATCACTGAATTAAAAGAACGGGACTTTGATAGGTTTGCAGATTCTGCTTCCGGTTTCCCGGACTTCTAAAAGTTTGACTTGCTGCAATCGAGGTTGTACGTAACGACATCAGTATCAGTTCCTTTGCGCCGGAAATGAATTCGGCCTTGTGATTAGCTGATATAATTGGAAAATTTTATTTCATTTTTAAAGATGTGCTATGATTGGTCAGAGATGATTGCCAATCGATGCAATCCTATTCCGTATAAGGTCAACGCCTTAAGTCAAAAAATATACATTTATAAAAACCTTTCACGCATTACAAAGATAATTTTCTTTTTTAAATCCTTTAAATTCACTTCGATTTTGTTTGTGTGTGGCTGGAAAACATACGGAAGGTTAAATAAGCCACTTGCCCTCATCCAATCCAGCTGCAACTTGGCAGATAGGTTAAAAGATTTGTCGTAGATAGTGTCAATAGAAGAGAATGCATTGTCGATGATATTGCATTCTATTAAGTTTTGGAGTAGATAGCTTCATTGTCTATGACAATGCGTTCTATTAAGATTTGGGGTATATAATTTAAAGATCGCTTTTACATACGCTATTGGGTCAATCCATCTCAAGTGGTCCAAAAAAAAATTAATTTGTTGCTTGACCATTTTTAATATTTTTTATATTTTAATCATGATGATCCCTATATATTGGGAGTTCAAAACCATAATTATTTTATTTTTGTGTCAACTCACTAATAAACAGGTGGCGCTTTTGTGCTGGGCGGCGGGGACTTTTTAAGGATTTTGACCATCTACGGAAATACCTTTCTCTCAGTTATGGTTTATCTTAGATCCTTGGAATAAAAAACATTAAATTTGTCACATTCCTGGCTACAAAATGATGTATACCTTGTGCAGTTATCTTTATTTTTAGTATTTAAATTTTTATGGCAAATATTACAATTATAACCATGAAATTTTTAAATTTCAAAGTTATATTTTTAAATGAATTATTTAAGTATCAAATGTTTTCTTTTTTTTCACAAGTACCTATGTTGGGATAGTTAATATAAAAATAAAAAATTTTGATATTACTTCATTAATTTTTTGTTTGAAACCCCTTCGAAAAAGAGCATTTTTGCATTTTTTTGCTATTTTTGTGCTTTGATATCTCTGGTGGGGCATATTTTAAAAATCTAAATTTTTCACAACTTAGAGTACTCTATCATACTAAACTCCAAAAAAAATTTTGAGTTTGATATTCCACCTGAAGCAGAGATATGGTCAAGCAAAGAATGCTGCATTTAACCAAAATAATAGAGATATAGCATGCAAAACTTTCCTTCAATAACACTGACTAAGCAAGAGAAAACTCTTAACAAAAACAAGAGGAGGAAAAAAAAACATTTAAAAATAGGTTGTGACCAAATGAGTACTGGTACCATGCATGTGTCTGAACACTTCTTTTTGTATTAGGGCCTGTTTGGACATGTCTGAAACCGTACTAATCCAATCTTAGACATGTTCAATGATTGTGTAACCGTTTCATTCATTCATTCTGCTAGCTGTTGCTTTAGAGAAATTTAGTTCCTGTGTGGTGTGTTTAGTTGCATTGTTATTTAGCTATTTTAAATATGATTAACCCTCAGTGTTCTGTTGGTATCATCATTAATGAAGAACGTCACAAAAGCATTTATGGTGATGTGCCTAAGGTATTAATGAACATTGATGAATATAGTGAGGAAGATAAAAATTTGTTATTTTTAAGACTATGCTTTGAGATTTCAACTGTCTGCAAATATCATGAAGTTAAATACTTAAATAAGTATAACTTTAATTTTGGAAAGTTTTGCTGTGACCCATTTAAAATAGTCAATATCAAAAGGCTTGAGAGAAATAAAATTTGAACATGTCTTAAAAATGAAGCAGCAAGATGTGAACTTAATACCAGGTAAATCTTTATGTTCGAACTGTTATTCCACTATTTTTGTGCTAGAAAAAAAATGATGCTACAACAGACTTTCCAGTTAGTGACACTCTTTTTACTCCACGAGTTGAAAACATAACAAATATGGACAAAGCTTGCTCCATGCTCAATTTGTCACCAGCATCAAAGATAAGAAAATTGAGTAGTGACAGAAGAATAAATGCAGTCAAAGCAAAAGTAAATGCAGTATCTGAAACTCTAAAAAGAAATTTAGAATCGTGTTTCGACGTTAGCATTGAAGATGACGAAGAGGACTCGAAAAATATGTCAGAAGAATATAAGGATTTAATTAATAAGCTAAAACAGAAATGTGAAGTGTCCCACAAAGAAGATAAAATAAAAATTCTAAGTCTTCTTCCCAATTCATGGACTCGCAATAAGATTGCAACAGAATTCAATGTTTCTGAACGTCTAGTGAAACAAACAAGGCAACTTGTCAAAGAACAAGGGATACTCCCAGAAATAAATAAAAAGAAAGGACATGGAATCTCTGAGGATATTTTGAAGAAAGTAGCAACTTTTTACGAAGATGATGAGTACAGTAGAATATGTCCTGGAAAAAAGGAATATGTATCAGTGAGAATAAATAATGTCAAGGTTCAAATGCAGAAGAGGCTCATTTTAACTAATTTAAACGAGTTATTTGCAGCTTTCAAAATGAAACACCCAGAATGCAAAATTGGCAGATCTAAATTTTGTGATTTAAAACCTAAGTGGTGTATTTTGGCAGGTGCAGCTGGTACCCACACTGTTTGTGTCTGTTGTGTCACTGTTTCATCATCAAAATCTTAAGATGATGATAGCAGGTATGAAGTTTAAGTTTACTTATAAAGAACTGATCAGTATATGTGTTTGTGATTCCGCAAATTAAAACTGTATGATGGATAAATGTCAACAGTGTCCAGGAAAAAATTCATTGCTGATTGCAATCGAAGATTCAGAAGAATTTGAATCACTTCCAGATAATGTAACATATAAACAGTGGGTGTCAATAGACAGAGCTGCATTGATTTCAGTACTGCAACCCAAAGATGAGATGGCCATGTCCTTAGTCGAAAAAATATTAAAACTTAAGATTCACCACTATATTTCAAAAGTTCAAAGCCAGTTTTTTAAAGAAAAAAAAGATAGTATCAGCCTCTCTGAATGTATTGTTTTAGTAGACTTTGCCGAACATTTTTCTTTTATAGTACAAGATGAAATTCAGAGCTATCACTGGGTTAATAAACAAGCAACAGTTCATCCTTTTGTTACTTACTACAAGGTGGGCAATCAAATAAAAAGCTTCTGTCTTTGTATTTTAAGTGATCACCTTGAACATACAACAGCCGTTTTTCATAACTTTCAAGCCTATCTTGTAAAACACATAAAGGAAAATTTACCGCAAGTAGAAAAAATTATATACTTTTCAGATGGGGCGGCAAGCCAATATAAAAATAAGAAATTTTTTATAAATATTTGCTTTCACAAACAAGACTTTGATCTAGAAGCAGAATGGAATTTTTTTGCATCTTATCATGGCAAAAATGCATGTGATGGAGTAGAAGGCACAACGAAAAGAGAAGTAAGCAAAGCAAGTCTACACAGGACAGTCGAAAACCAAATTCTTACCATTGATGACATGTTCGAGTTTTGTAAAAATAACATAAAAGGAATAACATGTGTGTGTTAAAAAAGAAGAAATTATCTGCCATGAAAATGAATTGGAAAGTAGATTTGAAAGTTGTCTGTCAATTGAAGGTACTCGAAGTTTTCATAGATATGTTCCAGTATCTGAAAGTATCATGCGATGTTTTTTAACTTCCAAGTCTGCGGAATTTCAAGATTATCATGTGAGCAAGATCATTTCGATGACTTTGAAAAGAAATGATACGGTTGCATGCATCTATGATGGAAAGTGGTGGGTAAGAGAAATTGAAGACGCGTGCTTGACAAACAATGATGTTCTTGTTAATTTTTTCCATCCAGCTGGGCCTCGAACATCCTTTAAGAAACATGGAGATGATAAAGTATGGGTGAAATTCGAAAACATTTTAAGAAAACAAACACCAATGGAATTAACAACACCTACTGGACGGTCCCACAACATTTCACAAAAGCTTAATGAGGAAATTTCAAGCCTTTTTAACAAGTCTTAAGAATTGGAAAGCACTGTGAGTGATTTGTTACAATTATTTAAAAATGTTTTGCATATTTTTGCTATAAATATTTTATCCTATTAGGTAGTAATAATAGATTATTATATGCATAAGTGTTGATTATATATTTTTGTGTTTATTAAGCAATTATTTTGATTAAACGCAGCATTCTTAAGCGTTCTTTGCTTGAACATATCTCTGCTTCAGGTGGAATATCAAACTCAAAATTTTTTGGGGAGTTTAGTATGATAGAGTACTTTAAGTTGTGAAAAATTTAGATTTTTAAAATATGCCCCACCAGAGATATCAAAGCTCAAAAATAGCAAAAAATTAAAAATGCTCTTTTTCGAAGGGACCCCAAACAAAAATTAATGAAGTAATATCACAAATTTTTATTTTTATATTAACTATCCCAACATAGATACTTGTGAAAAAAAAAGAAAACATTTGATACTTAAATAATTCATTTAAAAATATAACTTTGAAATTTAAAAATTTCATGGTTATAATTGTAATATTTGCCATAAAAATTTAAATACTAAAAATAAAGATAACTGTACAAGGTATACATCATTTTGTAGCCAGGAATGTGACAAATTTAATGTTTTTTATTCCAAGGATCTAAGATAAACCATAACTTAGATAAAGGTATTTCCGTAGCTGTCCAAAATCCTTAAAAAGTGCCCGTCGCCCAGCACAAAAGCGCCCCCTATATTTTAGTGAGTTGACATAAAAATAAAATAATTATCGTTTTGAACTCTAAACATTTAGGGGTTATCAGGATCAAAATATAAAAAAGATTAAAAATGGTCAAGCAACATGCTCTGGACCACTTGAGATGGATTGACCCCGACTAATTAATCCTCTTACTGTCATCTAATCGAGTTGAAACTTGACAGATAGATTCTTTGTTAATGACAATGTCTTCTATGAAGTTTTGTTTCTGTCACTAAAAGGCCGATTTTATGCACACTACTATTACGTCTTTGGAAGAATAATTACACATTCTATCCAATCAAAATGAAACTTTGTCAGATAGTTCCATTATCAACCTCAATCCCCTTTATCATGCTTTGAATATGTAACTAAAAGGCCGCTTTTACTCACGCTGCAGCTTTGGAGGACTTATTAACCCACTGACGGTCATCCAATCACGCTGAAATTTGACAGATTCGTTGCCGGAGAGAATACACTCCGTC
This sequence comes from Linyphia triangularis, assembly GCA_963978545.1. Lineage (NCBI taxonomy): Eukaryota > Metazoa > Arthropoda > Arachnida > Araneae > Linyphiidae > Linyphia > Linyphia triangularis. The sequence goes on from OZ021725.1 coordinate 92,778,046, forward strand.
AAGTGTTAGGACCGCCCCTAAAAGGCCGCGTTTACTCACACTTCAGTTAACACTTCAGAGGACTAATTAACTCATTTGTGGTCAACCATCCGATCTGAAAGTTGGCAGATAGACTCGTTGTCGATGACAATACTTTCATTAAAGTTTTGGGGGCAAAAAAGAGTCCGTGCAAGGAGTCGGTAGTATTTTTCGTAGTGGTCCAACACTATGAAAAGGCGATCTGTGCTCAAAATCTCTTAAATAAATTGCACATTAAAGTCGGCAATGCATATGAAGGAATTATATTAAAATTTTATTTTTATGAGTTAATATTTTCCCATTAATTAGACAAAAAGATACAGCCATTGCTCGATTTTGTTTTTTGTCTATTAAAAAGAGTGTGAAATTATTTCAGATAAACTTTTGAAATATACTATTACGTAAGAAGTCATACTAATATTAAAAATATTTAGGAAGGCAAGTTAATGTAATAAGAGGCTGATATTTCGCAACAAAAAGATGAACTTTTCGAATTTATCGTTATATTACTATTTTTTTTTTATGGACCTTATGCGAAGCGTTATTAGGAGTAGAGTTTCAACGAAAGGCCACATTTGTAACGTGCTTGTGACCAATCACAACTTTAAAAATAAGTTCGAATTTTCCCATTCTATTAGCCAATCACAATGCTTGTTTTGTTCTTTCACGCGCAATGGAATTGGCTTTAAAGTAGTCACTCAATTTCTTCCTTTTTTTTTTCTTTTTTTTTATTTTATTGAATTTAGAATTTTTTCGTGGGGGGGGGGGGGTTTGAAATATTTCCTCGATAAATTTTTCGCATATTCGAAAAATATCTGCCATTTCGACTGTTTTATAAATTTAGCTTCGATGGTATAGTCAGCAAGTTAACAAGACACTAATTGAAAAGTCTCGTGTTCAAAGCCGGACATATAGCAATGTTAAATAAGGGTGTGGAACATCGCCCAACTTTTAATCACACTATAATAACAGTCAGTGCATTAAAATTTATGGTGTTACTTACCCTTTTCATATTTTCACTCATTTAAACAAAAATGGCCAGTGTGGCGATGTTTCTAGCAATAATTTTTTGGAGAAAAAAAACCCGTTTCGAATGGCGAAATTGGCGATGTTATTGGAAAAACATTACATTGGCTTTTTTTGTGTGCTTGAAACAGAAAAAAATTAATCGTTGATGGGCGATGCTCAAGGGCAGAGAGCTCCTTGTTAAAGGCGCTCGTTGTAAACTTTTTACGTTTTTACGCATTTCTATTGGAATTTCGAAAGTTGGGACGATTAGAACACCTTAAGAGGAGGTATTAGCACATAAATTTTAATCAAAATTGTTAGAGCCGTGTTTTAGCAATTGCTTAAAAACAAGATTTCTTCATGATTTTTCATGATTTCAACCTTATGAGCATGTGCGATTTTGACGAAAATCTTAATGGGAGGTCCCATGGCCACCACGAAACCGCATACCAAATTTGAACATCATAGGTCAATTTGTTAGGGAGTTTTGCTAACCACGTACACACAGGCAGACATTTTTTCTATACCACTTTTTTGAAAGTAGGATGCTCCAAAACGTGGAGATGAAAAAGAAAAAAGAAAAGAAAAAAAATCGAAATCCCCCCCCCCCCCCTTCCCCCAAATGCTATGGTTTCATTACCCTATGTAAATATATGGGTAATTGAAAGTAAAAAGGGCTATTTATTAATCGATATATTTTTTTTTATGATTATTATCCACCAATTGTTTTGCTGTCGTAGACAAGGACCGGTTTACAAATTAAGGATTCAAGGCAAAAGAACATTTGGCGGCTCCTCCATTTACCTTAACATAAAGTTGCTAAATTTATGTACAAGCATACAACGTATATTTCCATCAATCTGCTTTAATACAAGTAATTAAAATTGAGTAAAAATAATATTTTAAAAATTGCTACAGTTATTTTATATTTTAGTTGTAAATGAAAATGTAAAACTAAGTAACTTCTAATAAGATTATCATTATAAGAATTGAAGTTAATTGAACAGTCTACTTCAACATTGTTCCTTTCATGCGTTTCTTTTCTTTTCGCTTCCATTAAGTTTAGCTAGGTGGATACATCCTGACCATTTTATAGCAAATCCTTAATGATAACAAGATCAGTAATTTTGGATTGAGGAAAAAAATATTCGTAAACGACAAATCTGAGTGCAATTACTTTGCATTACAAACATATACGTTTGTGGCTGTAATTATGCTAAAGATGGCATACAGGAAATGTTAAAATTGACCAAATTGGATAAAATGGAAGACGTTAAGCCAAATAAAATAAAATAAAATATTTAAAAAGTTTATTAATTAGTAAATTTATCTTTAAGGATTTTTCGTTTTTTAGCGCTTTATAAACATTTTTGAAGCAAGTGCCCCGAATGGCCTGCCGTATATCAATAATAAATATCTGTCCGTAGTTTCAACTTATGTTTAAAACGAAAGTGCTGCTAAACATCACGCCTACTCTCGTTAGTGAGGTGGGGTCGGAGGGAAAGGTTTACACTGGAAGATTTCGATCTCGTATTCTTCTAGATACTCAAGACAACGAGACGTATACATCGCTATAGATAAACAACTTGACAGACTGCTTAACGCTTTGGAAAATGAAGCCGTTTCCAGATGCCGTTGGGTGGATAAAAAATACGGATTACCGAAGATTGAAAATAAAATTTTGTGTTGTACAACAGCAGAAATGTCAGTAGTAGACCTTAATTAGTAATAATGTGCCAAAAAATATCTACTCTAGCACTTTGCAAGGTTACTCGCATTCCCATCCAACAATAAAATTGAACTCTGATTGGTTAGTCATCCACCCAGCGTCATCATCCACCGGCGCTTTTTTCTCCTTGCATTGACATCGGAGCAGTCTATCCAGATGTTTATCTATATCGTTGGACGTATATGGCTGTATTAAGCACTTTATAAGTGGCAGAAATAGACAGTAGGAACTTGCAAACCCAACATCACACCCAACTCCTTTTGCATTCTTACCATTAAAATATCTGTTCCAGCCCGGCATGTTGCAGACGTCGCCAACAGTACTGCACGAACATCTATTTATACGCCGAACCGACATGTTTCGGATTGCGCCAAAAGGGCTACACGGATATCTACGAATACTCCGAGGAGGGATCGACCGTCGGACCGCCACTGGCTCGCCCACTTTTACTCGTGGAAGCCTTCACCGACGCCAGAATCACCATCCTCAAGCGGATATTGGAGGACACGCAGCTTACCACACAGGACAAAGTCCTCATGTGGCTGGAGGATAACGAAAAATATATCCCCAAACCGCATTACGATCCTTTTCATCGATTTTAATATCATGACTTTTGCAATAAGTTTCTTTCTCTTGTGTGACTTTATACGAACTTGTGCCTATATGCTGTGACATTATGATGACATTATCTAGTGTGTCGGTATCTTGCTTTTACAATGATGTCTTTGATGTATGACTATTTATTGCGACTTTATACGACTTTATCTTACGACTATTAACCATGAATTAATAAGGAATTCATCGTGTGCCTATTTACCATGATTATCTCTTATGAATCTGTATTGTGACTTCATAATGACTTTTCCTTGTGTCCTCTTACCGTGACTATCATATTTGACTACTTATTGAGACTTTATAATTTCTATTTCGTTTGTGATGGAACTTTATACGATTTTGTGCCTATGTACTATGATTTTATGATGACATTATCTAATGGATCTGTATCGTGCCTTTACGATGACTATTTCTTGTGACTTTATACGACTTTCTCTTACTACTACTAACTATGAATTGATAAGGAATTTCTCTTGTGCCTATTTACCATGACTATCTCTTGTGACTATTTATTGTAACTTCATAATGACTTTTTCTTGTACCTATTTACAATGACTATCTCTTGTGACTATAATGACTTTCTCTTATGTCCTTTTACCATGACTATCATATGTGACTATTTTTTGTGACTTAATGACTTTTCTTGTGTCTATTTAGTAGGACTATTTCATTTGTGACTATTTTTTGGGATTTCCTAATGACTTCCCTTTGTGCCTATTTGTGCCTTTGTGCCATGACAATCATATGTGACTATTGTGACTTCATGACTTTTCTAATGTACATTTATCATGACTATTTCGTGTGTGACTATTTATTGTGACGTTATGATAAATCTCTCGAGTATGTTTATCGCAACCCTACTATTTCCATTGACTGATTAGACGACTGTTTGTAAATGAATCTTTCTTGTTACTGATGTCTATTATATACATATATATTTGAACCAAACTATCTTGTTGAAAAATAAATTGATCTTTAATTCTTTAATTTCTTATATTTATTGAGTAGTACTGTATTTCTACTTACTATTTAAAAAATATATGGTGTGCAGGTATTAATACATCTCACGGGGTATATCACAACTAGACGAAGCAAATTCAAAAGTATTGATAAAAATTTATTCCTCAGAACGAAGTTAAATTTTAATAACTTTAAATTACAAAAATATAGTTTTATATATTTATGAAACTTTTTGGTGTGCATCTCAAAGTGTATTTTAAGCCTTAACACTATCAGTAGGTATAATCAATCATAAACTTTTTTACTAAAATGCAGCTGAGCAGATCTGAGATATATGGGCAGGTCATCATTTCAATGAATGCTTCAGATTCGTTCATAATTAATGCTCTGTATCCCCAAAACGGAACATTTTCATTCGTGTTCCATTCCCGACATTCAAAAATAGATAAAAATATTTAAAAAATAGATAAAATAGTTAAAAAAAATTAAAAAAACAAATAAAATTTTAAAGTTCTGTTTTTCAAAAGTTCAGTTAGAAGGACACAACAACTTATATTGAAAATTTCAGAGCTGTAGCCCTAATAGAAATCGTTTTGTAAAATATGTATTAATTAATTACAAAAAAATAATTAAAAAAAAACTGAATTAAAATCAAAAATTCTATTTTTCAAAAGTTCCATTAGAAGACCAAAACTACTTATTTTTAAAATTTCAGAAGTGTACCCCTATTACAAATCGTTTTGTAAAATATATATTAATTAATTAAAAAATTTAATTAAAAAAAATTATAATTCTATTTTTCAAAAGTCCAATTAGAAGGCCAAAACTACTTATGTTGAAAATTTCAGTGCTGTCATCTTATTAGAAATCATTTTGTAAAAAAATGTGTTAATTAATTAAAAAAATTAAATTAAAAAATAAATAATTAAAATTTTAACATTCTGTTTTTCAAAAGTCGAATTAGAAGGCTGAAACTACTCATGTTAAAAATTTTAGAGCTGTAGCCCTATTAGAAATCGTTTTGTAAAATATTTATTAATTAATTAGAAAAGAACTAAATAAAAATTTCAAATTCTGTTTTTCTATAGTCCAATTAGCAGGCCAAAATTACTTATGTTGAAAATTTCAGAGCTGTATCCTTATTAGAAATCGTTTTGTAAAATATATATTAATTAATTAAAAAATAACTAATTAAAATTTCAACATTCTGTTTTTCAAAATCCAATTAGAAGGCTAAAACTACATATGTTGAAAATTTCAGAGCTGTAACTCTGTTTAAAGTCACTTTGCAAAAAAAAAAGTTAATTAAAAAAATTAACTAAAAAAGAACTAATTCAAATTTTAACATCTGTTTGACATGTATACAATTAGAAGTACAAAACTACTTATGCTGAAAATTTCAGAGCTCTACTCCAATTTTAAGTAGGTTTCTATAGGTCCATAGACAGACAGACACACAGTTTGTTTTATTATTATAGATAATTAATTATTAAAAAACTGTTTAATACTAAAGTTACATATTATTTATGTTTGGTCTTAAACAAACTATCGCTTAAAACAAAAATTGCTCAAATGTATTAGCTATTTAAGAATTTATGGCTTGAAAAATACATTTCTTTTTTGACATTAATTTGTCACTTTTTTTTACATCATTTAAATTACTAACCACTCATTGGAAAATTATAAAATTTGGAATTTAGACGTGTTTTTTTTTTTATTATTATTATTATTTTTTTTTATTTATTATAAATCTAAATATGGCATAATATTATGGGGTTGCTATTGAATTTTTAAAAGTTTGATTTTAATATGCAGATGACCCCTCACGATAAAAAAACAAATTGACGTTCCCGCTTTCACCGAGGCATTTGGCGAACAAGAAAAGAAATGCTTCAGTAACAATAATGGAATTTCAAGTGTATAATATAGCATAAAATATTTAGGTTTTAGAAATTATCAATATATGTTTCAATTTCTCACTTATCTGTATTAGTAATAAAAAATGAATACTGCGAAATAATCCGTCGAATATAATTTTCAATTAACGATTTTAGTATATTTTTAAAAAATCTAAAGCCCTGTGAAATATCTTTTGCCATATTTAGGTATGAACAAAAAAACTGTGAGAAAAATTAAATAAATTCAAGTAGTTAAAAATGATAAATGAAGGAGTTGTTTCAAGAAAGGACTTGTTTCTATTGCACGGTCGTTTTTCAAATAGAATTATAATTTTGTGATATATGAGTGTTACGACTTATGTTATTCAGTGATCTGTTCAAGGCTGTCCTTTGAGTCGGATGCTAACGGATATTTTGTTAAAACAATTAGAATATTTTGTGAAATCACTGATATAACAGGATTTCCTGACAACTTATATTCTGTCTCTTTTACAGTTGCTTTGGTACCTTTTCCCCTCTCATGATTCTTGGTCATACGGCATACATTCTATCTCATCAATTAGGGATTTAAAAAAGATTCAACTCTAATTCCACAGGTGTAATCAATATCTCTTGAGCGAAGAGATTGGTTCAATACTAAATCAACAGACACGCTCTCTATATTCCTTAAGTGAATGTAGTGATATCATATTCATCTCAAAGACATGTGCTAGATCCCTTAAAGGGATATGAGACACTGAAACTACAAAAATATCACCAAAAACGAAGTTTTTTGTTTTCGTTCTATAAAAATTCCTGACATCACTAGTTTCAATTTCGCATTTGAATTTTTGAAATCCGATGATTTTCAGTGGTAAATTTTTTATTTTAATTAACTATTTTAACTTATTGCACACTTTTTGGCACAAGTTAAAAATGCATTTTTCCCAGCTTCGCTTTTTTCACATTTTAAGTATGGTGAAAAAGCTCCTTGGGATTCATTTATTGAAAAATCCACCTAATTCTTTGTAGAAATAATTTTTAATGTACTATCAAGAGATGCACCCATGCTTTTTTATGTTACATAATTTTAACTATTTCTTTTTTAATGTTGGAAAGCTGAAATATGTGCATTTTTTAATGAAAAATCACTTACGCCAAGTTTGAAGTTTCATTTCTGTTCAACTATGTCACCTAAAGATAAAAGCATGAGTGGAAATGTTTATAATATATTGATAAACAACTTCAAATTTTTCTTTCACGTTCCTTAAAATATTGCGTCGCGAGGAGCATTTAGAAAAGAGTTAAAATTTCTTATTATTTTAATACATTTTTCTCAACAATTTATTATCTATTTTATTTTATATGCTCAAATTTGTGTTGTTATCTTATAAGTCACACCTTCTATATTTGTGCCAAGTTTTATTTAAATCTAAGCTAAACTAAAGAATTTTGTAAAAAGTGTCCCATGTCTCCTTAAAAGAAGGAAATGATTCAATACTAAATTATTAAAAGTCATGTTCTATATCTCTTAAGAGAAAGGGAGTGATTCAATTTTAAATCAATAGACATGCTCCAAACTCCTTGAATGAAGGAAGTGATTCAATAATAAAACAACAAACATGTCCCTATCCCTAAAGTGAATGAAATGGTTCAACACGAAACCCAAACACAAAGAAAAGGCATTTTTAGCAAATAATACACAACTTCTGTATTTCAGCAAAAAAAAAATTTCTTCTCCCGCAAATTTCTTAATACCGGGACACCCTGCATAAAGCGCACTAAGCATAAAACGTCTCTCGCCTGTGAAGGAGGTGAGGAATAGTGAAAAACTCATTAAAAATAAAGACCGCTTAAAACAAATGCCTTCATTTGTGAAATGAGAAATGGCTTTGAATGCACGAAGTCACGCATATTGAATTTTCAAAATAATGGTTTCTCGCATTTTACCTTCGCCTTTGAAATTGGAATTCCACTTTAAATTAGCCGTATATATCGGGATTTTTTTTAATGAATGTTTCAAGGTCTGTCTCGACTACACTGATTGAGTTCCTGATTAATAGTGTTGAAATTGAGAATAAAATGGGTGAAATAATAGTTTTATTTAGTTAGGAAATTTATTGTTTTTAGATTTTGGTTCTGACTGCCTGGTTAGGATTAGTGCTCACCTAGCACGGAAGAGGTGTATTGATCCAGTTTTCTTTTCACTTAGTGTTTTACAGATTCTATTTTCAGAGAAAGTAGACGAGAAGGAGATTGTGACATATATTCTCCTGCTATTTCCGGGTTACCTGCTACAAGTTTTCTGCATTTTCTTCCAACAGAGACTCATATGTAGAGCAGTCTCATTATAAAAAAGATCTCTCAAAAGACCTGACTGGGGGAAGTCAAAAAATTATCTCCAAAATCTACATTGAAGTTTTTAGTGAATTGTAGTATTTGCAATGTTATTTACAAAATGGTATAATTTCTTAGGCAAAGCGTCCAATAGAATGTTTAATATTTTTATATAAAAACATCACAATAAAAAAAAATCATTTTTATTTTTTAAATGATGTTTTCTTAAATTGCTGCTTTGCCCTACAAATGAACCCTTTTCTTAGAATCTGCCTAACATTTTATTTTATTTTTTCTTTCTTTTACATGTTGTCTTTTTACATAAACAGACATTTTTAAGAAAGGTAAATTATATCATTGACTTTTTTCAAAGCATGCTTTGCCCTTTATTTTTTCTATAAAAAAAACTTTGAATGTTTTTCAGGGATGGACACATATAACAACTATCTTAGGAAGTACGACCTAAAAGTTTCAAAAATACACTGAATCGGATAAATTTAACTTTGTTTCAAAAGTCGTATTTGAATTTTAATATTGCTTTGATATTTAGCTTGCGTTTGTGTTTAACTTCATTATGACTCATTAAATGTGAATACAAAATGGTTATAATGTACAAGCTAGTGCAATGATTCATTACACGAAATTCAAAACAACTATTTTCTTTAGGAAATACTTATTGCTCATTTATTTTAGATTATATTACAAATATTTTAGCCGGAAAAATAAATTAAGTTTTCAACCACTCTTTTACAATTAATTATAATAACCTATATATTTGTTTTCTTGTACTTTATTAAGCTATTCCAGATTTTCTTGACAAGTATTATCAATGGGGCAGTTTAAAAATTTATCAAAATAGAAAATCAAGTATTTTTAGAGCAATATTAAAAAAAAAAAAAAAAAATTATTTAAATGAAAGGTTACTAAGTCTCCTCAACACTGCCTAAAGAAAATTTATACCACTTTCCCTATTTTATAAATATTAATTACTTTCAGTTACCCAAATGTTTACAGATGTTAATAAAATTATAGCATTTGGTATTTTTTTTTTTTTTTTTTTTTAAACATTTCCCCACGTTTTGAAACACACTGATTTCAGAAAAGTGGTCTAGAAAAATGTCTATCTGTGTGTGTCTGTATGTCTGTGTGTACGTGGTCAGCATAACTCAAGAAAAAGTTGACCTACAACGTTTAAAATTTTGTGTGAGGGTTAGTGGTGGCCATGGGACCTACCATTAACGTTTTTGTCAAAATCGCGTGTGTGGTTAAGATTGAAATCATAAAAAAATCGTGTTTTCCAGCAATTGCTAAAAAACGTCACCAACGATTTTGATTAAAACCTCTGTGTTAACGCCTCTTAAAGTGTTTTAACTAACCTCACCTTCGGAAATACCAGTACAAATGCAGTAAAAGCCGTAAAATGTGGAAAAACGAGTGACTTTAATACAGCTTTTTGCCCTTGAGCATCGCCCATCAATGAATGACATTTTTTCTGCTTCACGCATAAGAAAGGACAATGTAATGTCTAATCAAATAACTTCACCAATTTCGCAATCGTGGAAGTTTTTTTTTCCACCTACATGTAAAAATGATTACCAAAAATATCGCCAAACTGACCATTTTTATTTAAATGAGTGAAAATATGAACACAGAAAACAACAACACACATTTTAATGCAATGACCAATATTATAATGTAATTGAAAGTTGGGCGATGTTCAACGCCTTTAGTTTCTTACATCAGATACAAATCTTTACAATTTCCTTTTGTTAAATAAAACTGTATCTTCTATTTTATACACTGTCATCTCAACCTTATAATTCGGATAAGATCGTAAAAAGAATGATTACAATTTCGTTCGACTCAAACAGGTTTTTATGATGAAGTTCCGTCATTTACAGTTCTCTCGAGACAATAATTATATAGGCTTTAGGTACAGCGTGTGCAATACTTTACGATTGTGTAGACTCTCTTTATACAGAACTATATTAAATTGACGAACTATTTAATTAGAAGTAGGTAAATACAATTTGAGACACAATAGAAAATTCTGTAACATTAGAGCTAATGCTAAGGGTGTCTTCAAACAACATTTTTATTCACCATGAATTATCTATGGTGAACTAATTACTCTTCGAATCTCTACTAGATGTCTAGCCCAGCGTTGTCTGTAAGATAAGAATAAATAAAAATTCAATCTTTATTTATTAGCAAAGATACCTTTTGTTACTTTCAATTATCCTTATGTTAACATAGGGAAAGGAAAGTATTGTTTTTGGTCAAAAAAAGTTTTCGTTTTTTTTTTTTTCTTTCTTTTTTTTTTTCTCTCCTTTCTTCATTTACCACACTTTGAAACATCCATACTTCAAAAAAATGGCCTAGAAAATATGTCTGTCTGTTTGCCTGTGTATCTGACTTACGTGGGCAGCAAAACTCCCGAACAAATGAACCAACGATGTTCAAATTTGGTGTAAGGGTTTCTGCTGGCTCCTTTTTTTTTTTTTTTTCCCCCGTTGAAGAATGAAGAATTATCGCCAAAAATATCGCCAAACTGGCCTCTTTTTTTTTTTTTTTTTTTTTTTTTTTTTTTTTTTTTTAAATGAATGAATACATCAAAAACGTAATAACACTACTCTATGCCAAATTTAAATGTAGTGACCAGTATTATAGTTAACTGAAAGTGGTGCAATGTTCTACACCCCTAGTTTTTATATGCAATGAGTACTACTCCATCACTCCAACTGTTTTTCCAAGAAGTACCAAAAGCAATAAAATACTGTAACCAGCGTATTTCCTCTATGTATATATTATATGTATCCGTATCCGTTATGTTTATATTTCGAGGTCCCCGTTAACGTCTAAATTTAAGGCATCCATTTCTAACCTTAAGGTATCCATGGTTACATGTTTGTCTTTCACCCGCTGCGCCGGGGAAGAAATCAGTCAAGTCTGTGCTATCTTGCAGTGTATATGAGAGTTAGGATTGTTCCCCAGAGATCTTAAATAAAGTAAATGTTGATGTCTAAGCTTTGTCTTATTTGTCTTATATATGTCTTGATAAGAATCGTTTACAATACATAAATATTTGGATGTCGCGCCAGTTTTGTTCAGCATTCCCTCCGTAAACCAAAAATCCCCGCCTTATTCGAAAAAGTGACATCATCTTCTTTAAATAGTATTGATTTTCGAGCATTATTTGTTATACCCTTACAGCAATCAACGCATTTCATTTGTAAATCTTATAAGTTAAATGTACTTTTAGATTACTTACAATTGCATAAGTGACTTTTCAATTTCGCCAACAACCAAAACAAATGAAATAATGTAAGCTTTAAAGTATGGAAACAAAAGGATGATTCACGTGTTACCAGTGGTTGAAACACCCACTGGTAACGTATGAATCGTCCTTATGTTTCCGATTTCCATACGTTATATTGATTGAAAATCGTTGAAATGCAAGCTTTCCGTTTACATAGTGGCATCAACTGGAACAATCCAGCTATTAAGTGACCACTCCACCGCCAGTCGGTGGTCACATGAAAGAACGGATGATGATAATTAACTCACCAGAAAATAAAAAATAAATGTTTAATCCACTGGAGCTTCCAGTTATAGGCGAGCCAATGATAAATCCGCTTCTCCGCTGACTAGTGACTGGCGTTTCTGTCGCTGTCATTTATGACTGGATATTTCAACTGGCACGTCATCTGGTAATGTGTATATCAGCCTGTATGGAATAAATATGTTATAGCTCCGTGGAAATCCTCAAATATTGATTCAGCCACTTCAAAGCTTAATCCAAACAGACAGACTCAAACAGGCTTTGGATGTGAAATATATAATTCAACAATAACTCATTTCAAAGTATGATTACAGTTGAGTGATGGTGTTATGTAAGTATTTTACAAATAAAAACCAGTAAAATACTAGCATAAGGCTGGTGATTTCCCAATACTAAATTTTGTAGATATCTTTTAAATGTATGTTGGAAACAAAGTTCAAACTACTCATTAAATAGGGAATGTCAGTCTGTTCCTACCCCCCCCCCCCCCTCCCAAAAAAAAATGCTATATTTTTTCAGCCACAATTTCTGCTGAGTATTGCTTTGTAGCATATGAAATTTTCCAACAAGCATAACATTAGAAACAAAAATTAATTAAAAAAATTGAAAGAAAAACAACTATTAGTTATTATTAATTTTTTTAATAATTACAAGCTAACTCATAAAAACTTTTTTAATTGTAATAATAAAAAAGCAGTACTTATTTTTTTCTAGATGCGAAGTTTCACATGACACCTGAGTACTCGCATCTAACCTGATATTCTTTTCCACACAGTCTTCCATTAGTCTATCAGTTCATTAACAATTTATTTTCAGCGTAGATGCTTGTCTCAGGGTTCAAACCCGGTCCGATTAAACGGTAGATAACAACATACACAATTTACTTGTTAGACCATATAGAACTTTACGATCAGTCGTTAAGTAAATTTAAAGTTATTTCTTAGAATCAATAGTATTAATAGATGTTATAGATACTTTAAACCTTTTTAATAATCAAAGCTTTAGAGATATTTTTCACATTTTTTTAACTATTGATTTCGGTTTAAAGAGGGATATATATTTTTTTCTGCAGTTTAATGTTTTGTTGATAAAAGTTAGGGCAATACATATATATTTTTTTAAAAACACTATGTCAATTATTTTTAATTTTGAAAAAGTTTTTTTTTTTTTTAAATTTTACATGTACATATTTTGTTTTTCTTGCACTATCTACGAGTGAAACTTCGTTTTAAATGTTCAAAATGTTCCTGAATCAATCAGTTCTTAATTGTTTGGAAAAATAAACCTCGGACCATTCTATAAGCAATCAGTTCTTACCTTTTAGACTACGGGCCCTTAAATATTATAATTAAAGGGAAAAAGAAGATATTATTACAACACTACATAATCGCAATACAAATATTGAGACGTTGTTTTTCTCTTTCTAATAAAATTTTTGCATTTCTTCAATTTTATAATAAATTAGGTTTGCGCAAAACAGTAAAAGTCAGGCTATAAGGCGTAATTGGAAGTTGAGTAAAAAGTTGAAAATTAATAATATTTTCAACTAATTTTTGAGTGTTGTAATAAAGGACTTAATCAAATTTAATGATAACAACTTATTAAATGTTTCCTTTTCCTTGCAGAGAAATACTTTAAAACTTGTTTGATACACTGCATAGTTCGTGCTTCTCTCAGTAGATGTCGCCACTACTTTCTTCTATTAGTATTCTAATAGAAGAAAACGTGTTTTTTCAGGAAAATTTACAAACTTTTACTATAATACAGTCACAACACATTAATTTTAAGAAATTACTATTATTATTATTTTTTGCAATAAATTGACCGTACAAATAAATTAAATAACAGGTGACAAACATGTGAATTTTTTTTATCACAAAAACATATTTTTTTTTAGAAAACAATCGTGCATAAGCAGTTAAAGCGCTTTTATTAACTTGAAGAAATAATACATATTTCTTAATTTTACATAGTTTCCTTAAACTTCAAAAAAAAAAAAAAAATCCTACAGATATTATTATTGGTTATTGACAAAATAATATTTCTCTGAAACGTACCTCTCTTTTTGAAAATTCCAAGTATGCCACTTTTGAAGTTTAACATTTTTTCCCCGTTTCAAATTCCAGTAATTGAAATCAACTTGATGACACAATGAAATACTTAGGCGACTATATCTCCTACTGTTTCAGCGATAAGTGTAAGGAAAACTTCAATAGCTTATTTAATCATGGAATTATTTTCCTGCTATATCATCTGTTTCGAAATATTTGACTAATGGAGTTCTCTTAATTTCGTCTACACAATGAATAAGAATTAGTTTCGCAATGAATTAAATTGGTCGGTGACTAAAATGTTTTGACTGGTAAAGAATTTTAAATCATTGACTGAGCGGATCGTTAGTATATTGTAAGTTACGGTGTTTGAGTAAAAGATTTTAAAGTATTGTTGTGAATAATGAGCGGTTCAATTGAAAATAAGAATTGTTCTGTTATAATTGTCATTATGTATAGATTTTATGTAGATAGCATTGAAGGATAATTTCAAAGTTAAAAAAATCATTAAATGTTAAGTATTCCAAAGAAAACAAAATCTTTTATAGGGCAGTTCTCTGGATGACGTAAAGAACATTTTAACTCTTCTTCTTTCCTCTCTTAAATTGATTAGAATCTCAAAATAATGATGAATATAATTGTTTTGTTTTTATTTAATATAGTATTAGCTTTTAGCAAAGACACAGGGAAAAATAATTAATTTAATTAGGTCAAATATACATTTATAAGCCACCGACCCACGGGACATGTCCTATGCGTTGTTGTTATAAAATGCACATTTGACCTAGTTAAAATAATTATTTGTCCATGTAACTTTTCAACAATGTTACATGAGACACATATGTTACACATCTGTCTTTCCTTTTACAAACTTCTAGCTAGCATACACTAAAGAGTTTTCAGACATCTTCATACGCTTTAATATATAGAATATATAGAAAAGCTTGATCAGCTTCATTGAAATAAATGCATTCTATAAAAAGGGCATAAATTGCCTCTAAGCTGATCTATGTATGCTAGCTTTTGTTGCTTTAGTGACTAAGGATAATGAATTATTGATTTCAAGATGAAGAACTTTAAATTTTCTTAATATATGTGCAACCAGAAATATGTTGGGAAATTGCTGCAATTATATATCAAAAAGTGACAATAGTAGAGGGCAGGAACTAAGCCAAAGCTTTAATGATTATAAAATACTAATTAGACTTCATCGTCATTGTCAATAGCACGACAGTCCAGGGAGGGCCAAGACATTCCTTTGAAAAGATTTCTATGCTTTCCTATAAGTGATAATGGTTCTCCAGTTCTTAACTAGTACACCAAAATTTCTTTGAACTGCATATATCCATCGTAACTTGGATCAATCAGAGCCGGATTTAAGAGTATGCAGCCCATAGGCTAAAGTCCATTTGCCGCCCTCTCTATAGTTCATATTTGCTTAATATATTTTTTTATACAACAAAAGGATATAATTCATTGGTGTTTTCATCTTTTTTTTTTTATTAGATTGCACTTCAAGAAAGTTATAATACAAGATTACGTGCTGTGAATTTGTATTATGTTACAGTTTTAGAAAGTAGTCAATGTAGAAGGACTAAAACATATTTTTAAGTAACAAGTATTCTTAAGTTTGTAAGGAAAATATTATCAACGTCTGAAATACTTCATTTTAACTTTTGAATAAATAACCGAACTGCCGCCCTCTGAAAATTTGCCGCTCTTTGTAACTGCAGCCTACTTAGAAATACGGTCCTGGGGTCGATCTTTTCTTATTTGTCCCTGCGAATTCGGTAACACGAGCCTTTTTAAAGGGTTTGAATCATGCCTTCTAAAAACATGAGCACCGAGTTTAATCCATTGATCTTGATAAACTTTATAATATCTGGGTCCTTATAGCATTTATAAATTTCAATATTGTAACGTGTACATCAACAATCATTTTCCCTTACAACCCCGAGAATAATCCTTAGAAACTGTCGCTAAATGTACTCAAAAAGGCTTTGTCAAATCTTGTCAATGCCTTTGTCCATGTTTCAGAACTATAGACCAAAATAGGTCTAACCAGGGATTTAGATTTACTATATTCTATAATTTGAGCTATATCTATAATATACTCAAATCTGAACGTAATCAGTATCAGTATTTTGAATTATAAGTGTCACAAACATCCCTATACAATTAAGGATACTAATTAATTTAAAAGGAGGGTAAATTATCCCATGTGCAATACAATGAAAACATTTTAATAGTATTGAGAACATTTTATATCAATATTAGTCATTTTATAAAATGAAAACAGACGGCCGCCAAGGGCATAAAATTACGTTCTTTCATTAATGTAGGAATTTTTTTAACAACACTGTTCAGACTTTGTATAGAAAAATATAAACCATTTATTTTTCCGACAACGAGATTATTGTTGTTGTTTTTATAAATAAACATTTGTTTTGTGTCAGAAACATCCAAAGGATAAACAATTACTTAATTTGCTACATTTTTTCCCCCTTTGTTTTACGTGCTTTATTATTTAAACTGCGGCGTCGTAAAATGGATTAAATTTCTTGTTGTAAGGAACAATCGAAGAATAAATATGAAGTCTGGTATTTTAGCACTTGCTAGCATTCTAGCATTATATTTCTATCTTTACATTCTTCCAGAACATTCAGACATTCTAGAACATTCTTCTAAATTTCTGCTCATACTATATTTTTTTCTTGATGCGATTCTTATGTAAACAACTCTTGTACTTCCTCGAACTGAAGTTCTTAAAAAATTGTATTAATTCAAAAAAGTGAAGTATAATTATATAAAAAAAATAATAATAATCTCACAAATAATAATAAATAATTATAATATACCAAAATTGTAAACTGAAAATTTAAAAAAAAAATTTCTTTCTTTGATGCCGAGCCCTAGTTCATGTAGACTCCCTGTAAATGTCCATAAGAGTGTTATTCTATTCCATATAAGTACTTAAATTATTTTCCGTGTCCAGACTTCTTTATGAACCATACATATCAAAGGATTTACTTTGAGCAATTATCAGGAATTATATATTTCTCAGAATATTGTATCCTGCAATACCATTTACTTTAAATCATTTCAATTCAATTTATATTTTGTTGTATTGACTAACTTTTTCAATTATATATTTGTCTAATCACATAAATTATAAAGGTGAGAGCAAAAAATTCATCTATTGAGTTCCTATTACGATAAATTCTAGTACACACAATTATGTCGTCGACTGACTTCTTCCCTTGTCGGGTATATTATGTCCTATCAATAATCATAAATAGTAAAATAAGTACTTTACTAGGTACGTAATTAAGTAAGTGCGAAACTAAGTAAATAAGTATCTGTATAACGGATGGGCTAAGTATTAAGTGAGAAATTAAGTAAAGGAACAATTAAGTAATTAAATAACGTAGGATCTGAGTACGATAATAAATAAATAAATGAATGAATGAGGAAATGAATAAATGAATGAATGAATAAATGAATTAATGAATTAATGAATAAATAAATAAATGAATAAAGGAATTAATGAATGCATGAATGAATAAATAAATAAATTAATTAATGAATGAATGAATGAACGAAGGAATGAACGAATGAATGAATAAATGAAAAAATAAATAAATGAATGAATGAATGAATGAATGCATGAACAAATAAATAAATAAATGAATGAATGAAGGAATGAATGAATGAAGGAATGAATGAAGGAATGAACGAATGAATAAATGAATGAATAAATAAATAAATAAATAAATAAATAAATAATTTATTTATTTATTTATTTATTTATTTATTTATTTATTTATTTATTTATTTATTTAATTAATTAATTAATTAATTAATTAATTATTTAATTAATTAATCATTTATTTATTTATTTATTTATTTATTTATTTATTTATTTATTTATTTATTTATTTATTTATTTATTTATTTATTTATTTATTTATTTATTTATTTATTTATTTATTTATTTATTTATTTATTTAATTAATTAATTAATAAGGGCACCAGTCCCCCTTTAAAACACCGAGTCGATGATAAAAGTCACCGAGTTCATGAGCGGTAGTTCATAGCTTGGTCCTGGCTTCGCTGAATACAGGTGTTTTCGAGTAATATGAATCAGTATTCCAGTATTCTCCTGAGTACTGGTGTGTGGGCAGGTGCATGTTACAGAGGTCAATCCTCTCATCTTAATATCCTCTCATTGGTGTAGTGGACTTAGTGGCAGATAGATATATGCACCATAAGGTTTTGACCTTATTATCTTATCGTAGTTCAAAATTATGAGGCGTATTTGGCTATGATAAGCACTTCATATTGGAAGAAATATACAGCTGGGACCGACAAACTAAACTAAAAACTAAAGCAAATAGAACAAAAAAAAAATTTAATCAGATTTTTAAATGAGAGTCAAATAAAATTTAGACAGCTCTGGTAATAGTAGAAAAAAATATTTTCAAAACATAATTCAGAATTGTAATGGCGAGTTATTAGTTCTTCACGCCTGTGGGTCTGACCATTTGCAAACTTTGAAGTTTCCTTTGAGGGAACATATAGAAATGAACGGCAGTTCGATATAACTTGCTTATAAGAAAAGTTGAGGTAATGCCTGTCTGTTATAAAAATAGCTACCGCCAAGTTGTCTGGTTATGTCCGTTGTCTTGGAAACGAGACTAGCTTTAGTTCTTTTAGGCAGCCAGTTTTTTACATGCCTCATCCCTATTCTAAATCAAAGTTTCTTGTTACTTTCAATTACCCATATGTTAACATAGGATAATGAAAGTATTGTTTTCGGTAAAAAAAAAATCAATTTTTTTCTCCTGCTTCATTTTTTCAAGGTTTGGAAAATTCTGACTTCAAGAAAGGGGTCTAAAAAAAAAAATATTTGCCTGTATTTACGTGGTCAGCATAACTCCCAGACAAATTGCATAATGTAATTTCATGAAATCGTTTTGTAAACTGAATTGTCTGAACTTGTGTAAGCGTTATCTTTCAAGGGGTACTTGTGAAAGTGGTAAGTATATCAAAATTGTACAGTACAAATAATCTTTAGTAATCTTTCTCGCCTTTCATTTGAATTATTTTATAAGGTCGTCGTAGGATAAACCGAAAAGAATACGGACTTATCTATATGGAAAATAAAAGTCTGTAGCTGGAATATATAGCCTTTTGAATAAAAATGTAAAGGTTGTCAACATACTGGAAGCAAAAAATGTCCAGGAATAGAATATTTCATGGTTACCAATTCAATTATTTCTTTATTTAAAAAAAAAAAATCCAGAACTTCTCATAAAGTTATGGAATTACTATTTGTCTGATACAAGAGTAGTACAAGTCACGAAGTTTTTTAATTAGTTCTTTTCTTTCACTACATCAAATATTTTTCTAAATGCACTCGCTATGTCATTTCCAGTTCGACCTGGCATCAGGCATGTATCACATATAGCACAATGCACAGTTTTAGTAAAACTGTAAAAAGCTGTTAAATTGTAGACATTAAGTTTGAGTCCGAAAAATGAACAAATATTTGATCGAGGGCAAGTTATGACATTTTACAAATCGAAAATTGAGCCTGGGGTATCTTTCTGTTAATCTTTTTGACATTGCTTGTTTTTAATTCAAAAGCAATTTTTCTTCTTGTCTTTCCTTAATTGGTAGATACTTATCTCTAGCTTGTAGCTACTTTGCGTATCTTTCACATGTATCTCAGCCATCAGACTTCGGTGTATAAAAATAAAAATTGAATTCAGTAACGAGCATTCTGAATTACGTCGATTACTTTACTAAACTATTTTTTTATGAGAGAATTTGTTATAATAAAGACCATATAATTTTGCAATATTCAAATAAGATTGAAGGTACGTTTTAGAAGTAGAAGATCTCTAGTAATGGGAATCCACAGTTGTTTCAACCAATCCAACAGTAAATGATCTCCCTAGTTATCCAATATTCTTCTCGTTGTTCTAACTTTTATTGATACATTTGATGCAAATTATAGGCACTTTTCTCCAAACCACTTTTTTATTCAACACAGTATTAGCATCAAATGATATATTTAAAATACTTTTAAGATAAAATATTCCGATAATCGAACCATTAAAATACTTTGTTCTAAATTGCAATGATTTATTTGGAAAATAATTTAAATAGATTGTGTAAAAATATTCCATTTAATGCAAAAAAAAATTACTTTATTAAAACAATTGTATATATTATGTGCTCAGTATCGACATTCTTAATTCAACAACTGACAAAGGCTGTAATTAAATTCTTAAGAATTGAAATAAAAAATGCATGATTATTTTTATTTTTTAAAAGTTTTAACTGCAATTAGAACCTTGTCAAACTAACATTTCGATAGTTTTTTCAGCTGTTGGAAATTTGTAGCTAGAGTAAATTTATTATTATTCATAAAAATGAAACTAAAATTATATGAGTGATACTGCTCGTTATTTAACATGCAATAGTATGAAAGATTCATTTTTGAGGGAAAAAAATATCAGTTGGAACCATGTTAACCTATTAACCGACAAAACTCGAAATCCTTAAAAATCATGGTCAGTATTTATAACATTTGTGATTTTATGGTCATATTACATATTTAAAGAAAAAGTTTGAATATTTTAATTACCTTTAGAGAAAATGACTGTTGCGTTGGCGCAACGTCAGCGAAAAACCAAGTTAAAATCAATACAATCAATTCAAATATTTAATATTCCGTTAATGTTGAATACTCAACGACTGTAATTAACCCTAGGCGATATTTTAAAGCTTTTTTTCAAAAATATAAACTTTGGTACTATGTAAGTACATACATTTATTTAATACGTCTTATTTTGTATGAAAATATTGACTACATTCTTGGTGTAAAGCCACTTCACAACCATTACAGCGATATATAGTTTATTGTGACAATGTTTACTGCGAAGTCTTTTATTTTCAATTGATCATATAAGAAAATGTTCTTTTTGATTTTGTATTACCAAAGAAAGACTTAGTTTGCTTGGTCTATCAGTACATGATCTAACAAAATCCATCATTACAAAAACCATCACTTGACGGAAGGGTCCAAGCATTATAACCAGAATCTTACAGGTTTTCCTTTTAGGAACATTTTTACAGAATGTTTTACTCTATAAGGAATCATTTGTCCGTCTATACTTAGGTCGTGTGCAAATATTTGAAACTATTTAAATTTCTTATTCAACAAATTTCACGTTTGTACTCTCACTTTGTATAATTTGTCCTTTTTGTCAATATTGACGTTATCTGCCAGCAAATTTTGTTTTATATTAATGTACTGAATACGTGAAATTGACTCCCTAACAAACGGGACAGATACATCTTTATATAATTACCAATACATTTCATTTTGTGACAATGTATGGTACCCAGTAAGAAGAAGCAAACCAATAAACCTTTTTAGGTAACTCTAAGAAGCAAAAAAGTCAGTCCTATTATTTTGCTGAGCATATATATTAGTTTGATTAATGAGCAATGCCATCCATTTCAAAGTCAAAAAACTTATCGAAAATTTCCTCACAACTTAAATTTTCTCTCTTTTCATTTTTTCAACTTGGCGATGTTTCTTCATTTATTGGTATCCCCCCCCCCCCCCTGATGTATAAATATAATTTATTTTCTTCCATTTCAAAAGGCTCAATTTCTTTTCTTTGTTTTTGTATTATCCACATCATTTTGGTACTTATCTTTCCTATATGAATGCAATTCAACCTCACCAGAAATGTCATTTGGTAAAATGTTCCGAGTCACTTATTACTGCCTCGTCCCCTTCTTCATTGTCAGTAACTTCGCCAACTTCTGGTGAAATAATAACAATGTCCATTTCATTGTCATCTAAATCAATGGTGTAAAAAGTATCCGGAGTTTCATTAAGCGTAAGATAGTGCTTTCGAGATATTTCAAATCAAAATAAAGCAGTTGCAATCACACTCGAGAGACGTGAGAAAAAAAGTTCAGAAAATGTTGACCTGCTTTTCCGCTGATAATGCGCGAGCGCAACACTAGTATTTCCAACATCGTAGTTCGAAGATAAATTCATCGAAACATTTTTTATTTGTTTGTAACCTTCAAGTGAATTATGGAGATAGAAAATGTTATGACTAATAAAAATTATTTCCCTTTCTTTATTTTTTCGGAATCGATTTAGCAATGTCAGTGCAAGTTAGCAGATTTCTGAAATGTTTAAGTTATTACTACCAGAAAACAATAAGATTTAGAATCATTTTTATTTTTCGAAATTAGAGTGTGTAACCTTACCAATGAACATAAACCTCCAAATATTAGTTTAAAATTGATTAAATATTTATTGTAGTTATGTTTTCTAAACGTTTCGTGAACGCAACGCCAGACATTAATGGGTTAAACCAAACCCACGAAATTTACGTTAGAAATTTCCAAAAAGTTCCCGCATATGTCAATTTGTAATAGCTAGACACTGAACTAACATTTAAGTGATTCGTCTTTTAGTTATGGGGTACATGGAACTCTAAAACTTATGATAAACTAGAGTATAAAGTCCATACTAGACGTAATTGAAATTTAGTTAGTCAATACATATTTGCAATGCAATCCACTTATTGTGCAACTTTTAGATTAGTTCCTCTTTTCCATTTGTCTCATATGCATGAGCCCTTGAGAGATTCTACATGTTCAATGATCTGTAAAATATATTATTATAAACAGTAGTATATTGCTTGTGGGTTAACTTTGAGAAAGCACATTATAGTTCTGGACGGGACATTGGCACACAAATGTCATATATGTATAAAAACTATAAAACTTGCTTTTAAAGAAATATGAAGGTACTTTGTCGAAGAAAATATACGTTGTGCAAGGTGTTATTTTTAGTAGGTTTTCATTGGTTAGCCAACACGTGACATGCCTGTGACCAATCACTATATTATTTTTAATTCAAATTTTCTCATTTCCTTAACTAATTACAATGCCAGTTTCATTTTCCCTCACACATCGCAATTGGAATAGAAAATAGATCTTCAACCTCCCAGGGAAACGTTAAGAAAACATTCCAAGAGCTTTACAAAAATCTTGTTCAAAGTCAAATCAAAGTATCAAATACAAATAGGTTAAAGATACTTACCCAGTTGACTGGTAACGAGAAAACTCCATTTTCATACCAAACACCACTTGAAACTAAATGACTATCAAACTCTGAAATCTTCCTTAGTTTCCAAAATGAGATAAAAGTACTTTTAGGTATTTCAGTGCCTTAACAAAAGAGATCTGATAGCACGAATGTTTAAATTAAGATTAAATACACATCTTCACACACCGCCCCTTAGAAAAGGAATCCTTTGTTACTACGACGGGATGTGAGTTTTTGACATAATGGAGACTTCAACTTCAAGTTTTGATGGGCATTCAGCATTCAGCTTTTGCAAGATCCGCTGTTCCAATTTACCGGTGGAACATTGTGTAAACAGCGATTTATTTCGTGTTAGCTGTCATAGTGACATAGTTTTGACTCTTAGTGTGAAAAGGAGAAGAAAAAGTATCCTCCCCGCTCCTAAGTCCGGATTTTTGCAGATTTGTGGAATAAAAATAGACCTGACGTGCAGAAAACTCCGACAAATCCCATGGCTTTTCTTGAAGTCTTGCGTGATCCACTTCTTGAAGAAAAAAATTAATGCCGAAACTAATTATGAATGATACTTAGGAAAGGGATTGGATTTACTTTGTTACGTAAATGTTGGAGGGGTTTTTTTTCTGTAGTTTTTTAAATACTGGTAATGTTAATTTAACTAAAAAATATAGTTTTGTTATGACCTATATTCAGTTAAACCTCCAAATTACTGCTAAAAATTCGTAACAACTTTGTAATATTAAAACTTCTTAGGTAAACAAAATATAGAGTGTTCACTAATTAGTGGCCGACCAAACGATACAGTGGTTAGCATACTAGCTTCTAGACCGCGAGGTTGCGGGTTCGAGTCCAGTGTGAGTCATGGATGTTTGTAAATGTATGTTGGTTTGTCTAAGGACGAATGTTTCGGCGCATTATAGCCCTCGTGTTGCTGACGGTGCCAGATAATCTGAAAACAACCAACCAATCACTAATTAATTGGATAGTGGAGTTCAAATAACTCTCAATAACTAAGTATAATAAACAATTATTATCTTAAACAGAATGTCATGCTGAACATAAATTTGTTAGAGAAAAAATAAGGGCTTATAATGCCTAGTTATTAAGAGTTATACTGATGTGTTTGAACTGATATACTGATCAATTTGAACTGAGTTACACTGATTTATGTCAAAGTACTATTTCGTTGTCCAGTGATTGTATCCAGTGATAATTTGATGACACAGGTTCAAGAAAAGTGATTGCCTATTTTTAAAAAATGAACTTCTAGAAAATGGTTACTCATAAGAGATTAAAACTATAGTGGTATCTGGTATGTATAATAGGGCGTATTGAAAAAAAAAAAAAAAAGAAAGAAACTTTTTTTTGGAAATTAAAAATTTCAAGTCGATAACAAGTTGCCACTAAGCTCACATATTTATCAAAAAAAAAATAATTTTTGGTTCAATCGAAAAATATTTAGCTCTTCCGTAATAGACTTAAAGTTTGATGTTTTTTTGACAAAAACGAAGATTTTTAACTTTTTTTAAAAGCATAAATATGAAGCAAATTTTTATTTTCAAGAACAAAAATATAAAGTTTAGAATATTAATTAAAAGTAATATAAAAAATTATATCTGCCAGCTAACATTTAGGTCACCTGGAAGTTACATGAAAATCTTATGGTTTTTTTTACAAAAAACTGATATTTTTCAATTTTCAACCCATTCTTTTGGTTAATTTCAATTATTTTATTTACAGTGTAGTACAGAATTTTGAAACATCGGGAATATCATTTTATGAAATTTCTTTTACTAAACTCAAGTGTTAAATCAAGCAAGTGCTTCTTTGAGGGATTTAAGTGTTGTAACACAAAGAAACCAGGCAGTGGTAATAGAAAAATTGCGGTTTTTCGTGAAAGGGTAAAATACCATCAAGGAATTAGCTCAACTATTTTTCACTCTATTTATGTAATCGAAAAGATGAAGCAATAAGTATCGAAATTGTAAGCAGTAAATGTGGTCGCATAAATAAACAAGAAGAACATGTATATTTGGAATAAGATCTGCATTCAACATATTTTGGACACGGAACTCCAGACAGTGGCTCTACATGAAACGTAGTATCATCATTACAATTTATGAAAGAAAGCTGCTGTGTTGAGAAAACTATTCAAGGCCACAGTTATGACGGTACTGCATGAAATACTGGTCTCTAATTGATCAATTTCATTATTCGAAAATACTTTAAAATAACCAGTACAAGCAGTTGTTTGTTTACTTCATTTAAACCAATTGTCTCTTAGGAAAGTTATGGTTACCCTCAATGGTCCAGTTTCTTGACGTACTTGTTTTACTAACCAATAGGAAGGCGTTTAACAAGTTGTCAAGATTTACTAGTTGTTGAATTCAATAACATAGAGCCGCTGAACAAAAGAGTACACCAGTGCTCCAGTTTATCTGTTATTTGAAGGCCACACCACAGACATAATGACATCCGTGTCCTCGTGGAATGAAATAGCTCTCGTTGAAAGTACAGTTGCAGTTCTTCCTTCTTTCCAAGTAAATGGATTTTGAATGATTCCTCAATGTAGTATTTCCAATAGAAAATGTGTTATAAAATTGAAAGCTTCATAGTATCACCAAATTCAAAAGTTTTATTAGTATCTTGTGTTCGGTAGGATTTAAATGCTAATTATCGTGAGATTTATGCTAGAATTAAAGTTTCGCCCTAAAATAATCGATGTAGTCCAAATTAACCACAAATTGACAGAGAGAACAGAATAGAATTTTATTTTATTTCCTGTAAGTTCTTTGTCAATTTTAAAATATAAGAAAAATATTTCTTTTCAAAAAACAAGGTATTTATTTACTAAACTAATGTAACAAATTTAGTGATATAGACAAAAAAAATCTTACAAAAATTATTTTTAAATGCTTTTTTTTTTAAGTGTTTATTTACAAATTCAACATGAAATAAGACAGATATATATTTTTCCTGCATCAAAAATAGTCTTGTAATCAAAAGAATTTTTTTATTGAATAAAAACAACGAAAACTGCTTTGATACCTTCGCCGTATTACCGAGAAACTATACACCACATCAAAAAGACAACTTAAAGATTTTAATTAAAAAAAGTTAATTAAAATCTTTATTTACCAAAACATTAGCTTCCTTTTCCCCACTGATATTTAATTAAACCTTCAAGTAAATCTTTTGAGATATTTATTTCTTATGTTAGGCAATTACTTTACTCATCCCTCTTAATTTTACTTACTTTAGTATACTTTTAATTGTTTAAACTAATAATAAAGATTAATTTCATGTCTTTAAGACGGAAAAAGGCTACAAGTGCAAAACTAATTTCCGTTGAGAAACTGTTTCATGGGTTTAACTTCTTGTGATTAAAATTAAGATTATCAAAATAAAATATTGTTAAAGGTAGATATAATAATACAAGGCCGGATCTACATTTTGGTTTTTTGAGCTATCGATATCCTCGTACGTATCTTGACGAACTTTATCCCAACGTAATTAAAAACAGAAAGTACCTAATAAAATAAAATTAAGTTATTTTTGGGTACAATATATCATTCATGTCATTTTACAAACATGTTCATCACGCAGACAACTGACTTGGTAACAGGATTTGGTTTAATTTGGAAGCTTCAACAGTCAATATCTGCCACTTATAAAGTGCTTGGGTCCGGCACCTCTATAGGAGACCATGTTAAATTCAACAACTTTGGGGGCATCTCATTTGATAACCGATTCTTCAAACATTATGAAACTTTCACAGTATAATATTTAGATACTTTTAATTACTTTTACGCGAGATTTTTTATTATTTTTTGAAAATTAAAATAATTATGACTTTCTAAATATATATGTCAAAAAATATTTTAAATTTTAGACTAATTATTATTATTTTTTTAAAGTATGCTACTTATCAATTATTTCTCGTGTTAAAGTACTTAAATACATTAGAGAAACACGTATTAAAATTTTTTAAAGCATTTATATCAGATAGATTTTAAGCTATGTGCCCCCAAATACGAAAAAAATGGTATTTTGTGAAATTTGACTTTGAAGTTTTAAAAAACATGCATTAAATACCTACGTTTTGTTTACTTAAAAAAAACTATTAAAAATACTTTAAAATAAGATATAATTACAAATGAGGCATCATTTTAAAGAGAAGAATTTAAATTTTAATAAATATTAATAAACTCGAAATTAATAATGCGAAAAATTATCATGTGCCTCTCATCCATATACGTCTCATAATGTTGACCATCTAGAAGAATACGAGATCGAAATCTTCTAGTGTAAACCCCTCTCTTCAACCCCACCACACCAACAAGAAGACATTGGGTCCACGAGGGATTTAATATGCACAAGCCTCCATTAGGTACACACCGATATTTTGCGGCTGTCGAGGATCGAACACACAATCCTCCGATCATGAGCTCCATACTCCCACTAGGAGATCGGAGCCCAGGTAACAGGAATTTTCCCCTGGATAACCATGACAGAAAATGTCAGCCTCCAAATTTCAATTGAATACTTTCCAAAAATGGCTGTCATCCGTCTACAAAGTGTGTTAAAGTTCAAATTCAACTTAACCTAAAATTATTATTATTATTATTATTATTATTATTATTATTATTATTATTATTATTATTATTATTATTATTATTATTATTATTATTATTAATATTAATATTAATATTAATATTATTAATATTAACATTATTAATATTCATATTATTATTATTATTATTATTATTAATATTATTATTAATATTATTATTAATATTAATATTATTATTAATATTATTATTAATATTATTATTAATATTAATATTAATATTAATATTAATATTATTATTGATGTATTAAGCTTTGCAAATCAAACATGTATTTCTAAAATGATAAAGTTCTTTTTTTATTTAAAGAGTGACCAATCTCACGGACTTCATAAAAAACTGTACTCGAAATTGATTCGATCTATTGATTCAACTTCAAGCTCATGAAATCTCAATTTTTGTTTAAAATTATCAACAATTTGGCAAAAAATATTTACGAAATATCTCTAATTCTTTTAAGCCTGAATATTAGCCATTAGGGGTCGTTCAAATATTACATAAGCATGTTTTTGGTAATTTTTGACCCCCTCCCCCCCCCCCCTTGTCAGCAAAAATAAGCAAATCGCATACCCCCCCCCCTCTATAATTACGTAAGCATACGGTAACCCCCCTCCCCTGCTCCTGATTTTTTTTTTTTTTTTTTTTTTTGTAACGTTAATAATCTAAAAAAAAGTTAGGATTCAATGCAAATAATGAACTTTGACTCGCCTTAAAAGGGAAAAGAATATATATATTTAATTTTTTTTTAAATCTTAAGTTTATCACAATTTTAATGGCGCATAAATGTAATTTTCATAATCAATTAAGTCTATCTAGTCAGATGTTATCCAGGGTTGCTCTAGCCAGTTTTTAATGTCTGAAATTATAGGGTTTCTGACATCTGATGTTATTGCTTCATCACTTGTTTCGCACAAGGAATCTGGGCAAACTTCCTCTTCGCTTATCCACTTGGTATCTTCCTTGCCTTCTACATAATTGATGACGCACATCAGTTCATTTGCTCGTCGAGCAGCAATTCTCATAGGCCGAACTAGGCAGGCTCTCTGGCTATTTTCGCCATGAACAATTTTCTTATGGCGAATTGTCCATTTTAGTGAAGTGTGGTACAAACCACATTTCCCACAAGTCCTTGCAGACAATTGTGATTTGATGGACGGACAAAAATAGTCATATGGCATTTTTAAAAATCCCCCCAGGGGGACATGCAGGTTCAAGCTTAGCCGGAGACTTAATTCCAGGAATTCCCCTTCCTCACTTGTTATTAAATCGTGTGGTGTTTGGGCCATTTTGATAGGTGGAGGTATAAAGCGTTCTTTTAAAATGCGAAATAATCCACTACGAGCAGGAGAGCAACACTGCTTTTCTTCGTATTTTACAATTTGTAGAAAGTATTGACTCTCTTGCACGTGCTTCGAATACCAGTTCATATCACAGGGGTTTTTTTTAGAAATAAAGGGATTATTAAATGCTTACGTAAGCATCACTCATACCCCCTCCCCCCCCCCTTGTCAGAAAAAATAAGCAAATCGCTAACCCCCTCCCCCCTAGGTGCTTACGTAATACTTGAACGGCCCCTTAATTATAAGCTTGACAAATAGGAAATGCAAGATTTTACAATTGTTTTAATATCATAATGTATGTAGTTTATTCTTTTATTACATTCTGACAGAACTAGTTACAATAAAAGCGTATATAGAAGTGGTATTTTAGCACCACTGACGTTACTGCTTCAATTTAACTTTTGGAAATCAATTCATTGTTACAACTGTTTCCTCACTGTTTCAAGATTTAAAAATTAGCTAAATTTAAAACTCTTAAAAGTTTAATTGCATTTCATTACTTTGCTCTTTTTCAAAACTATCAAAATTCAGCAGATGAAAACTGTTCAATGTAAGTTCAGTTGAGGACTCATCTTCAGTCAAAATTTATATAAGTCATAAAAAAAAATTAATATAAATCCTTTATATGCATTGCTAATTTTTATATTCATTAACATATCACCGTTTCTGGTGTCAGCGTGAGCTTGGTTCTTGTTTCTAATTTTAAATATTAAAAACATCTCTATCAACAAAATATGTAACAAACTGCGTTTCAAATTTATTAATTAAAATGTATGTGAAATTATGCACTCACATCCAAATATCTTATATTTATTCTGATTAAAACAATTTTATTATTTATTAAAACAGTTTTGGCCACAGGAAAGAGCTTCTTTAATGATAGGTCAAGTATTTTTTCAGCGCAATTGATAACTGCAAGTTGGGTTATTAGTGATCAGTAAAGAGACCGTTTAGTGACAGTGACAAACTCCAAAATTTCATACAAGGCATTGTCATCGACATTGAGTCTATCTGCCAAGTTTCGGCCCGATAGGAAGGCAAGGGGGTTAATTAGACCTCTACAGATTTTCCCGCCATCGACATACCCAGTCCAACACACACAAAATCGAAGTAAATATAAAGTATTTAATAAAAATCTGAATAAGTATAGATAAAAATTATCAAATTGTTTCAAAGCGATTCATTTGTGAGAATTTATGGTACTCTTTATACATACAAATGCAGTAATTTTAAGTACTTTTACTTACGTATTAAAAGTCATGCAAAATATTCATTAATCAACCAACAAATGGTTCTTGAGCTATACCTCATTAAATTCTGATTAAAAACAGAACGAAAAGAGTTTAGCTGTCGCAACAGTTTGTCATAACAGATGTTTCATATTCGTGTAAATTGTAAAATTAGTTATTGGTGTAAACCGAAGTTACCTTAAGTTTATTTAACAGAAGAAGTTAAAGTTAACAGAAGTTAATTTATATTGTAAAAAGAAGTTTAGATTTTAGTTTTTAATAATATTGATAATGTGACGAATAGACTTGTATACGATTGGTATTAGAAATTTAAATTTAAGTGGCATTAAACCCATTTCTAACAACTCAAACAAGAGTTCACATCATATTAACCTTCAGACGGTCACAACATGTTGACCGTCAAGTTCGTGTGTAATGTGCTTCATCGGCGCACATTCAAAAAACAAAGCAAATACATAAATCATACAATTTTCAAGTAATGAATATCATTATATAGGGTGACAAAAACCTAGAGTTTATATCTTTTTTGATGCACATTTTACTGATACTTTCCATTTATTGTAAAAATCAATAAAAAATAAATCGTTTCTAAGCCCGAAACTCTTCTGTTGCGATTGAGTGCAAAATCACCTCTTCTGCCAACTTACGAGCCAAGCGACCACGTTTGCATTTTTCCAAACACAATCCAACGGAAATTGAGGAAAGAATTCTTAACAGTTTGGAATCAAACGGTATCAAAGTGGAATGTGACCATTCAAACTGAGCATTTGAAAGGTAACTTGAAACATGCTCTTGCTTGAGAAACTCTTGGCATTTCAGTATCCTTTAAATTAAATTTAAATAAAGATTATTAAGTGGTTGGTAGTTCAATATATTGAATTTTAGCTGTATATACTGATATTTATCTAGTATAAGTTTTAAGTTACTAAGTAAATTAAGTGAATTCCTTACCCTTAAAACTAAATTAAGCATTAAAAATTAAAATGTTTAATCATTGGGAAGTATGCTAGGTTACAACTAAATAATTTTTTTTTTTTTTAAAGTTCACGTAGTGTTCTAAATTTTTATTTAAATTTTTTTAAAACTTCAGTAAACTTCAAATTATTTTTTCATTTATCATTATTTTTTCTTTTTCTTTCTTTACATGTTCCTTGTTATGTACTCTAAATTTTGAATAAGTTTTTGAATAAGTAAAATAGGAATGAAGAAAAAATAATAAAAACTATAGCTATAGGTAAAAAAATCAGAAAAAGTTGATATTTTCATTTTTTTTTTTATGTTTACAAAAAGTTTATATTTTATTCAAAAATTGACTCTAGTTTTGTCTAATAGATCTTTAAAGTGATACAGAAAAATTTCAAGAAATTCAATTTGTATTTGCTGGAATTTCAAGTAATTTAATTCGTATTTGTTGGAATTCTATGTAATTTAATTTGTATTTGGAGCAAGATTGTAATTCTAAAGAACACGAATTGAGCAGAATAACGTTTTTAGGAAACATTGCTGGGGAGCCTAGCATCTACGATGACTTCTCCATAAAAACATTATTTTTATGAAATAGCTGTTATCGACTCAGTTCAAAACATTTCAGAATAAGGAGATTACCATATTGTAAATGGGTAAAAATTAGGAAATCGATATTTTTATCATTTTTATTTGTTAAAACATAATCCTCAAAATCAACCTTGTATATTAATAGTATGGCAAGATGTCCTTAAAAATATAATAAAATATTTAACAATGTTATCAGAAAGTCGTTAAAATGTTCACCATCACCACCGTAATAAAAAGTGTTAAATTAATAACAGGGTGTTCGTAAAGAAACTTTGCCAATATATAGACCTCTAACTTCCGTTTTGTTCAAAAGATCGAGATGAGATTTCAGGTATAGTTATTCAAAGGCATGTGCTCGGGATTCTGGGAAGGGCAACAAAAGGATCCTCACGGTTACGGTTATATTCACAGAAACTCAAAAATTCCGAATAGCAACACCTACTTTTTCCTGTCTCAAAATGCTCAGCGCATACAAAACCCTAAATAGCATTGGAACGGTATGTGTATAACTAAAAACGGACGCTTTATTCACGCACAAAAAAAAAACCCAGCTCTGTGAACGATCCATAAAAACGTGATTGGGCGCATGGTGGAAATTTGCATATGACAGAGGCCAAAGTTTACATGGGTGCCATAAAAGGCAATTTTATCGATTTTCTATGGGTAAATTTTCCTCAGTGTGCCCGATCATGTTTCTGGTGGCCATTCACAGAGCTGTTTTTGTGCATGCATAATGCTTCCGTCTTTTGTTATAGACGTACCGTTCCAACTCTCTTTAGGGGTTGCATACTTCGCATACGTCACATGCGTTGAACATTTTGTGACAAGAGAAAGTAGTTGTTACCATTAAAAAATTTCGAATTTCTGTAACTATATAACCGTAACCAGCCATTTTGTTGCTATTCACAGAATGTCGAGCTCATACCTCAGAATAACTACACCTGAAATCTCATCTGGATCTGTTGCATGGAATGGCCGCTAGAGGTCCATATATTGGCAAAGTTTCTTTATGACCGCCCCATACTTTTGTAAGGTGAGAATACTGAAATATACTTACCCAAACTTTCTCATTAATTGTATAATGAAATGTGCTTAAAACTATTTGCCCACCTGAGGGCAGTGTGCTCTAGCCTCGCATGCCATAGTTGCCGAGTTTAAATCCCAGGTTTGGCATGGATTTTCGATGTGGTTCGTAATCCACGTTAAGTTGTAGGTCCTGGCCTGATTATCCGTCATTGTGCATTAAAATATATCGTTGAGCGTACAAACCAACCCAACCTTAAAACAATTTATTCTAACATAATTTACATTATTCTCAGACTACCATCCCTACTGTAATGATGGCTTTAAACCAAGTACAATTAAAAAATATCGTGAAGCCCCGAGAATAAGCGTAAAAAATAATTAACACGTGACCCTTCTTCTAACCAATTTTATTAATCCGATAGAGTTAAAAATATTAAATCTGAGTGCATATGAGACAAAAGAAAGACAAATATTTACAAGATACCAAATTGGAAAAGTTTCTTCACAGAAAAGGAAGATTATATTGAAAGCTATAAAAGGAACAAACATTTGTTCAGCTAAAGAAAATATACTTTTGTTCTTTGTTCTTGAGGATTGGACAAAAAAAATATGTCGCTGAAATGTGAAAAGAAAGAAAAAGGAAGAATCGGTGGTCAATAAAAGTTTGGGGGAAGTTCACTGAACATAAAAAAAAAAGGCTGGTGAATATAAAAAAAAAAGAAGAAGAAAAAAAAGAGAAAGGTTTATTATATTAATAACAAAGAAACCTGATGACATAATCAGAAATGTTTACTAAAAGGGAAAAGACCTGCGAGACAGATATCAAAGCAGAATTATACAGTTCAATGACCAGATTGAAGGCTTTATTGAAAGGGCAAAGACTTACTGAATACTGTAACGAAATGAATTATTAGGAGATTTGGTTTGTGGAGAATATCAAAGATATTCGAAATATTAGAACAGAAAGGGTAAAGTTCAGGTTTCGTTATGAGATCCGGAAATAGTAACAAATATGTTTATTATATAATAGGCATATGTAATAGTAACAAATATGTATATGTATGGACATATTTATATCTGTAGTAACAAATATAAATATGTCCAGAGTTTTATTTATTTACATTTCTATAATTTGTTTATAAAGTTTCATGAGAATAATGAATCATTCATTAAAAAAAATCCTTTAACAATTTAGCATTTCTAATCATTTTTGAAATTCAACCGAAAAGTTGTTTAGCAATAGAATTCATCAAATGCTCAAGAAAAGACGATAACATATGTTTATCGCCTTGTGACTGTATTGCTTATCTTGCAACCAAAATACAAAAAGTACGATCTCTTAAGTATTACATTGAAGTTCTTCTGTGCAACAAATGGTACTTTTCTGTTAATGTAAAAGAAACTATTTACACTTGCACTATTGACGCAGTTTATAAGTATTACTGCTACTTATTACTTTCAATTACCCATGTTTAAAAAGAGTAATGAAAGTATAGCATTCGATCAAAAAAAAAAATTAAATTATATTTTTGCATGCATTTCTTCATATTTTGAAACATCCTGAGTAAAAAAAAAGTGGTCTAGAAAAATGTCTGTATGTATGTACGTGGTCAGCATAACTGGTTGCCATGGGACCTATCATTGGGATTTTCGTCAAAATCGCACATGCGCATAAGGTTTAAATCATAAAAAATCATATTTTTCAACAATTGTTAAAAAACGGCTCTAACGATTTTGATTAAAAGCTCTGTACATTGCCTCTTAAGGCGTTCTAATTGTCCCCATCTTCGAAATTCAGTAGAAATACGATAAAAGCGTTAAAAAAAGTTGAAAAACGAGTGCCTTTAACCCAGAGCTCTCTGTTCTTGAGCCTCTCCCATCAACGATTGATTTTTTTCTATTGCACACAAAATAAGGACAATCTAATGTCTATTGAATAACATCACCAATTTCGCCATCTTAGCGGGAGTTTTTTTGTTTTTTTTAATTTTTTTTTATTTCTTTTTCTTATGTAAAAATTATTGCCGAAATATCTCAAAACTGGCCATTTTTATTTAAAACGTTTTTTTATATGAAAACGGTAAATAAAGGTAATTGAAAGTAGTACGAGTTTTATATTGCGCCAATCCCTTTTGTATGCCATAGCATCGGAAAATTTAGACAAAATGAATGTAACACTCTAAAGCCGTTGCTTCTCATGTTTATAAACGGTTATCTTGCTCTTGGGCATTCGCGCCAATAGATATTTGGTGTGTATGACACATTAACTTAATTGTGTAAAGGTATCATTAAATATGCAGAAGCAATTTTGTCTCTATGAATTTGCCTTACTAAAGTGCATTGCATTATACGATAGCACATATTTAACGGATAAAATGTCCATATCTCTGCAACGATAATCATATATATATATATATATATATATATATATATATATATATATATATATATATATATATATATATATATATATATATATATATATATATATATATATATATATATATATATATATATATATATATATATATATATATATATATATATATATATATATATATATATATATATATATAATTTGCGAAAACCTAATTAACCCTCTTGCCGTTATCTAATCGGTCTGAAACTTGGCAGATAGGTTCGATGTCGATAACAATGCATTCTATCAAATTTTGGGGCTGTTGCTGTCACTAAAAGGTCGCTTTTACTAATAAACCAACTTGCCGTGTTCCAATCGCGATTAAAAGGCATTTAACCGATCATTGAAGAAGCTCTTTCTTTTTGCCAAACATTTTTTAGATAAATAAATAATAAAAATTACTTTAATCAGAATAAATAATTATTATATGGATGTGAGTGCATAAATTCGCGTTCATTTTTAATAAATAAATTTTGAAACGTAGTTTGCCACACATTTTGCGGATATAGAAAAGTTTTTGATATCGGCGCTGTGTTAATGAATATACAAATTGACAATGCATATAAAGGATTTTTTAAAAACAGAATAGGAGAGAGAGGGGCACATTGAATAGGTTTTAAATATTATTGCATGTACATTCAAAGCTAATGTAAAATACGAAAAATTTTATGTTCTAAAAGACATTTATTATATCAGTAAAAGAAATTTTTCTAATTTACGGCCATGTCTGCCAATTTGCGATGAAGAATGTTCTATATCCTGTAAAATTTACTTGTGTGCATATAAATATTTTTTAAAAATTTGGTTCTTGGATAAACGATTCATATAAGCCATTGAACACTTTGACATCCAGAACATAAATAATAACACTAAATATATCACGATATATGTTAACTTTTTTCTGTATTATCACATCAAGAATATCCAGTATTTTAGACAGAAACTCTCTCTATATTCTCTTTTACATTGATTTCTTTACAGCCACAATCATTCATTTTCACAATATGTTTCTAGATGAAAACAACACCTACCACACAACTAATGTTCTCTATCTTTCAATTAATCACTCGGTACGATTTTCAGAATTTTTTTTATGAACAATTCCAACGCTCGGTTCCTCAGCTGGTTCTCTGTCAGTGGCCTCAGCTTCTGGTCCTAAGTCCTCTCCAGTTTCCTTCTGGAAACTTTCCTCCGTGTTCATATCAGAACTCTTTTCTATCGCTTTGTTTTTTCTTCTGAAGCTTGAGTTATCCGAACTTGTGTCCGATTCCTCTCCTGAATGATTGTCACGCGAAAGAGTTCGCTGCATGGAATCATCTTCAATTGACTCCTGTTCCTGATTCTCATCTTTATTGTCATCGGCCGAATAATATTCACCATCAGCGATTGATGCAACGCCATTAACACTATCACTTGAGTGTGTACCAACTCCATCATCTCTATTCAAAGATGATCTTACAGTTTCTTCGACCACGCTGACAGTAGATCCTTCAGTACCCGCTGTAGCCTCAGAATGAGGCGAAATTCCAGAAAACTGCGTCGCATCCGATTTTGAATTTGAGTCTTCTGAGG
This sequence comes from Linyphia triangularis, assembly GCA_963978545.1. Lineage (NCBI taxonomy): Eukaryota > Metazoa > Arthropoda > Arachnida > Araneae > Linyphiidae > Linyphia > Linyphia triangularis. The sequence continues at coordinate 92,815,140 of OZ021725.1, forward strand.
AGGATTCGGAATTATAACTCTTAATTTTTCTGCGCACTTTATTAATGCTGGATTCTTTTTCTTCAGCTGTTGCTTCAGAAGAAGACGAACTGCCAGACAGGGGCTTAGAATCTGCAGCAGGTGGTTCCGAATCAGGATCTTCTCCGGAGGGTTCACTCTTCTCAAAGTGTTGAATCTTCTCTTCTAGAGTTAATTCATCATCTATTTTCCACTCGTCGAATATGGCCAATCGCAACTCCTCGGCAACTTTGAACACGTGGATCAGACATTCTTCGGTGATATTCTCCGGATTCTCCACGCATCTGGTCATGAAATCCTCGAAGACATTCATCTTGTTGAAAGCCTATTTAGTAGAACGGAATTCAACAATTAATAATATCATTGATAGTAAATGGGTTACTCACGCGTACCAGTTTCATGTTCTATGTCATTATTAAAGTTTCGAATGAAACACTCTAATGATTTTAATTCAAAATTAAAAGCCAGCAAAGCATCCCAGGTAACTCAGCAGTATTGGCCAATATCGAAAACAATGTTCTGGAAGGTTGGCAGATTCGACAGAGAGTCGAGCATCATTCCAAAATACAATTTTTTTTACAAATAAACATACTTTTTACACCGCGCCTTCTTTTCTAATAAAAATTTAAAACAATTTTAAAACTCTGCATCATCATTTCAAAACTTCCAGTATATTTTATGCAACACTAGACAAGATTGACCAAGATCTGTAACTATGGCCAGTCTAAAACGTTCCACATGGAACTTGACCACTGTCGAGAGATATTGACCAGTATATTTGTGTGACTGGGGGGGGGGGGGGGGGCTCAAATTTGAACTGATTGGTACATACAATAAGAAAAATTTGAGTCCAATTAAACAAATACATGACAGGTGAACTTCATTTTTAATTCTTTACTTTTTTCTTTTTACTTTCCATTACCCATATGTATCTATACATAATGCAATGAAAGTATAGCATTCGGTAAACAAAGAAAAAATGATATTTAACATTTCTCGACGTTTTGGAACATCCTGATTTCAAAAAAGTGATCTACAAAAAATGATTGTGTGTGTGTGTGTGTGTGTGTGTGTGTGTGTGTGTGTGTGTGTGTGTGTGTGTGTGTGTGTGTGTGTGTGTGTGTGTGTGTGTGTGTGTGTGTGTGTGTGTGTGTGTGTGTGTGTGTGTGTGTGTGTGTGTGTGTGTGTGTGTGTGTGTGTGTGTGTGCGCGTGCGTGCGTGCGTGCGTGTGTGTGTGTGTGTGTGTGTGTGTGTGTGTGCGTGCGTGCCTGCCTGCCTGCCTGCCTGCCTGCCTGCCTGCCTGTAGTCAGCATAACTCCCGAACAAATTGACCTACGATGTTCAAATAAGGTATGAGGGTTAATGGCGGCCATGGGACCTACCATTAAGGTTTTCGTCAAAATCACGCATGCTCGTAAGGCTGCTGCCATTGAAAAAATAATGTTTTTCAATGATTGCTAAAAAACGGCTCAAACGATTTTGTTCAAAATCGCTGTGGTAATATGCCTGTTAAGGTGTTCTAAACATCCCCACCTACGAAATTTCCGTAAAAATGCTTTAATGGCGTAAAAAGCTAAAAAACGAACGCCTTCAACACAGAGTTCTAAATACTTGAGCAATAAGCATACCTCATCAACGATCGTTTCTTCACCTCTCCGAAGTTTCACTTATAAGAAAGGACAATCTAAGAATTATCGAAATAAATATCGCCAAAATCCCCATCTTGGCGAAGGTTATTTTTTTTTTTTTTTTTTTTTTTTTTTTATCGACTTTTCATCATTAGTCTTTCAGAAAGAAATCTCTTTGAAAGGGCAAACTTTGAAATGACATAAATGCGAAACATCGAAAGACACTAAATGACACATAGTATGTTGGGTAGACAGATACGAAATTTTAAATACCGAGGTTTGAAAAATCGATTGAAAGGAGTAAAATGAATGATGACAGTATATGGTTTCACCGATGAGACACATTTTCATTTTGATAAATTTATCAATAAACTGGTAAATATGTTGTACTGAAAAATGGCTGTTTGGACTGCACTAGAGTTATGCGGCCCTTTTTCTAGGAAAACAGTAAACTCATTCCACTGCATTGAGTTTTTGAAACAATTTGTTGACACATTTCAATATTGCAACTAATTTTATAATCCGGTATATTTAAAATTTTATATCTGTCTACCCACGACACCACTTTTTCTTCTTTCTGCCTCTCACTGTTTCGCAATTATGTCGTTTCAAAGTTATGTGTTTCTGTGGTGGTCTCGTGTACAAATTACAGATATAACACCTAGACACCAAAGATCTCTTTTGTCTAGTGGTTAGACTTCCTGCCTTTTGATCTAGGAGTCCACGATTCAACTCCTCGTTATCGCGCATCGCTCAATTGGTGACCCGAATATTTGAACACATCATTGGCGCCATCTACTGCATGACCTCCACACTACCATCTCAGCATCTCTCTGGCGAGTCACTGCCATACAGCAAACAGCCTCTGGCGACTCCCTGCCGCACTCAAGCAACTTACTCGTTCGCCCCTTCGCGACTCATTTGGAAGAGACTATGTGGTGGTCTCGTGTACAAATAATAGATATAACAACTAGACACCAGAGATCCCTTTTGTTTAGTGGTTAGCGCACCTGTCTTCTGATCTAGGAGTCCTCAGTTCGACTCCCCGTTATCGCACATAGCTAAATTTCTCCCTGATGACCTCTTTAGAAATATTATCAAAGTAAACATTTTGCTTCCACGCGTACTTACTTGCGGCTTTCCCTTGGCCATCTGAAAGTTGAGCTCTGCCAGACACTGGTAGACGGCTGCCATCTTCTTCTTCGCAGCAGCTCTCATGTAGCATCTGCAGTCCAGCTTGTCCAAGAGCAAAGTTCCTATCCCATACGAGACGAGGTTGAGACACATGGCCACGAAGGCAAGGCCAAACACGAGCCAAAGGAAAAGGAGGCACACGTAGAAGTTGTAGAATTCGCTGCCGAAACGGCGAGCGGCTAGTCCTGCATTAAAAAGAAGTCGGATTTATTTAGGTAGCACAATGGCTATAATTTGTCCAGTTCTGGGTGAGACTGGCCAAGTTCCTTAGCAACGACCTACAACGAACAACGATCGGGATTGGCAAGGTTTAGTGATATTGGTCAGCATATTGGAGCGTGATTGCCTTACATTTTATTCAAAAGCCATACTGCATTGAAACATAGTAATATCATTTTCAAAATTATGTCGAAGTGCCTTGAGATCAGAGAATATATTTTCGGGTGTAGGTTCCCCCCCCCCCCTCTCCCCTTCTGGAGTTCATACCCCAGAAGAGGAGAGGAGGGTACTCCAACTTTCCTATGTAACGTTATTTATTGGAATTAAACATAAAATAATACAAAGGTTCGGATCTTAAGATGATTTAACCAAAAATTTCTTTCTTGCTTTAAATCGACTGGAAATAGTCTTGAATCAAATAAAAAACACTTTTTGCCTTTTTCTGAGACCTATTTAGTTTTTAATATAAATTTTAAAATAGCTAGTTTCTATTTCAATCTGAAACCGGAAGTCAAGTGATAATCTGCGAGTGACGTACTATGTGTCTAACAAACTGGTATTTCTCGCTTTGCTGCATTACTTTCCTAGATTGTGTTCTGCTTTTTAGTATCTTTTTATGGTATTTAAAATTTGAATAGCTTATTTTTGTTGAAAAAGATGTCCAACCGTTATAAATATTGCAATGTGCCAAAATGCACAAGAATGACATCGATCAATATGGTGCCATTCCAACTTGACATCCTTTTAGTCAAACCTGTAGTTTGATGTCAATTCAACTTGGCGACACTTTGAAAAGTTTCCCATTGGGCAGCTTAAAGCACAATACCCACTCACTAGGAGTTTACTGCTTAGCTGAAACCGACTTCCATACTTATATTTCTACAAATTCAAATCTCACGAAATACGAAACAACTCAATTATGCTCAACACTCAATTAGGTTTTGAACAATAACTCAATTTGTAACAAATTCAAAAAATTACCAAGCGAAATCTTGAAGTCAGTGCAGGATTGTGCATGCGCAAGAACAGATTCACAGTCATCAGGCACTTAATACGTCACGACCGTTTTTTATTGCACCATGTTTCCGGCTGTTTTTAGTCATTTTGAAATTTATATAATCGAATAAATAACTTTATAACAGAAGTTTTAACCACATATGGAAATTCCTGATAGTTTTTTGTGTAAGAAAACTCTAATTAAATGAAAATTAAAAATAGGCTGTAGTTCCCCATTAAATATTACAGAATGTGAATGAGGAGAGGGGTTAGAATAAAACCAGGAAATCTTATCTTTCGTTTCTAACTGAAAGAAAATCAAAACTTTTTTTCCCGAATTTTAGTCAATGATTTTCCTTAATTTCACGTGTACACTGTATGGTTTTATACAAACATTGTTGGTTAAAACCGTATTTGTATTTATAAGCTTCCTCCAACTAACATTTTTAATTGATAGAATACTTAAAAAAAATCTATTTTATGTAATTTTCAATAGGGACTTTTTGAAATGTGAATCGTTTGTCCCTTTTTTACTCAGTGATAGATAAATAAATAGATAAAAAAAAATGTCGCCGCCTCTATTTATAGTTCTGCTATTAAGCACTAGATAGCAGCACCAATATATTTAAAGATAGAATTTCAAAATAAATAAAGGATTTATTATATTATTATTATTATTATTATTATTATTATTATTATTATTATTATTATTATTATTATTATTATTATTATTATTATTATTATTATTATTATTATTATTATTATTATTATTATTATAATTATTATTATTAAGTTTGACTAAAATAAGACAAAGTGTGTAGAAAAGAAAAAAATAATTGCATGAAACATTTAGACACATATCTCCCAACATGCAATCTTTTCCTTCTGTATTTTAAATGTGGAAATCAAATAATTATTGGACTGCCGACCATGGAGTAAAATAATCCCTTTAATCAAATGCTGTTAAGTGTTATGAGAATTATACATTCATTGTTGGTTGGCGTAATTCATATCTATTTTCGGCATTTCAGACCCACTCTGTTCCTCATGCACGTTGATCTCCGTTATCCGAAACCATTAATGTCATTTGCCAATGTGTAACTAGATGGCGCTATACAATAGTCGCGAGTTGCAAGAAGAAAGCTACCAACAACAAATATGCTTTATAATTCAAACTATATATGACACATCCCAGTATCCATTCTTTCAATCAAGAACCAATAAATGCAAAATAGCCCCAAACTGAAAAAAAAACTTAAGACAAAGTTGGGAAACTTCGTTTTTAATGTCAAAATAATCATAGTTATGGATTCCAATATTTTCAAAGTATTTTAGATTCTCATGAGTAATATTGGGGCAAATATGTCGACATTTACCAACACTTTTTCCACAAAACTGCATATACACTGAGATGCTAACTTAATGTGAACACATGATAATTTTAAGCAAAATAAATATGGCATGGCGTAACAAATTGGTTTTAAAGGTGAGGATTTAAAAAAAAAATTTAAAAAAAACTGCTTTTATGAATAGTTAACTGAACAACGTGATTTACAAGAGTTTGAAAGTAGAATGTTGCAGAGCTCAAGAACACAGAACGAGTGTCAACAAAATTGTCATATTAGTATAAATTTCAAGAGCTGAAATTATAAAAGTTTTTAGGAATTGAAATTTCAGATAATAAGCTGTGTATAGACATGCAACTAATGATTACCATAACCTATAGTAAGTGCTCAATCCCCATTCAGAATCATAAAAAAAAGACGTAAAAGCGCAGAAAATTACACACAATTTAATCAAAGATCATACCTTGTTCATTGTCCACTACAAGAAGAATCTACGCAAAGATGTTCAAACAAAGCCCCTAAGAGGCGTGCATAAAAAATTGCCCACTCCAGTAGTCTTTTTTTTTTTTTTTTTCATTACAGAAAAACACAATGTTGCCAGGAAGATGCTTCAATACAATAAGCCCTCTCTGACATTTAAAATAAATTACTGTAAACAGAAAATCGCCTTACCGGCAACGTAGTCCCCAAGTCCTATAGTCGATAGGGACACAAAGCAGTAGTAAACTGACTGCAGATACGTCCAGTCCTCTACAGCATCGATGGCCGCTGCTGGTCCAAACACCAAGATCACATCGAAGAAGGTGAAGTACAGGACACCTCCAAGGACGATAGGGATCCAGTTCCCTTCCAGAATTGTTCTGGAAAGTCCTAGAACGCTCCTGAGACAGGACCTGAACAGAAGGCCGAGGAGACGCATCAGGGTGACATTGAGAGGGATGCCTAAGAAGATGTACAGCATGCATAGGTACTTGCCCAGGTCCGTGTCTGGTGCTACGTTTCCGTATCCTGGTAAGAGGGAATGTGAATTTTTAGTGTGGAGTATTTTAGAATGAAGAGCGATCGGCAGTTTTTTCAAGAAGTGAAAGAAAAGACGTTTCCTGATGAATTCGCTAATTATTATGTTATTTAAAAGTGGGAATGTATTTTAAATATAATAAAGATGATAGTCGGTTTTAAGATAACTGAATTGTCCTTTGAGTACCATTTAAAAGACAATACATTTCCTTGGGAATTCACTCTTTTCGTCTCCAGAAAAATAGCATACTTTTACATGCCATTTCCTTTTCCTGAATTTGCACTCGGAAAATCTATTGGAAAAAGCATCAAGATTTCGGGGTCTTACCAATGACAAGGTAACTTTTATAGTTTCAGTATCAAGTCCAATTAAACGCCACACATTTGTATTGTTTTATAAGAGTTTGTATCGATTTCTTGCGTTAGTAGTTAAGTTTAACAGAAAATGCAATTTTTGGAAGATTTTAAAAGTGTTTCAAAATTTCTTGAGGAATAATAGAATGCAATGAAACTGATGTTCAACACCAAATGTTTTTTTGTGCTCCACGCAGTTAACGATATTAATTATAAACCATTATTTTTTTATTACATTATCACATTATGAACACACATTAGTTGTGTAACAATAATTGTTTTTTAATGGTGCAGTTATATCTCATTTGGAAATACCGTGCCCAACAAAAATTAACATATATTAAATCGATGTATTGGCGATACCAATACAATCTAGTAAGTCGATGAACATAATAATTTTGTGAAGTGGTGAATATTATAGAAAAAAATTCCCAAATTTTATGACACATTTAATAATCACCCACAAATCTCTCAAACATAAACATGCACTTCAATATTTTGTGACTTCCATTGCGATTTAAAAATTTACGGAAAGACAATTCGGAAGGAAAGTTCAAAATATAGCAATAGCGTTCTTTTTACCTATAGTTGTGATTAGAATCATGCTGAACAAGACTTTTTCGCCGTAAACAAGGTTCCAAGAAACGGGTACATGCTCAGTTTCGTACTTCCATAGCGCGTGTTTGTAATTGAACGTTCGAATGATGTCATCGTCGTGAAAATTTTCTTCTCGCAGCGCTTCAACCATACCTGCCATATGAGGAAATAAATTATTAATATTCATCTTAAATATGAAAGACCTCTGAACATCAAAAACGGATTACAACGTGCCTAGCGGTGATTTATGGAAGTTACTAACAATAACTTTAAAAAAACTAAAGGAGAGATAGGCAAAAAAAAAAAAGACCAATTAAAAAAAATTTCTTACTAATTTAACAAATCCACAGGAAAAAGTTCCATAAAGTTATCTGAAAAATTGGCGGAGATATTCGTGGTTTAAAATATGGATTATTCACGACTTCAAAAAAAGGGCCTTCCCGAGAACTGAGAACGTGTTCTCCGGTGTTATTGTAGAGATGTATGAATTGTACTGTACAGCTGTGTGATAACTATAGAAGCAATATTTTTACAGCACTACCCGTTGATACAAAAATCCAATTGATACTTATCAAGACCTTCTAACTGATATATAATACATACTTCTAGCATTTTAAGCTTTGGACATTAAACAAGGGATCGAAAATAGATCAGGTCACCATTTCCAGTACATTTGAATTTCGATATGGGAGCTAGTCTCGACAAAGTAACATTTATAGTTTAGTTTGGGAATATTAACTCTATTTTCTTAAATGCAGTGTAGATGCTGAAATTACATTTTAAATACATTTTTCGTTTTTAAAAAGTAGAGTCTATTGCGTTTTTAACGCTCCCACTTACTTTTGACTAATTTTGAAGAGCTTAAGGCCGAATTTTGTCTCTGTTCCTCGTAATTTCTCTCCAGAAATACAAACAGCGTAGCACCGAGTGATAGAAAGCAAATGTACACAACCAACATGGACAAAATACGTCTAGAACACCCTAGAAACAATAAAATTCATGAAAAAATTCAGTTTGCGCAGAATGCTTAAAACATAAGAATTTAACAAAAATGTAAAATACTTATAGGCCATTCATCTTTATAAGCGAATTTTTTAAGACATTCGTCTTTTTTTACTGCAATTGAAATAAAATTAGTTATGCACTGATAATGGACGATTCCCGCATTTGTTTAAAAACGAGTGAAATTAGTTTATATTTATGAAGAATTTCTTTCTGATTCCAAATATTTAAATAAAAGTTCTTTAAAATAATTAGTTATTTAAATATTAAAAAAAGGAAATGCCCCAAAACCGAGCCAAAACCAGTCCGATCAAAACACTCAACAAAATCTGTGATGTCAACGCTTCCTTCTGTTTCTATGGTTATTGTGAGGTTTCTGCCAAATAGTTGGCATTGGTATACCATTGCCATATCCCGTACAGGTTGGCGCGATTTACACGAAGCTTGCAAAAATGGTTTCCGCTGCCGCATGTTTGGGAAGCCATAACGTCCCATTCGATTCGAGCCGGATGAATCGTTTTCTCGCCAACATCTAACAGCGAAACTTTGATTGAAAATTAAAATTAAAAAAAAAAAATTTAAAAATCGTTCAGCAGAAATTTTTCTGTTTACGGCCTTTTCGGAACATTTAAAATTGAATAAAAAAATAAAATAAAAAAAGTGGTAATTGTCCATTCAAATTAAAAAAAAAAAAAGTGCTTGAAATTGAACATTTTCATTATTTATATAGTACATTCATTGATTGTAGTCATTTATAGATTCATTTATCATTATAAAAATTTCGCCGATATTCTTTCAAACAGTCGTTTCGGGTTTTTTTTTAACAAAATAAACATGTACTGTCTGGCTCTGACCAATTGGAGTCTGTACGCGATCCTTCAACAGCAGAACTTTTTAATTGGGTACAATAATGGAGGCTGGTGCACATTAAATCTGTCGGGGCCTCAATGTCCTCTCGTTGGTGTGGTGGAGTTGGAGAGAGAGGTTTGAGCTGAAAGATTTCTAACTCGTATTCTTCTAGATATGCGAGTTGTAATAGGCTGCCACTGTCACTTGAAACTACTTGCACTTGGGCGAAGCATAATACTTGAGTGGGCAGCCGTTGACTGTGTGGTGATGATATGGTTTCAAATTTTTATTTTCAAATTCAATTTATTTGCATAATTGTTTGATGCTTGTATGATTATTAAAAGAAAAACTTAATTAATTGCTTCTTTTTTTTTTTTTTTTTTTTTTTTCTTAAGAGTTTCTATTAACATTGAAATTAATATGCTTGTGAAATAAAAATAACTCAAGTAAATAGCGGTTTTCTCCTTGATAAAAAAATTCAAATAAATCTATATTATCTGTATAAGAAGGCAAGCTTCGCCGAAGCGTACGTGGCGCCATCTCTTGGATTTTCCAAATTAACACCATTAGTGTACTGATTGGATTGGATTGAGCAGAGCATTATTGCTACCTTGGCGATGCTACTTTTCACCAAACAAATGCCAAGAACATCGGGTCTAATCAATACCGTCTAATTCGTCGAATAACTAATTTAAAGAGTTGTTAGGAAACTTTAAATTGTAGAACAAAAATGGAGGATTCTAACATTGGAGAAAATAAAAAAAGGAGAAAGTAACATATTCATATTATATATTCCATAACGTATTAAAGGGTACTTACGTATTAACGCAACCAGGCCAAAATTCGCATAAATCGCCAAATTTGGCGACCCTACTTACGGCAACCAAAATTCGCAAAAATCGCCAAATTTGGCGACACTACTTACGGCAACCCTACGTGTTATACGTGGTTTTCGTAAAGAAATTATTTTGCTTACTGGTTAAATTGAATGCCGTCAAATCGCGCCAACCTGGTTGCGATAATGTTGTTGTTGTTATTGTTTCTTATTCCACTTGATCTAGAACAAGTCTAGACCAAGTCCAAGAGACCGTACGCCCAAAGAAAGTCTCGAACCAGCGCAGTGTTTTTAAAGAGATCGCTCTTCTCCAAATCCAAACAGGAAAGCAGATGATCCGGTGAAGCTTGATGGGAAACACACTTGAGGCACACAGGGTACTCCTTTTGTCCCTGAACATATGCAAGTGTGCGAGTATGTCCGGTGATGAGTCTGGTGATGGTGGTTTGTAATTTCCTGTCGCCCTTCAGCTCCAGGGCAGCCCCATGACGTTTTTGTTCATACCAGTCATGAGTTGGTGGAATCCTCCATGTCTTGCTGTTGTCGGCTCTGACCTTCGCGAAAATTTCCCTAAACGTAAGATGACCACAATTTTCGGATGTTACAGCAGAGCCCGCCTTAGCCAATTCATCGGCCAAGTCATTAAAGAAGAGATCTACATGGGAGGGTATCCACTGCAGATGAATGACACTATGCGAAGAGTAAATCTTTAGTTTGTTCACAATGTCCGTACCGAGTTTGTCGGTAGTCATGAATCTTTCGATAATGTTTTGATGATTATTAAATTTTTATTTTAAAAATTTTAGCTGAAGGATTTTTTTTTTTTTTTCAGAGTAAGAAAACTTGCCGGTTTTTGTGTTTTTATAAGCGATGGTAAATATGCGCTTTTAAATTTGTTGCATAGGGTAGTCACTAAACTGATTTGCCTTAAAAATTTTAAAGTAAAATAGTTTCTTTCCATAATGGAAAAGCAGCCAAATATTAAGAAAATAATCATTTTTTCTGAAATATGTGAATTTTTTTGATTTAATACCATTCATTTACAAATAGTTAAAATTCCAAGCATGGTATAAATTCTGTGAGAAAGGGATTTTCACCAACAAATGGCAGTCACCGCCATTTTCTAATAACCAGTGAGTTGCATATGGTTGCCATAATTTGACGTGGTTTAATGTAAACATTTCTTGGAGCAGAATTCGAACCGTACTTGGAAGTTTTACCGATTTTTTAACTACCTCCTGTTCAATCATGATTTCCATGTTATCACCAAACACTCGGAAGAAGACAGTCAACAATTTGTCGGCTAATCTTCAAAAAGAATATCCTTTTCCATTTCATTTTGTTTTACCAAAATCGAAACTTTAAGTCGTATCCTTGCCAGTTTACTTACTCAAGTTTATACTAGAATTTGATTTCAACGAAAAATAAAACTGTTAAATATTTATGAAGAAAAGAAAAGAAACTATACCTATAAATATGATGTGGTACATTGTAGAAAGAAGTTTTGAAGAAGTAATAATCCATTGCGAAACATTTTCATAAAAATACTAATTATTTGTTTTCTATTCTTCTTAAAATTATTTACTTTTTATGACACTTACTAGTTTTCCAAAATTAACTTGCATGCCCGAGATACTAACGATTTTGGTGATTTCTTGCATTTGGATACGTCACAGTCAACTGTTATATTCCTGGAAAAACGAAATTCGCATTACGGTAGACTAATAGACCTTATGAAAGGAGTTATTTTGAGTGGGGCACTTTTGACATGTTGAACCCATCGATATAGATAAACAACTAGATACACTGCTTAACATTAGGAGCCGTTGCGAGATCATTGGGTGGAAGTTTGGAATATTATTCCGTTATTGAAAATAAAATCTTGGGTTGTGCACAGCAGAAATGACAATAGTGGACCTTAATAAGTCCGTCTTAGACCTTAATGCGTCTCCCCACTTCTAAAAATTAATGTGCAAAAAAATATCTACTTTAGCACTTTACAAGGTTTTCTCGCAGTTCCCATAAATATGCTGTAAAGGCAGTGCTAGAAGTGTGGGTAGACGCGGGGTGACGCGTCCCCCCTCTTGTCCAGAAAATATCCATGCGTCTCTCCACTTCTAAAACCACTGAAATCCATCTCCCCACTTCTAAAACTACCGAAATCTATTCCCCCAATTTTAAAAAAAACATTCAATCCGTCTAAAAACTAAATGGGGAGGGGGGGGGGGGAATAGAATTAACCATTCTTCTGCTTTTTCTGGCGGTTTGTTATTTTTTATACTTTCATTTTTGTTTTGTTTAAAGCAGATTCAGTCAATTTTTCTTGGAAATGCGCAGCGAGTTTCCGTGCCCGTTGTCTGGGATTATTGAGAAGTGAATAGAAAAAGACATATTTATTGCACTATCATTTCCTGTTTTGTCCTCGACCAATTACTTTAAAATGTTTTGCGTTTTGTTGATTATTAGTAGAAACCCGTGTATTCCTCCAACTTAACCATTAACTCTTACTTCTGATTCTAAACGGTATTTGTATTCGTAATCTATTCAGTATAAAACAAGATGAGATTGATATATTTGGCTTCAAAACTGTAAGAAAAATGACTCCAATACACTACAGAGCGTTGAGGAAGGAACAGTGGAAAATGTGCAAGTGCATCAATTTGAAAAGACCAATTGGAGAGAGAATCTAGCATGTGGCAGCAACAGTAAGCAAAAACCCACTGCAGTAATGATTATCCAAAGTATTGGACACAAAATGATACGCACCTTCAGAAATACAACGAGTATCCATGGCTTACTTGTGAAGAACAAAAACTTGGATGCAACACATACAAAAGGCTGCTAAAAAGCTTGGAACCAGAAGAAAATAAGGTTTGAAACTTTCTAACGAATGGGTAGGGTGTAACATTTTGCCACATGGAAACAAGGAATTTGACTAACGAGAATCCTTAAGAAAGCAGATTTTTAAACACAAAACCAGTAAAACTCATAAATGTGAAGGAAAAATTATCCATGAAGCCAAACGAGAAAGCTGAAAAATGCAAACATTTCCTTTAAGAAGGTAAAATATCATTTTGCAATTTTTTTACTTTCAATTTTTGAATGCACGATACAATATTTGTATATTATATTATCAATGTCAAAAATGTTGAAACAAATTCATCTTATCACTGTCTTCCTAGTCATGTAATTCCAAATTGTACATATTTTTTTATTTTTTCCCGACTATATTTTTCAGTTTTTATCATTAATTTTGTTTATAAATTTCTTTGAACATTAAGCAATACTGGGCATGGGTTATTAAATAGTACTAAAATTAATTAAGCACAGATTTTCTTCTTAAAAAATATACCAAGCATGTAGGGAAATACGAAATGTAATGACACTGAGAAAAAGTTTTAAGTCACTGAAAAAAAAACTATTTATGTCATAGTGTTATAAAAATGTATTATACTACTTTGTGTAAAGTTATAGGTATTTTCACTTGGTCAAATTTTAACTTTGGAGGAACTAGAAAAAAATATAAAGACAAAGTATTTAAAAAAAATTAGAATTCCTTCTTAATTTAATTTTATGAAAGTATGCTTCTTTAGAGGCAATATTTAAATCTAAATAAACAGTTATGTATATAATGTTGAATTATTACTTCACTTCATCTCTTACTTCCTAGTAAAAAAACTAAGTCGTAGAATATTCATTAAAATAACAATAAATTTTGGACCCTTGTTCGTGTTGAAAATTGTTTCCTTTCTACTAGTTAATTGTTATTTATTTAATTGTTATAAATTTATTGTTATTAGAAATGAAATTACAAAATTTATCGTTGAGGGGGTGCACTTGTTACCAACTTTTGGCCGTCCCCCCACCTTTTTTTTTTCCCACTTCTACCACTGTGTAAAGGCTTAAAAAGTTGAGAAACGAATGTCTACAACACGGAGTTCTCGTCCCCTGAGATTGTCCACTATGTATCATCTGTTTCACTTAAAAGAAAGGATAATATTATATTCAACGAAAAATAACTTCCAGTTTCGCCACTTTGGAAACGTTTTTGGGGAGAGGGTTGCCAATTATATAATCAGAGCAAAAATTACCGCCAAACTGGTGATTCTTTTTTCAAAATTAATTTACATATGAACACAAAAATGTTAAATTACATTAATCCATGGCAAACTTAAATGTAGCGACCAGTATAAAGTGTCATTGAAAGTTGTGCGATGTTTCATACCAGGTCTGTAGCCAGAGGGAGGCGAGGTCGGGCAATGCCCGACCTGGAAAAATCTTCGCCCTTCCTGGAAAATTTTATCCCAATCATTTGTTTTTACTTGTAAATCTTCATATCTATGATTGAATAGAAACATTTCGCTTTTTTTTTTTGTATACTTGCTATTGGAAATCGGATTAACACCAAATGCCCCCTCTCTAACCCACCCTCTCCACCTAGCTCTACAAACGATGAACGTACGAACTTTTTGCTGCTGTAGATACCTTCTTTTGTAGCACAGCAACTTGCGAATCTACCTTTTCCACTTTGACGGCCATAAATCGTCTCCAAAGAATGTCAATGGGCCACGAAAGGATGGCAAATCTAGTGTTTTTGGCATTTGAAAGAAAAAGTGCAGAAAATGTAGATATCGATAGAGTTTTGAAATTGTTTAATATGTGTAAAGATAGGAGATTGCAACTATACTAACATTTATCATTTTATTTTAGATTTTTTTATGGAATGTATTTTAAAAAGTTTCAAAATGTTTAATATAAGACCAAGAATAGGAAAATGAATTTCTATTATTTTATATTATAATTAATAATATATGCAAAGATACAGAAAAAGGGTTTTTATATTATAATAGTTTCTGAAATTTTTTTCACAGTACTGAAAATGATAGGAGAAAATAAAGAAAAATGCAATTCTATTAGTAATGTATAATACAGAGTGTCCCCGTATAACCTGGCCGACCTTTATTTTCGACACCGTTGGTGCTAGATGCATAGTCCCAATTGAAGAAATACTTTAAATCGTTAAAATATTTTAACTGAATAGTTTTTACATTAGCAAAGGGATTGGTATAAAAATTACGGATTATAAATTTTTATACGGTCCCCAGTTCCCCCCAACTCATATTTAGAAAAATGTTGCCCATGAAAAAACATTTAAAAAAAAAATTGAATTTTTTTTCGACCAATAGCAACGGTGTTATTAGAGTTTAAAGTTTTAAAGCTATTTGGAGGGCCCGTACATAAATTGAAAGGAGAAAATATCGTCTTATAGGAATAACAGCAAGCTTCTAGACTAAGTTTGATTACGGCAAACAAGTTGTTGTTCATCGCCTAAATGCTCGAAATGTTTTCCTTCGACTAAAATACCTAAGCGCACACGTGATTCAAATTCATCTTCACAATTTTTCAGCATTACAGGCGTAATATACCTGGCAGCGGATAAAGTTCGATTCGGCAAATCTAATAGACTCGTCGATTTTTTTTTCATAGACCTTGCTTTTCAATAATCCCCAAAGAAAGAAATCTAAAGGACTTAGATCTGAAGATCTAGGAGGCCATTCTACCGGACCTCCATAGCCTATTATGTTGTCTTGAAACATGTTGTGTAGTATTGTTCGGCAGGAAGCTGCTTGTGGGGTGGTGCATCATCCTGTTGAAACCACATCTTTATAAGGTCTGAAGGTCTGCTAACACGACATGGTCACCCAGAAAGTCAGATAATGGTCCCTGTAACAGGTTCGCATACTTTTTACCTGTTAATGTATCAGCAAAAAAGAAAGGTCCTACTAACGCTTCCTTTCATATGCCACACCAAACATTAACGGACGATCGCAGTTGATGCTTGTTTGGACGGATTACATGGGGATTTTGCAGGGACCAAAAGTGTGTGTTTTGAATATTTACTACCTCAGTTCTTAAAAACGTGCACTCATCAGAAACTAGAATGTTATGCACAAATAATGAATCCAACTCTATAGCTTGTTCATGAGGAAATTGCAGAAATCAAACCATCTATTTTCATCCCCGGGCAAAAACTCTTGCATCAATTACGGGCGATAAGGATGTGCACCTTGTTGATTTAAGACTCTCCACACATGGGTTTTTGAGTATCCACATGCTTCACTAATGTCCTTGACACTGAATAAGGGAAAGCAACAGCATAGCCAAAAATACCACTCTTGAATTTTCGGATCGCGGACGTCTTCCTATGCTACCCGTTTCTCGCAAACGCTTTACAACATTTAAAAATTTGGAAATTTTTAGAAATATACCATTGGAAATTAAGCATTTGAAAATTTAATTGCATATTGTCTTGCAGCCACTCGCCTATTTCGATTACATAGTAATATTAGAGAATAATTTTCCAAACGCAATTGCTCTTTCCCTGTATTTCATTTTGTGTACATACCCTTAAAATATGTTAATGATCACTGGTGTAAAGTGGTATAAGTCACTAAATTCAATTTTTCGTATCTCCATGAATATTGGTCGTACAAATTTCGATTCTTTTTTGTTTGAAATGTTTTTTCATGGGCAACATTTTTCTAAATATGAGTAGAGGGAACTGGGGACCATATAAAAATTTACAATCCGTAATTTTTATACCAACTCTTTTCCGAACTTAAAAACTATTCAGTAAAAATATTTTAACGATTTAAAACATTTCTTCAATTGGAAGTATGCACCTAGGACCAACGGTATCGAAAATAAAGGTAGGCCAGGTTATACGGGGACACGCTGTATGTATATATATATATATATATATATATATAAAGATATAGTCTTTTTAATGCTGAAAGAATTTCTTAAATGTCAAGTTTGTTAAAGAGTAATGTAGCTGTTCCACAAGACCAACGATAGGAAAATGTAATTTGTTTAACAAAATATATTTTTAAATAGAAATCTAAGAACTTTTAAGTTAAAAAAAACTTTTTATGTAAAAGTAACTTGTACTAATTTTTATATTTGTAATTATTTTTAAAGTAGATATTCTTAAGTTGAAATGTGTGAAAAATTAAGAAATGGACAAGCATAGAATATTTTAAAGGAATAGAATTGTATTAAATATACTTTAAAAAATTTTAAATTGAAAGTTTTGTTTGTATCAAAAATAATTTCTGGTGTAGAGTCTTAAAAGAATTTTAAAAAAAATAAAATAATATTAACAATGTTTATTTTTTTTTAATATTTGTTTGTATATGTACTTCATAAAGTGCTCTGATAAATACTCTTTTACGTGTAATCAATTGTAAAAATTAATTGAAAACCAATTAAATAATTTATATTTCTGCCCCTCCTGAGAAAATTTTTGCCCGTCCTACAAACTTTGGCTGGCTACGGGCCTGTTTCATACCCATAGTCAATCAATTCGACAACCAAAATTTTATTTAAATTTAGCCATATGTCTCAGAATCATGATGTCAGAAAGATTACTTGCAGAACGGTTCACAGAGCACCCACTTACAAGAGGCAAAATACTGGATGTACCATCAGTAGTATCACATTCTGTTGATCATTTTTCAAGATACCTATGGCATGTTGGATGTCGCTGCACTCGTCTTGAAGTGTTATGATCTTTGTTGCTACCGGATGTGCCATAAGTGATATCACATTCTGTTGATAATTTTTCAAGATACCTATGGCATGTTGGATGTCGTTGGACTTGTCTTGAAGTATTAGGATCGTTGGTGGTACCGGATGTGCCATAAGTGACATCACATTCTGTTGAACATTTTTCAAGATACCTATAACATGTTGGGTGTCGCTGGACTCGTCTTAAAATATTACGACCGTTGGTGGTACCATTTCCGGTTTGTCACTTTTAATTGCAACTATGGCATGTTGGAGGTCCTTGAATTCGTCTTGAGGAGTAGAATATGTTGGTGGTACTGGATGTACCATGTATGATACCCTTTCCAATTGGTCAATTTTCAAGACAGCTATAGCATGTTAGGTGTCCCACTATGCTATAGCCCAAGGGTATTGTTTTCAATTGGTCAAAAATGTGATCCAGTGTTCGTTCCTACTTAATGTTTGGGCATGCGCCTGCCCCGCCTGCTTGTATAAAAAGAGAAAGAGATATAGTATGCTGATGTTGTTCAGACGTATTGATGTTTTATAAATTCATATAAAAATAAAACGATCTTGTAACTGGCTCGGATTTAAGACTCAGGGTAAACTGTACATCAGCCCTAAGCCAATTATAATGTTGTTGTTGTATTTTCCGCATTTCTCCACGTTTCAGAACATCCTTATTTCAAAAAAGTGATCTAGAAAAAAAATGTCGGTGTGTACGTGATCTGCATATATCTCAACGCCACTAAAATTTGGTGAACGGACTAGTGGTGGCCATGGGATACGCCATTAAGATCTTCATCCATATTGCACAAGAGCAGAACATGAAACATGGAGGGAAAAAACAAGTTTTTCAGCAATTGCTAAAAAAATCGGCCCTAATAATTTTGATCGAAATAGCTCTGGTAATTCCTCTTAAAGTGTTCTAAGCATCCCCCATCTCCGAAATTTCCATAAAAATGCTATAAAGGTGTAAAAAGTTGAAAAACGAATTTCTTTAACTCAGAATTTGCTTCCCTTTACCATCACTCATCAACGACCATTTTTCTCCACTCCTCTGTTTCATTTACAAGAAAGGATAATGTAAGAATTATCGAAAGTTATAACGCCAAATTCACCATTTTTTTTTTTTTTCTTCTTTTTTTTTTCCTATCCATGTTTCCTATCCACACCCCTAGTTAAGTTTTAAAAGCCATGGGAGTGGAAGTTTAATCACTTGTAGAGTCCCTGGAAATAGCTTTTGTTGGTATTCGAACCACCATATATTGGATTCAGTCCAACTCAATTATACAAAATAAACTTCAGCTTTAAATAAAGAAATACAAGATTTGTTGATTTTATAATATTTTCTTCACAACTCGTAAACAATGAATTTAAATGCCAATGTAAGTAACAATGTTAATTTTCAAGGGAAAGCAGCCTCATTTTTTGCCAAATTGTTTTTTAAGTCCTCCGGATCGTCTTCGTTCTGCTTCTCTGATGACGATTCCTTGCTACTTTCTTTCTTTTCCACTTCTAGAGATAAGAGAAACTGCAGGTGCTTGGCGACGGAAGCCAGCTGTCTCAGATGGTCATCGTCGTGCATCTTCTTGTTAAGGGGATGCCTTTCCTTGCTCCAGATACCGGTCTTGAACTCCACTCCCTACGGAAGAAAGAATATTTCTTAAGTTCACTTCATATTGCAGAGAGGCAGTCGTAGATTAATAAGGGTGTCGCAAATAAATTGGTAGTCGTGAGTTTACAATCGAGAGTTATTTATAAAGTACAATGAAAACTATCAATGTAGTTGTCACTACATACTTCTCTCTCTCTCTCTCTCTTTTTTTTTTTTTTTTTTTTTTTTTTTTTTTGTATTTCTAGCTAAATTTTTTTTCAAACTTCAGAAATCATTAAAGTTTTCGTCAAAATTGGGCTTTCGCATAAAGTAGCTGCCATTGAAGCAATCATGTTTTTCAGTAATTGCTAAAAGACGGCTCTAACGATTTTGATCAAAATTGGTGTTGTAATGTCTCTTAAGGGTTTGCAATCATCCCTACCTCCGAAATTCCAGTAAAATGCTATAAAAACGTAAAAAGTTGAAAAACGAATGTCTTTAAGATAGAATTCTCTTCCCTTGAGACACAGAATTCTTTTCCCCGTCAACACCATTGTCTCCTATGTTTCATTTGCAAGAAAGGATAATGTAAGAATTTTCAAAAAGTATATCACCAAAATCTCCATTTTGGCGATTTTTTTTTTTAAAAAGTCTCATATGAGACTTGCCCATATAAGATTTCGCCAAACTGTCATTTTTTCTAAAAGAACGAATAAAATATGAAAACCGTAAATAATACCAATCCACGTCAGTATAAAAGTATAATTGAAAGTTGTGTGATATTCCACACCCCAAGTTAAGCATTTTTCTTTTGCATTACAAACTAAATTTTTCTTCAAACTTTAGGAAAGAAAGTCAAAAGCAATATCACCTTCTTAAAAATATTATCTTTTAATGTTTGATTAATAATTGCCTTGTTTTTTTTTAAAAAAAACTCTTGATGTCCGGTAAATTAAATTTTATAGTAAGATTTTGGTTTTCAAATTTTCTATTCTTATCCTACATCAAGATATACAATTTTTTATTTCCCTCCTACCTTAAGCTTGGTTTTTAATATTTAAGTTCCAACTTTAGTAGTATGGTGTCGAAAAGACCTTGGCAATATAGTACATTAAATATAAAAAAGAATGTAAATTCAAAGTTTACCTCTGACTTGAGCAGCCTGAAATGCAAGTCCAGTCTTTCGAAGTCCATACCCACGGAGAATATTTTAGGTTTCCATCCTTTTATTTCAACTTTGAAGAGACAAAACTTTGTACAGACGCTTGAAAGTAAGTCGATGACCATCGTGAAAAACGCCAATCCATACATCATCCAGAATAATACAGCAATTTTATACAGGATGTAGTAAATATCTTTTTTTAATTTTTCCCCTGTATAAAAGAAACACGGAACATTTTATGTATAATAATAAGAAAAAATTATCTTTCCTGGGCTTACTAAAATTTATTTAAACAAATAATATGCAGTGTAAACCAAAATTCTTAACCACTTTCCGGAAACAGTTTCCAAATCTAAAAGTAGTGAGCGTGATGAAGCAATAACATAAGGCCAACATATTGTTATGAATTTTTCCACTGAGGCAATGATGGCACAGTTTTTCAGATAAAAAACTAGTATTTATTCTCTTCAGAAAACTCACAAAATTTATTCACAGATAACAGTGCAATCACTATTAATCTTCAATTCAAGCTTCAACAAGAACAGCTTCGAATATAGCGATTATACAAGCTCACTCCAATAGGTCAACAAAGCGATCACGATCAGCTTTCAACGAAGTCCGAAGTCAATCTGAAAACTTTCCCGATCTACAGCCTTATTTATACTTGGCGTGAGAGAACAATCGAGAAATTTCCAGCCAATTCGTCGGAAAAGAAACATCTCGAAACTTCTCGATTGCTTTAGGTGTTGCCACCTTTTTCTAACCTGTATAATCGCTATTAATAAATAAAATAAGATAAAAATAAATTACAATAGAATTTTAAAATAATACGTCACTATATACAATATATACAGACAATTTGTGCAACATTTCTCCCTTCTTAAAGACTGCACGTCCCGGGCAGTGAAGTCCTTAAGAGGAAAGGTCATTCAATCACTTCTATCATAATATGGGGCTAGCTTATTGTGATGTACAACTCTAGGTTTACAGGAGAGTGTCCGTTGAATCCTTACCACGACGTCGTTGATCTTCTTAAGGACCACATACGGCCCTTCCCAGTTCGTCTGAAGCTTAGGAGAGAGTCCTTTCCGACGTTTAGGATTCCATAACCACACCTTGTCACCTTCCTGGAATGAACGTTCCGTGGCCTTGGCATCGTAGCGGACCTTCATGCGCTCCGTCATGATGTTGATTCTTTCTCTGGCGAACCGATGTACGGCTTCCAAACGTGCCTGGAGATCGTCTAGATACTGGACAGGCGAGGAAGGGGTGTCGGGTGGTCGTCCAAAGAGGAGGTTGCAGGGGAGCCTAAGGTCTCTTCCAAACATCTTTAGAGATGGAGAAAATCTGGTGGTCTCGTGAGTTGCACTCTCGTATGCCAACAGAAGCGGTGAAAGTTTCTGATCCCCATCTTGCTGGTTACATGATTTTGAGATTGGTTGTTGATAAGAGAACGCCGGTGTTCCAGATTTGAACTTCGTTTCAGATGAACGTCGTCTGCTCTCATGACATGAACTTCCGGAAAGAGCGTTCCCATTCCCATTCAACCGAACACCATCTTCAGTAAGATTTTCTGTGATTGCGTCCGAATCATCCGCGGGTGCAGCTGATAGATCCCGGGACCTCCGTTCGATGCTTGTAACAGAAGCACGGATGTCGATTCCCTCTTCACTAACTTTGTCCATTTTCACATGAACCACTTCCTGGGAGAGTTTCATCAACGTCGCCTTCTTCGGTTCTCTTTCCGAGGCTAGAGAGGTACTTTTCATAGATGTGGACTCTTCAGCATTCTCTATGACATTGTCTTCATGAGCCATAATCCGATATACGCACAGCTCTTTCATGTCTAGATCGTGCAAAGGAACTTCGCCTCTCCATGTTTGCAGCTTGCTTTTTCCAAAATTCAGCGTAATTCCATTTTTCTTCAAAAAGTCTAGTCCGAGAATGCACGGATCTACAATTTCGGCAACATAAATGGTGTGCTTGTAGGTGTTAAATCCAAGGGCAATGTCCACTTCCAATTTCCCATGCACAGAGATATTACCACCGGACACAGTTTGTAGCGAAACAGAGGGCGCTGTGTAGAGGAGTCGGCTGTTCAGGGGAAGTATAAGAGTACACTGTACATAGAGGAAAATCATTCAAAGTGGAAAACTGCATTCTTTAAAATAGTAATACCAAATCAACGCATCCCCTACATGTACCCTCTACATAGAGTACCAAAATACTCCGGACGTATTCCTCTCTCTTAGAGTCACTGAGCTAGAATATAAAATAGAGCAGCACGCACGACATAGAGTCTCTTCTCATAGTCCCTCTCATGGGGTACCAAAATAAAAATAATTAACTTAGAGTTTAGTTAGTTAGTTAGTACTAACTTTTTTCTTTGTTTGTTTCTTTGTTTGTTTGTTTGTTGTACAAATAATGACAGCAAAGTTTTTGCAAAACAAATATTAAGTTTGATAAATTAATGTTGCTTTCTTCATGCTACAGTGTGAGTTTAATTATTACCATCCTTTTTTCTAATTCTTATTAATTATTATTTGTATTTGTTTTTATACAAATGACATCAGCAAGATTTCAGTGAAATATATATAAAATTTAATAAATATGTGTTGATTTCAACACGCCGAAGCGTGAGTATAATTATGACCACCCTTTAATTACGAAACAACTTGCCATTGATTCCCTAGATTCAAAAAACGAACTCTCAATCTAACATAAAAAAAAAAATAAAAAAAAAACATTACTTACCAGAAACATAGTCTCCAAGTCCAACAGTCGTGAGCGTTATGAAACAAAAGTATATCCCCTCCAGAAAAGTCCACTTGTCTGTGAACATGAATATGGTCGACGGCAGGAGCACCAGCAGAAATGTCCACGGCACGAAGAAGCAGATCTGGCCCAGAACTTTCTTGACAAGGCAGTTGCTGCTCTCTGGCTCTCCTTCCACCAGGACAGTCGTCTTGGAGTATGCCTCTTGGTACGAACTGGCGAGGAGCTTGAAGAACAGAATGTGGATCGGGATTCCGATAATGCCGTAGAGGATAGCTGTTAGTTGACCTTGCATGGTTTTGGGTGCCACGTCGCCGTAGCCTATGCAAGAATTGGTATTGTTATATGTTTATGTATTACTTGGAGGAAAAAGGGTCCTATCTTATTGATCTTGCGCCCCTTGCTCGATTGAATATACAGGATCGTTGGTTTAAACTGTAATTTTTTTTTAGTGGTGTAAAGCCTATTCTAACGAACATTTCTTCATTAAATTCGGTATGCGTACTTTTTAAACAACGGGAAAAGTATAATTGAAGAATCAAAAATGAATATTGAATCAGATTTGCTCCAACAGATTGAAAAGTGGTACTTTAAATTACATACATGAAAGTTAGCTTTATAGGCAGAAGGAGAGTTGAGTCGGATCGGGAGAGTTGTGAATGAAGTTTTAGAACAGTAAAAAAGAAATTCAATAATTATAGTCAGCAAAGCACCGTTTCCGAAAATTTGAACTTTTTTTCTTTCTATTTCATATGTATTTAAATAGGTTTCTTTCCCGACGATTTTACAGGGATGAAAGAAGTATTCCAATAAGTGGAAGTATATCCTACAGGTTCATTTTAGGTAGAAGACAATACTACGCTACCAGTTAGGCATTGGCCATTTACTTTTTTTTTTTTTTTTTTTTTTTTTTAACTTTTCTCTATAGTACCATCATTGGCAATTACTTTCTATTTCATCAGTCACTACCATTGCACCTTGCCAGTTAATGGATCGACTCGCGTACTTTGAAACTAATGATTGACATGCATAAATACAATACTATTTTCAAAAAATATTCCAAAATTAAATGAGTTTAACAAAATATAGCTATTGTTGATCGAATTAGTCTCCTATGAACGTAAGATCCACTCATGAAGGGCCACAGCAAAGAATGATCAAAGTCCGTTTATCAGAATACTCCCAAAAATCTGATTTAGAGTTTCAAGTCTCAAGGCTTGTATCAGGGTAAAAGGTTGCTCGAGGTCAAATGTTCTAATGGTTGCTCAAAATCTCACGTATCCTGATAGTTATTTTTCAGAGGACTCCGCGGGGTTAAACTATCTGCTATAACCTTGCAGATGGAGAGAAAACCTCGATTTCGAAAAAATTGGGCTCTGATTGTTCTTTTCCGTGTCCCCTCATATGTAATGGTCTTATAGCCCACTTTGTTAACACAATCTGTTGTCGAAAGAAAGTTATTGTTATCTCTCAAAGACCCACCGATGGTGGAACAGATGTGGAAGGAAAAGACAAAAGAGTTGAAGAAGGTCCACGTTATGCTGTCCTGCGTTAGTTGACCCCTCAGAAAGCGAAAAGACTTGTCAGGTTCCCAAGTCTGGATAATTTCCACGATCTGACTGTTGGTGAATCCCTTCTGGAGTAGAACGCTTTCCATCCCTGAAAAAAAAAACACGAATGAACAAAATAGATTGACCATTCTCTTTATAAAGTTTCTATAAAACAATGATATGTTATTTGGTACAATTCTATAAAAGCCATACAACTTGCTGATTTATTACTGAAATTTTTTATTTATATTTGAAAAATGTCGCCAACGTCGAAATAACATTTTCACGATTGCCGCCAAGAATTGCCGCAGGCAAAAGCAAAGAAAATCATAACCTGAAAATGGCAAATACATAAACATACCATGAAAAAAAAATCGTATAAATCATCGACAGTGTCGCCATATGATGTAAACTAGGATTAGGCCAAAGTCCAACCTATTGGATCAATATTGGCGGGAACATCGAAGCACATACCAAAAGCTTTAAAGTTATACATATATTTAACGAGATGAGTAAAAAAAAAACACGGTAAATTCATAGTTTATGTGGCAATTTAGCGCGATTTTGAAAAGTTGGAGCCAAGTTTAAATTGACAGGGTTTCCGGTTATCGCTAAGTCAAGATGGCGGCTAATTTGAAGTGCCTCTAAAACTAAATGACGACAGAAAACATATGAAATATGCAAATAATCAATAAAATACAACATAATATGAGATGAACAAAAAAAAATACAATACAATAAAAGAATGGGTGAGAATGCGATTTACAGGTTCTACTTTATGTTTGGCGATTTTGTGCCAAATATGGTAAACCGGCGCGAATATGGTTCCATTCCGACTTGGCATCCATTTTGGCCAAGCTGAAGTTTGCTGTCAATTAAATTTTGGCGGCAAAATCGCTACAAAAAAGTGGGACCCGTAAAGAACATTCTAACCAAAGAATGCATGTTTGTAAAGCTTCAAGTCAATTGTCAACATTTACACGGATACAAGGAATAGTTCAAAGATCACATAACACTTACCAGTGAAATTAGTGTTTGATTTATTTGGAGGCAACACATGTACTCCTTCTAAATCTTCCAAAATCATAAACATACCTCCGCCTAACAAAAGGTACACTAAATATGTTAGAAAAGCGCACACAGTCACATTCCACATATCGATACAATAACTCAAATTAGTGAAGAGCACAATTAATGATGCAAACTGACATATAATGTATTTTTACAAATAACATTGAATTTTTATGTTTATTAACAAACAACTATCCGCGCGTATAAAAATGCACATTGTGAATTATTATAATATTTTTTCACCGTTGCTTGGAAAGGAAACAAAAAACCAAACATAGTCCGTATTTGTTTTGTTTTTTTGTTTTGAAACCAACGACTGTTTATTTCTGCCACTTATAAAGTGCTTAACACAGCCAAATACGTCTCGTAATTTTGAGCATCTAGAAGAATACGAGATCGAAATCTTCTAATGTAAACCCCTCTCTCCGACCCCACCACACCAACGAGAGGACATTGAGGCCACGACAGATTTAATGTGCACCAGCCCCCATTAGGTACACACCGATATTTGGCTGACCGAGGACAGAACCTGCAACCCACCGGTTACGAGCTCGATACTCTACCGCCTAGGCTATCGGGAGCCCATAGACCGTATATGACTATAAACAATTACATGATATGGACGATGTGTGCTTCTTACATTCCAACTTCAATATTCTTCATATTTATTAATTCAGTCAATCACAAACAACATTTTATTTTTCACACGCATAGTAATTGACTGTGTCGTCACCATGCATAAAATATATTTGAATGGTTCAATTCTTTTCGGATAAACTCAAGACCAACTGCAACATACTTTTGAAAACAAACTCAAATTTTTACATTCCATTAGCCAATCATAAATCTCATTTTATATTCCCTCGAAATTAGCAGTCTACCATGACATTTCCATGCGTAATTTCCATACCTTCATAATGTGATGGAGGCTATTTATGGCGTTGTCACAGTCAGTTCATTAAAGCTTGACTAAATGAAACACGCAATACTAATATGATAATACGAACAGAATTTCAAAATTCGAATTTGTTTTTAAAGAAACGTTGAGATTGGTCACAAGTGTTACACTTGAAGCAATCCACATCTAATAATACTACGCCTAAAGTTTAAATTATAGTTAAAATGTGTAATTGTTTTACTTATAGTGCGAAGAATTGATCAATTGTGATGAAGAAAAGACAGATGACAAAGGACAATGGATCAATTGAACTTTACAAAAAAAAACTAGGAGTGGTGTGGAACATCGCATAACTTCCAAATACTCGATAATATCGGTCATTGCATTAAAAATTGATATGGTGTTTTTAATAAATATGGCCAAATAATTTAGTAAATAATTTTTACGTGGGCAAAAAAAACTCTTCCAAAATAGCGAAATGTTTTATGTTATTCTCTAGACATTACATTGTCTTATCTTGGGCGTGAAACAAAAGAATCAAGATGGCAAGAGAGGATGATGATAAAAGACAGAGAGTTATGTGTTATAGGCACTCATTTTTACGCTTTAATCGTATTTCTACGGGTGTTTCGGAGGTGGGGACGATTAAATGACCTTAAGAGACATTAGCGCAGAGAGACCTTGATCAAAATCGTTAGAGCTGTTGCTGTTAGAGCAATTGCTGAAAAACGTGATTTTTCATGATTTCAACCGTAAGAGCACATGCGCGATTTTGACGAAACCTTAATGGTAGGTCCCATGGCCACCACTAACCCAAACACCAAATTTGAACATTGTAGGTCAATTTGTACGGCAATTATACTGACAACGTTCACGTAGACGCACAGACAGATATTTTTTCTAGACAACTTTTGGGAAATCAAATTGTTCCAAAACGTGCAGAAATGCAAAAAAGAAAAACGATTTTTTTTTTTACCGAATGGTATAGTTTTATTTACCTTATGTAAACATATATGTAATTAAAAGTAAAAAGGTGTACATTTTTTAACATATAACACTTCAGCGAATAGCTAACAGTAAATGTTTCCAAAACATAAATGCTGTTATAACCAAAGTGGAAAAAATATTTTGAACAAGGATGTAGAAAACATCAATGATACTCCAGATCTTTAAAAGCTGATAAATGTGTACCCTGTTCTATCTTTACCATCTATAATAATAAATCAAGGAGTCTGCTTGTATATATATCCGTCTGACTGTCCCTCTATAAAAAGCTACTTAAAATCAGCGTACAAGTCTGAAATTTTCAACAAAAGTAATTTTAATCTCTTACTTGACTTTTATCTTGACTTTTGAAAAAACAAAAAGTTAACATTTTAATTAATTTGTTTAATTAATGTAAATTTTGCTGTGCCAATTTTTGATTTTACAACGCAATGTCAAACCGAAAATTCGCATTTAGTTTTTTAATTACTATTAAGACCTGTGACGTCTTGTATATAATAACAAAATTATTATTTGTTTTGATGGATTTGAAGTGGTCGACTTCTTAGTTGCAAACTCGCTAACCTCGTGTTCTAATATAAAATCTATTCAGTACTTTTTAAAAGCGAATTGAAGATGCCCCCCCCCCCCCGATCAATTTATACAAAGTATACCATCGTATGCAAAGTTATGAATTCAGACTACTACCAGATTATTGAATTTCATTTATTTTGGAACTGAAAAATTTCTTTTAGTATTTGTTCAATTCGCCAATGAAGGCTTTTGAATCCAAACTTCAAAAATAATTTAAAGCCTTAACGCCATGAGAATACATTCAAACCCATATTAAAATGTTTCTTCGAAAGATTAAGCAATAATTTAATATTTTTAATGAAACACTGCATCATTATTTCAGTTATGCAACAAAATAGATCGCCAAGCATTTTATCGAACAAAGCGTCACTACTATGATTTATGTTTATAATTAAAATCTATGAATGTTATTTCATAACTGTAACTTTCCAAGAAGATGAAAGTTACCAACACGTGTTTCCAAATCCCATGAAAGAAACCATTTATAACAAAATAATATAAGAGAAATCTTGAAAGAAAACGGCTTTATTCAAATAGCCATCAAAATTCCAATGTATAGGATCGGCTCGAAAAGGTAAGTGAAGCATAGTTTCTAAATAATATTATACAAACTAAAGGTTTAATTTTAAAATATTCCTATTTGGAGTAGGGAAAATGCATACTACCCAATTAGAGACTTCTAAATTGAATATATATAATTATATATATATATATATTGTATAAAAGTAAATACTGCATATATATATATATATATATATAACTCTACCTTTAAAAAATTAATTAATATATATATAAATTAATATATATATATATATATATATATATATATATATATATATATATATATATATATATATATATATATATCAAATATGCAGTTTCTATAAAATAAAAATTTTAACATGAGTTTTGTATTCATAAATTTTTATGAAACCATTTTTAAAATATATTTTTAAAAATTTCACCAGTTGATATTTTTGACTTTACATTATAAAAAATGTTTTATTGATAGAAACATATATTTTTTGGAATCCATTAAAATTATTATGGTCGAAAATTGCTCCAAAATTTTTTTCATTCCATTTTGACTTTTGATTTTCAATATTTTAGCAAAAAAAAGGCCCACTTAACAGACCACGTAATAAATTACGTCTTGTACCATGCAAAACGTTTGATTCTTCCCCGCCATAAAGAAATTGGCCCTCAAGATCGGCCAAAACATTTTTGCTCATAAGTGACGAGTTTCTCAACATAATGAACTGAAATTTGGTATCTAGGGTAAACGAAGTATTTTAATTCGAATGAAAACCTACAAAATAGGGGTTCGTACTGAATTTTTTAAAGGTAGAGTTAAATTTACCTAGGAAACAGTCCCTAAGAGAAAAAAAAATTTTGCACCAGACTTATAGAAAATCATAAACAAAACATTTTGGTGCAAACCGCAAGATTCTACGATTATTAGAATTAGAGACATAGCCATTGTTCGGATTGTTTTTTAAGTATAGTACATTTATCTAATATACCTGAAATTGAATAGGATTCTTAAGCTAGTGTTCATTTTGGAATAAATATGGCTAGATTTTATTAAACACATCATCCACTTTTTTCAGTATTATTTTATTTTAAATCAAACCAAAAAATGAATATTACAAAATTTTATGAGGGTTTACTAAAATAAGTTTTTTGACTTGTTTCTTCTTCATTTTTTTTTTTTTTTTTTTTTTTTTTTTTTTTTTTTTTACAGCATCTTAGCTGAAATATTAACGATCGAATTATATTAAATTGAATGTATCTTTAAAGGCAAATTTTGTTTATGTAATGTGGCTAACTGTCAGTCAATTTGGAGTTTTAGACGATTCCATATCGTAACAATTATTATTATTTTCCTATTCAACTATCTTGCTATAAACTTTACAAAATCCTTTACTTTTATACAATTTAAAATTTTTAGTAAGAAATTAAGACAAAAATCTTTTAGCAAACACAATTTTTAAATAAATAATAATGGAAACCAAAATAGCTAAGTTAAACTATAGAGTTATTGAAATTGAAATTCAACTTTTAAAAAGCAATAAAAAAAAAGAACCATTATTCAGAATAACCCGAATTTGAACCCAATATACGCTGAAAATTGACCTAAATATACTCGAAATAGAAATGGTATTACATATCAGAAAAATATTTTGAAATAGTTCCCCCCCCCCCTTATTTATACCATTTCCCATTTCTTCACGTATATTCGAATCCAATTTCAGGTCTTTCTAACTACTTCTACAAATTTCTGATAGTTGAACATTAATAATAATTACCCCATATATTAAGTTATAACAATTTCAAACAATTGATATCCTGTTTAAGATGTTTTCCAAATTTAAAAACAATTAGCAAAGTTAATCGCTATATTGGATGCTTATGCCATTGAAACTTAAGGGGAGTAGGTAACCAAAAATTTATAAATAAGTTGAACATTTATTAACTATAAATAGTTGAACATTAATAATAATGACCACATATATTAAGTTATAACCATTTAAAACAATTGATATCCTGTTTAAGATGTTTTCCAAATTGAAAAACAATTAACAAAGTTAATCACTATATTGGATTCTTATACCATTGAAACTTAAGAGGAGTAGGTAACCAAAAATTTATAAATGATCGATTTTGAGTTCATTATTTGTTATCGAAAATTAAATTCTCCCCTTTAAAAGGATACCTCATTTGTAATAATATCTCAACTAGAAGTATTTTTAATAATTTTTAGAAGACAAAATTGGTATCTGTTAATGTAAGTAAAATTTTCTTTAAAATGCGTCTTTCACAAAACTATATTTCTCATTATTCATGTACCTTTTTCTCAGAAACTTCGCAAACTATCTTCCTGAAATTTTTACCACCTATTCCTTTTATGTATTTGTATATACTGAAGTGAGATTTTGTTGTTGTTTAAAAAATATTTTTTGTTTCGGCTTTTTTCGGAAAAAAAAACCTTGTGGTTTTTAACAAATTTGAATGGCTTTTACGAAAATTCTTAAAAAAAAAAAAAAAATGAATCACAATCAAAAGCTAACTTCGGTAGAATAACAAGTGTCAGCTAAATGGCGCTGAAAAAAAAAATTAGGCTTCTAAGTCGGTTGGTTGTTTTCAGATTATCTGGCGCCGTCAGCAACACGAGGGCTATAATGCGCCGAAACATTCGTCATTAGCCAAGCCAACATACATTCACAAACACCCATGCCTGACACGGGACTCGAACCCGCAACCTCGCTGTCTAGAAGCTAGCGCCGTTTGGTCGGCTAGGCTTCTATGTCAAATACTTTCTGAGAAAAAGGTAGATGAAAAATGCCATGATTAATTAAATGTACCGGAATAGAGGGTTTTAACTCCCCTTGATCAAAGTTCAACATTTCATTAAAACGAGGTACAAATTCATTTACATTTGACTGTAAATGTTCCTATAGTTTACCCTTAGCCTTGCTCATAGACTTTTAAAGCAGTTGGTTGGTTGTTTTCAGATTATCTGGCGCCATCAGCAACACGAGGGCTATAATGCGCCGAAACATTCGTCATTTGACAAGCCAACATACATTCACAAACACCCATGCCTGACACGTTACTCGAACCCCGCAACCTCGCGGTCTAGAAGCTAGCACGCTAACCACTATACCGTTTGGTCGGCATTTTAAAGCAGTTTATATCTACAATTGTTTACAAAACAATCCTCTTTTTTTTTTTCGCAACCCCAGCATCTTGTCCTTCACTATCTATAAATCTCAACGTGCGAAAACTCTAAGCACCAGGTACGTTTCTGATGTGACGGTCCTAAAATATCTCGTCAAAAAAAAAAAGAGATTTACCTAACTGATAAACACCTGAAGATAATAGGACATTTACGTCAAAGAGAAGAAAAAAAAAAGTTACGAAAGGGAAGAAAAGAAATGACCCTCTGGTTCGTGACAGAAATCTAATGGGCCACAAACATACGCAGGTAAAAACGTGCGACTCAATAAAAAACAACATGCTGAAATATTTAATTTTGCTGAAATGATGCGCGTAGCTCTATCGAAAGACAATTGATTTTTACTTGTAATAGGCGTGTTAAATGGATTGTCAGCAATTGTCAGCATTTATGTTAATGATTGTTATCAATGAAGAAAAAAAATGGGTATAAAATGCCTTAGACCTTTATAAAATGTGTGGGATTTTTTTTTTCCCCGTTATAAGAAGGACAGGCCGTAATTAAGTCAAAGTAAGCAATTTTCTTTCTTTGCAATATTTATTGTGTTTATTGTTTTAAATTTGTAATAGAAGTTGAAATTAAACTTTTTCATTTGCCGAATCAAAAAAAAAAAAATTAAGCGTAAAAATCATTCATCGTGATGGTTTATCCATCTAGAATTTCTAGTCTAGCGTGAATATATTCAGGCTGATGCGTTAAACCTGTAATCTATGATATGAAATTAAAAAAAAATCTTTCTAAAAAAGACCCGATGTTATAGTTCCGCAACAGATCAACGTCTTACTTCTATTTATATAAGCTGCTGCCTAATAATTCGGTAATTTTGTATTTTGCTTTTGAGAAATTATAACGCTAATCCCACAATTTGAAGATAACGACGAAACTCGCAATCAAACAGCGTTGATGGCATAAAGTGAACTACCCAGGTAGCACAGAGGTATTGGCTAATGTCAGAAACGGGGGTTCTGGGAAGATTGGTCAATCCATGCCAAAACTCGAGCATCGTTCCAAAATATACGATTAAAAAAAAACATGTCGGGACCTTCGCAAAACATATTACCCCTCCGTTCTTTCCTATAAAAAATATATTTCACTTTTAAAACTCCGCATCAACGTTGCCAAACTCCAGCATATTTTACTTGAGAGACTGGCGAGATTGACCAAGATCCACAACAACGGCCAACGATCCACATCGGGATTGGTCAAAGTTGAGTGATACTGGGCAGCGTATTTGTGCTACTTAGTATTAGTGACACTTTTACAACCATAATTAAAATTATGTGTTCCTAAGCAGAACCAGCAGCAAGACAAAAAATAACAAGGTTGAATCAAGTAATAAGCCCATCATGCACTTTTCAATGCCCCTCTAACTGAAACCTTCCTTCCAACTAATATTATGAGATAATTTCACGTTCATTAAAAAAAAAGGTCAAAACACTTAAAAAAAAATTAAAAAAAATCAATTATTAAGTACATAGTCTTTCAGAAATAAGTCCGCAGCTTTGAAAC
Organism: Linyphia triangularis; assembly: GCA_963978545.1. Classification (NCBI taxonomy): domain Eukaryota; kingdom Metazoa; phylum Arthropoda; class Arachnida; order Araneae; family Linyphiidae; genus Linyphia; species Linyphia triangularis. Next base: position 92,848,643 of record OZ021725.1, read on the forward strand.
GACATGACTTCGAAACAGTTAGAAAGAGGAAGAAGAAACTAGTGGTATGTTGGAGAGACAGGTGTGGAATGGTTTTCAAAAGTAGTTACATTATTGAAATGTGGTTAGAAATTATCATAAAATCTTAATATAGCCGAATAAGTCTCTCATGGAAAAGGACTCTGTGTTACCTTTACGGGATACGGTCACTTTTGCAGAATACAGTGGTTTTTCGTACCCCAAATTCAACTGTTTTGTTTATTGACAAATCCGTCCAAATAATAATGGGCCTCATGGATAAACCATATGCAAGCGTCTTCAATTTCACTTCCGATCAATCAATCTTGCAACCCTGGTGTATTTGAACTTCCGTTCCTATCTATATTCAAAATATCACTTGTCTCTACTTTCTGTCTCTCACTGCTTGGTTATTCATTCAATTTAGTTAGCAATCAATTCAAAGTTAATTTATTAAATTTAATATGGGCTTCATAAAGACTCCACTATTAATAGAGAAGAATCCACTATTATCTAAATCCGTCCAAATATTAATGGGACTTATCGGGTTAATCATATGCAAGAGTCTTCAAATTCACTCCGATCAATCAATCTTGCAACCCTGGTGTATTTGAATTTCCGTACCTGCCTAATTAAAATATCACTTGTCTCTACTTTCTGCTTCTCACTGCTTAGAAGTTATATCACTTTAAAGTTAGCAAATCAATTTAAAGTTAGTTTATTCATTTTATAATGGGTTACAAAAGGACTCCACTATTAATAAAGAAAGAATCCACTATTAATCGCTCACTCCACGAACCTTAAACTATTACAAACTCACCAAAGCATCGGCCGACCAAACGGTATAGTGGTTAGCGTGCTAGCTTCTAGACCACGAGGTTGCAGGTTCGAGTCCCGTGATAGGCATGGGTGTTTGTAAATATATGTCGGCTTGTCTAATGACGAATGTTTCGCCGCATTATAGCCCTCGTGTTGCTGACGGCGCCAGATAATCTGAAAACAACCAAACAACCACCAAAGCATCGAGACGAAAAAACAGATCAAACGCTGTCGTATGCTGAGTAACCAAACATACCATTGCAGTTCTGGATGAAATTTTACAATTATAAACCAAAATTTTGTCGTATCTTTTTAGAAGGCCTTAAAAATAGAAGCCAGTTTTTTTACCTTTGATTTACTTTAAACAAGCATTTGATTGAGGGTAGATTAAGACGAAACTGGAATGGAGATCTTATATTCCTCAATCCTATACTTCTTAGGGGGTCTAGCAGACAAAATTTTAAAAATTCTCAATTTAATTTTTTTTATTATTATTGTAAAAAATAATAAAAATGTTTCTAAATAAAATGACATAAAATTGTGTTTCTATTTTTAGTAGAACTTAAAATATTTAAACTTTTGTTACATGACAACTGCATCTCGGGGGTGGTATATTGAAACTTAAAAACTGTTTTTGTCGGTGATAGTTTTTTTTTTTTTTTTTGTCCCTTTTTTTTCAGTTTAAATGGATATAACTTAAAAACTACTTGTTATAAATATATGAAACTTTCCACAATTATTTTTCATTTATATTTCTTTGATATGTCTTCATGAATTGTGTATTTTGGTTTAACGTTTTTAAAAAAGTTTACCATACTATGGGTTTTTAGCATGGTTATACTATGGTTTTTATATAGTTTCTGCAAAAAAAATTTTTTTAATTTTTTCTAAATATATTATTAAAAAATCATGAAGGCTATTTTTATATGAATTACAAGAAGTAATTCAATGCAAAAATGAAGTGATTTTTTTAAATAGATTTTTAAATATATCAAATTTAGATAATGTCACATTTTTTTAAAGTTTTTAATTTTTAATTATTATTTTTTTTTTTTCATTTGAAAATATAAAACAGTTATTTAAGTTGTAAAGCATAATTCAGTACTGCATAAAAAAATTCTGAATAATAATTTTAAAAATAAGGATTTAAGAATTTTTAGTCCTGGACCAACCCTTCCCCAAGCAGATTAAAATAGGTATTTCTAACAGAAGAGTTTTATACTAGACGTATTTTATGCATTAAATTTCAACGTGATCTCATCATCTAAATTATATTTAACTTAATCTTAACAAATATATATTTAAAGCAAAAATTCGAGTCTTAGATAAATAGTGTTTTTATAACTAAAAAAAAGCTTTTTGTCAAACACACATAATATTCCAATAAAAATCGAACTGTGTCTTATATTATCAAAGCAAGAGTCTTTAACATTTTTAAGAAGATAAGATAAAGCATATATTTTATGATTGTTTTATCAAAGTAATAAAAGCAGAGGGTGTGGAAAGAGTTGTAATTCTATAAAACAATGCGAAACTTCAAAAAATCCAGAGTTTTGCTTCACAGAAACAAAAAATATTATTATAAAAGCAAGGAGAAATAAACAACCTTTAAAAGCATTTTAATATATTCTAATCAAATCAAGACTTCAAAAAACTAACCCATAAAAAGAAGGGTTTTATATAAATCCTTTATATGCATAGACTTTTGTGTTCAATTACAACTTATTTAAGCGATTTTCAGCTCATATTCATATTGTTCGATCACTTTGAAAAAGGAAGCAATCAATTACGTGCTATTAGCTAAAAAATTTTACCTCAAAACTTGATAGAATGCATTGTCATCGGAAGCGAGTCTATATACCAAGTTTTAGATCGATTGGATGACCTCAAGTAGGTTAATTAGTCCTGCAAAACGACAATAGAAATGTGTGTAAAATTGGAATTTTAACGACAACCCCCAAAACTTTATAGAATGCGTTGACATCTACAACGAATCTGTTCAGTTTCAGCTCGATTGGATGGTGGCAAGTGGGCTAATTCGCTCTTCGCCAATTTACCCGCCATACACTAAATCGAAATTAATGTAAAGGAATTAAAAATGAGTACACCTTTTTGTCTTATCTCTAAAAAGGTCGATAAAATAAGGGTTTTTTTTTTTTTTATTCTAAAAGACATGATATTTAACTTTTTTTTAAAAAATAAGACTAATTCACGAAAAAAATTAATTGAAACGGTTCAGACAAAATAAGAATATATAAAGTTAAATTACCCCTTACTATTATCTTTCTGAATATTTTCTTATCTTTTTAAAACTTTTCAGTGATCTTTTACTAAGGTAACATGAAGAAAAGACTGGATGGAAATCTTAAAAATCTAAATTTTTTTATTTCTAAAAAAAAATAATCGACAAATGCATAAACGTCTTTGGTTATCAAATGCAGAAAAATTAGTAATAAATCATTTAAAATTAAAAAATAACTAAAGAAAGACTAATGAACATAAAATTTAAGATAAAAACTGGTGAAGAATTAGTTATCAAATTGATGATTGAGTCGATTTATAAATAGTAACTCATTGATTTTATAATAGAAAGAATTGAGTCTAAGAAAGTGTTCTGTTGTTTTAAGCTGCACAATCTTTTTGCAAATAAATAGAAATTATTATAATAAAAAAAAGTTTGCAATGCCAAATAATAAAATCATCTAAGACTCCATAGAGGAAGTCATCATCTATTCTAAATTTAAAAAATCCATATTAATATTCTTTTAAATTTGCGCAATACATTCTTTTACATGGTGACTTTAAAAAGTAAATACATAAAGATAGAATTTCCAGTTCTTGAACTTTTATAACAATGACTAATATAAATCTCAATAAAAGTCTTTCAAAAGTAACGGCCGAATTTATTTTCATCTGAATAACAGAAAAATTCCATCAAATAAATTTTCAACCTAATTACGTCGAAAATCAAGCATTCTTCCCAATTACCTTTTCCAATGTCATATAAATTTTCCCTTCGCACCCATATTCTTGTCAACATTGTGGAATAAATTAAGAAACTGAAGGAAAACGAGAGTTACCTTCGTTCTAGGGATATATGTATATCTGAAAGGCAAAAAAAGAAAAAAGGGAAGAAAAAAAAAAGCGATGTTAATAATTCGTCTAATGTCAAACCAAAGCGCATTTCAGAAAATATTTCTCTCTCTCGCTCTCAGTTCTTCGTCAACTTCACTCGATTCTCTTCAGTTCGTTCTTTCAGTTGTCAAACGATAAGAGAAGAATCGGAAAATTACCAAGATTTTTGAAATGATGATTCTCATTGGATTATCTTGTAGTGAAGGTGAATAGAAAACTGAGGTATGAATATGTTTTAATTGTATTTGCGAAAACAGAACTTAAATTTAAATGAACTTAATTTTAAATTTTCTGTTGTTAATTTTGCTTGCATTATTGAAAAATATTTTTAACAACTGTGTTTATAAGTGGCAAAGTCATATTATCACCTGTTTTGTTACTTTCTACTATTCTAAAAGGATTTTTACACACACACACACACACGTTAATACTCATTTTAACACAAATTTAAATGCATGTTAAAAATCGTTGAATTTTAATTTAGCTTTAGCTTTATTTTATCATGTATTTCATCCATGTGTTTCATTTTCAAGTTATTCCACCATTTTTAAGGAACTCCGTATTGTTAAAATGGATAAAAATGTCATAAATTTGATTATTTTCTTTAGTCTTATAGTGATATAAAGAACTCTTCAATTAAATTACAATTTTTATCTAAACCCAGTAAAATAAGTACAGTTGTTGTCATTTAATATAGAAATAGCATATACTCTAATTGTAGGACTATTCAACAACAGTTTGGTTACATATAAGTAGCTAAATATTTCTAAATTTAACTGACAACAACTTTTCATCGAACTTTGTTGTGCTACGAATAGCTCTATTACAATAATTTAATTCTAAAAAATATAGAACAATACCGTAAAACGTTTTATTGGAATATCTATATAAAAATATAAGTATTTTATTCAAATTTTGATGGGTAACATTGTTGTAAGAAATTAATTTTTATAATTTGTGTGGATAAATGTTTTAGAGTGTAAAATTTTGAATGAAACCAAGCAGATATGTTAAATAAATTATATAGGATTCAACTTTTAATAATTTTCATGAAATTCTGGTAAAATTTATGCAACAGATTTTATTGCATAGAATGAATGTTCCCCAATGTTAAACAAATTATCACTCATTAAATTTTCAAGTAGATACTTTTTCTCTTAACATTTTTTTATTATTATTTTTGTTCTTTTAAACGTACCATCAGTAAGACTTTAATTTCAAGCAAACGAAAGTAATAATTTTTTAATATCTTTCACAATTGCAAACTAATGTTGTCTCAAAATATATCACTAACAACAATTTATAAAATTTGAAACCTCTCTGCTCCTCATTTATTGTATGTAACTTTGCAAAAAGCAATTAAAGTACATTAAAAGGGATCCATTACCTATAGCTTCTCGCTTAGATTGTACTATAATTAGTGAAAAGCCTGATGTAACAATTAACAGCAAAAATTACTTTTCACAACTTAATTCTAAATTAACATTTCATTTTATGTTGTAGTTTTTTGAGGCAAATTTGTAAAATTATCTCTGAATTTTTTCTTTGAATATAAACAAAAGTCCCATTATATTTTTGTAGTATTTCTATTACTCTGTTTCATTTTTGATTAAAATTTCCCAAAATTATTAGTAAAAGTTTTATAAACATATCTTTAAAATATACTTACAAATATATTTATAAAGAAACATTTTTAGTATGAGGAAATACTATTTTGTTTGTTTGTTTGTTGCTTCAATTAATTGCAAACATATTAAACGGGACCTTATTATATCAACTTTAAAATATTGTGTTCAAAACTCAAAGAAGACAAACTCAAAGAAAAGATAAAAACGTATTTCAAGATATATTTATTTCAAAAAATTGCCATCGTCTCTTCTACGTAAACAATTTTTATCGTTGCACAGTGCGTACTTTCTCTGTCCAATAAATTTCATAACCCGTTGTGATATTAAGGCAAATGTTGGTAATGGGCAAGGGTTAACAAAACCTATCCGTTACGTTGGTGATACGTAATCAAAATAAAGATTTAAAAATTCTGTAGATGTTCATTTCTTGAGAAATGTAGAAGGATACAGAAAATGACATCCTTTAAATATTTGAAATATTACTTATTGTTTCAACATGTAATGGTTAACTCGATTCTCTAGGCTTACTGAATTCTCAAATTTTTAAAATTTTTAAATATTCAAACTGAAACCACATTCTCTTTGTCTAAGACTCAACTGAAGATCTAAAACAATAAATCGAAATCATAGTCGGTGACGATTCAGACTAAACTGAAGGCATCAAAAAAGGAATCCGCCTTGCTTTAACTAGCAATTAACCTTTAATCAAAACGTTGTAGAATCACTCTAAAATGTTATAAAATATTATTTGAAACTCATTTACGAACTGATATCAGTAAAAAATAGAGTTCAATAGAACATTGACCTTGACCCCAAGTTTCTAAATAATCATCCACAAAAAGTAACTAAAATACTTCTAAACACTGTCAAAAGATAGTATGTCAAAGAAAATTGAGTAATTTATATTTTTTCTAAATCATGAAAATAGGAATCTCAACCTAAAACATCTCTGTAAAAAGGAGCAAAGTTCTTCATACAAAGATTATGGCCGTAAAAAGTATTGAGAATTTAAAGTAGAGACAAGTTTAAAGTTGTTGTAAATTACGGACAAAGAAATTTAGTAAAATTTTCTTTTCAAATTCTCTCCTGTATAGGCCGAAATATCTAGCTGCAAAAATATTTGTGACACTTGGCCTTTACGTATTCTGGTTCAGTCACGCGTAATGCCCAAGTCACACAAGCATTTTTGTAGCTAGATATCAAGGCCTATGCAGGGTAATTTTGACTTTGAGAAGAAAATTTTCTAATTTTCATAGCCCGTAATTTAAAACAACTTTAAACTTAGCTCTACTAATTAGATCTCAATACTTTTTAAGGCCATTATCTTTGCATGAAGAACTTTGCGCCTTTTTACAGAAATGTTTTTGTTGGGATTTCGCTTCATTTTTTAAGGAACTAATTTTAAATTTATTACTTATTTGCACAACAATAACTAGTTTAAAAATGTTCAGTGTTAATATTTGCTTCAGCTTGCAAGAAAACTTCCTGGGATTAAAATGGTTATATATATATGGGAAAATGATACAGACATTTGCTCTTCTTCGAAATATTTTTTAATTATATTTTTGGAAGGCTCTAATAGAACTTTTTAAGAGAATAAATTTGTCTGTAATTTTAAGATATACATTTTTCCTTCAACTAAAATTCATGCCAAGCAAATGCATTGAAAAAATGTACATTGATTTCAATTTATCGTATAATACAATGAATTGTTTATTTATTAAATGAATATTAAGATGTATTGCAATGAAAGGAAAAACTTCTTAAATTTTGCAGAACAAAAATACTGTGCATGCTTGTTATTTAATAAGAATTCTTTTAGATGATTACGGTTATTACTGAAAAAAGTCTATTACGTTAATAAAAAAAATCCACATAAGTAAATACTAAAAACAAACAGCAAGTTTTTTAACTTCAGAAATAAAAAAAAATAAAAAATCTTATCCTTCTGAAAATATACAAGCTTATTTAAAAAATATATTTTTCAGCTTTAAACTAAAATATTTTTTAATGAAAAAGTTGTTTAATTTTTAAATATATTAATAAAAAATACGTTTTTTATAAACCGTTAACTGTTTGAAATTAATAATTCTTTATTTGTTTTTATTAATATAAGATTGTACTTTAATTTTTTTTTTTTTTTAAATGTATATATAAGTTCTTTTACCAGAGGTCGAATAATTAAAATAAAGCCTCTTCTTTAATAAAGTTTTCTTTCATTATGCCTGATTGGCTGAAAAGATTGATTAAAGATTTTCTGATGCAAAAGCTATACGGCGTGAGAACATAATTCAACCAAGAGCTGAGTGATACAGCTTTCCGAGAGATCTTTCAAGGCACTATCGTTAAAATACATAAACGATTTTAAAATATTTGTTCTGCAAATTTAAATAATCTTCTTTTACAGACCATTTTATGAGCATTAATGCAATTTTCTTTAGTAGCTGTTCGTAAATTAATTATCCTTGGGTGGATATTAGGAATAGAGGAAATGTACAAGCGGAATAATTAAACAACCGAGCAAATAATTAAACAAGTAATTTAAATAGTTTTAAAAAATTACTCTAAAACATACAAGTATGTGTTCATCTATACCTCAAAATATTTTGTTAAGAAAGTCTCCAGTTTTTGAAAAATCTATGGAAGTATATCTTTGATATTTTAATAATTGACTTTGGCTAACAAATAATAAGCTTTTCGTTTATCGACTTTCTTGAACATGTATATATTTCTTTTCAACATTTTTAACATTCCACTCAAAACGTATTATTTACAAATTAAAAAAAGAAGCATGAATCAAAAATAAAACACGTTCTTTCTCTCTTTTATATTTCATTACCATAATCGTGTGAATACATTTAAATACGTTTGGAAAACTTTTTTTCAATGGCACACGGAGAATTGAAAATTAGGACCAACCAATAAGATGCAATACATGGCACATTTTCAAATTCTTACCTAGCTGATACTCAATGTGATGAAATAATATTTTCAGACATGAGAAATAATAATCGAAAATGTGTCCTTGTCCTAAAACTGAATTTTAAAATATACAAGAATTTGTTAATCAAAAGAGCAACTAATTCCAGCAAATCCTCAAAAAAATCCAATATAATTCTAATTTTTCTGGCCGAAATACCATGCTGTACATATAGTTATACCTGCCTTAGTTAAAAGTAATATTTTATTTAATTAACCAAAATTATAATTCATCATATGCAAATTTTATCTGAAATTTTCGAAAATTGAAGAAAAGAATAAATGACTGAAAATTCCTATTGAAATATGGTGCAAGGAAAAAATAGCAATTAAATGTTGATATGGTACGTATAGTATTGTTGCACAAATTGTCTGTATATAGTGTAAATAGTGACGTATTATTTTAAAATTCTATTGTAATTTATTTTTATCTTATTTTATTTATTAATTAATAGCGATTATACAAGTTAGAAAAAGGTGGCAACACCTAAAGTAATCGAGAAGTTTCGAGATATTTCGTTTCCGATGAATTGGCTGGAAATTTCGAGAATGTCTCACGCGCTTGTATATAAAAGACTGGAGAACGGGAAAGTTTTCAGATTGACTTTGGACTTCGATGAAAGCTTATCGCTTTGTTTACCTATTGGAGTGAGCTTGAATAATCGCTGAATTCGAAGTTATTTTTGTTGAAGCTTGTGTTGAAGCTTGAGAGTAGTTAAACTGTTGCCTGTGAATAAATTTTTGTGAGTTTTCTGAAGAGAGAATAAATACTTTTAAACCGTGAAAACTGTGCCATCATTGCCTCAGTGGAAAAATTCATAACAGTGGTGTCAGAAGTGGGATCTCGTAATTTTGAATACCGACAACTAGAGGAATGATGGAAGACCAAATGAAGCAGTTGATGGAAATGATTGTTGGAATGAAGGCCCAACAGGAAACCACTGCCGCCGAAATAAAAGCTGGACAAGAATCAACCGCTGCTGAAATAAAAGCCGGACAAGAATCAACCGCCGCTACAATCGCCGCTGGTCAAGCGCGTCAAGAAACGACAAATGCCGAACTCGCCACTACAATCGCCGCTGGTCAAGCCCGTCAAGAAACGACAAATGCCGAACTCGCAGCTGCAATCGCCACCTGCCGAGAATCCACATCAGCAGCTATAATTGGGATTAAAGAAGAGATGAAAACCGAGCTAGCCTCAATGGTAGAATCTACAATTATGGAGACAACATCATCGGTCCTGCATTCCGTGAAAGAAGACGTTCTCATTGCTGTAAAGGATGAAATGGAAGGAAAGGTATCTACCATAGAAAGAGAAATCACGACTGCTAGAAATGAAATGAAAGAAGAAGTTTCCACCCTGAAAAAAGAGCAGGGAAGGTTTATTGACGCTATGGAAGAGAAACTTCGAAAACTGGAAATTCGCGGTACTGTGGCAGCTGCATCACCGAACTGGGAGGAGGTTTCCACTGCAGTTTTAGCACCACGTTCCAACATCAAAGTGGCCACTTTTGATGGAAAGTCTTCCTGGCGCGTTTATCAAACGCAGTTTGAAATTATTGCTTATGCGAATGGTTGGGACGATACTTCGAAGGCATTCCATCTCGCAGCATCTCTTCGAGGTGAAGCTGCTGACATTTTACAGATACTACCTGAAGAGAAGCGGGGAGAATTCGTGGCGCTGGCAAGTGCGTTGGAGTTAAGGTTTGGTGAGCAGCATCTTAAGGATTACAACAGACTGCAATTGAAAGTGAGACAGCAGAAGGCCAATGAAACTCTTCAAGAATTGGCATCGGATATAGAAAGACTGTCGCTCCTCGCTTTCCCTGACTGTCCCCCGGATGTACGAGACGATCTTTCTCTGCAGTATTTCATCGACGCTATTCAAGATCCCGATGTGCAGCAGGCGGTAAGGTTATCCCGAAACAAAAACCTGAAGTCGGCCCTCGTGTACGCCATGAGAGTGGAAGCCGCACAGCTAGCTTCTGGAAAAGACCGACGATATGTGCGTGGTGCATTAGCCGAGGATTCTTCTGACTTTGTCACCAGTAAGCTTCGAGAACTGGAAAGCAAAATTGATAGAATGATGAGAAGCTATCCCGGAGCCAGGGATCGAAGGACCAGAGTCGTTTGCTGGCACTGCAAACGGGAAGGGCATTTACGACGAAACAGCCTTGATTTGAAAAAGAGAAGGGATAACACTACCACGGATTCTCCACAACTGAATCTAAGAAGATGTCATCTCGCAGGGCAGAAGCTGCAATGTAGAACAGGTGAAGCCCCGACCAGTCGTTTCCACGCTTCATCCCGACAAGGAGGAAACCAGGGTTTATTCGTGAAGGGGGAGATCAACGGAACTCCATGTCGTCTAATCGTCGATTCGGGAGCGAACGTAACGATCGTAAGGACGGACGTGGCTCGTCGCCTGAACAGCCGACTCCTCTACACAGCGCCCTCTGTTTCTCTACAAACTGTGTCTGGTGGTAATATCTCTGTGCATGGGAAATTGCAAGTGGACATTGCCCTTGGATTTAACACCTACAAGCACACCGTTTATGTTGCCGAAATTGTAGATCCATGCATTCTCGGACTAGACTTTTTGAAGAAAAATGGAATTACTCTGAATTTTGAGAAAAGCAAGCTGCAAACATGGAGAGACGAAGTTCCTTTGCACGATCTAGACATGAAAGAGCTGTGCGTATATAGGATTATGGCTCATGAAGACAATGTCATAGAGAATGCTGAAGAGTCCACATCTATGAAAAGTACCTCACCAGCCTCGGAAAGAGAACCGAAGAAAGTGACGTTGATGAAACCCTCCCAAGAAGTGGTTCATGTGGAAATGGACAAAGTTAGTGAAGAGGGAATCGACATCCGTACTCCTATTACAAGCATCGAACGGAGGTCCCGGGATCTATCAGCTGCACCCGCGGATGATTCGGACGCAATCTCAAAATCATATAATCAGCAAGACGAGGATCAGAAACTTTCACCGCTTCTGTTGGCATACGGGAGTGCAACTCACGAGACCACCGGATTTTCTCCATCTCTAACGATGTTTGGAAGAGACCTTAGGCTCCCCAGCAACCTCCTCTTTGGACAACCACTGGACACTCCTTCCTCGCCTGTCCAGTGTCTAGATGATCTGCAGGCACGTTTGGAAGCCGTACATCGGTTCGCCAGAGAGAGAAACAACATCATGACGGAGCGCATGAAGATCCGGTACTATGCCAAGGCCATGGACCGTTCATTCCAGGAAGGTGACAAGGTGTGGTTAGGGAACCCTAAACGTCGGAAAGGACTCTCCCCTAAGCTCCAGACGAACTGGGAAGGGCCGTATGGGGTCCTTCAGAAGATCAACGACGTCGTGGTGAGAATTCAACGGACACCTTCCTGTAAACCTAGAGTTGTACACTACAATAGGCTAGCCCCATATTATGGTAGAAGTCATTGAATGGCTTAAGGACTTCACTGCCCGGGACGTGCAGTCTTTAAGAAGGGGGAAATGTTGCACAAATTGTCTGTATATAGTGTAAATAGTGACGTATTATTTTAAAATTCTATTGTAATTTATTTTTATCTTATTTTATTTATTAATTAATAGCGATTATACAAGTTAGAAAAAGGTGGCAACACCTAAAGTAATCGAGAAGTTTCGAGATATTTCGTTTCCGATGAATTGGCTGGAAATTTCGAGAATGTCTCACGCGCTTGTATATAAAAGACTGGAGAACGGGAAAGTTTTCAGATTGACTTTGGACTTCGATGAAAGCTTATCGCTTTGTTTACCTATTGGAGTGAGCTTGAATAATCGCTGAATTCGAAGTTATTTTTGTTGAAGCTTGTGTTGAAGCTTGAGAGTAGTTAAACTGTTGCCTGTGAATAAATTTTTGTGAGTTTTCTGAAGAGAGAATAAATACTTTTAAACCGTGAAAACTGTGCCATCATTGCCTCAGTGGAAAAATTCATAACAGTATTTTATTTTTAAAGTGCTTGATAATTTCTGTAAACTGTCCTTTCACTTTTGTGAGTTTGATTTTAAAATGGAACTCATGTTTTTGGGGTTTTTTTCGTTACTTTCATACAGATTTGTTTTAAAATAATTATAGTCGTAAAAAAATAATTATAGTCGTAGTAAAATAATTATAGTCGTAAAATATAAAAAGTCGTATTACGTGGTTTGAAATGGATTTTTATATAATTATTCTGGAAATATGATAGTGTATTTTCTTTGAGACTATTTTTACACTAGATATCGATCTCTTACATTTGATACCACCTTAACATGAATTAAACAACATAAGCTATACATGGATGAAAAAAAAAGTCTTTCCCGGAAAAAATAAAAGCAATTGTATGAAAAGTATTGGTCCTGTTAATATATGATTTTCTGAAAATTGAAAGTGTGCTAATCAAGTTTTTTTTCTCTTTTCGTACATATAAACACACTAATTACCTTAGTAAACTTCAACAAGCACCTCCTTTGTAGCTCGAAGAATCTCAAGTCGGTAATTCAGTTATTGATAAATCCCTCCCTCGTAACAAAACAACTCTGGCTAATATCTCTCGTTATTGGCCAATCCCGATGTGGAGATTTGAAAAACCGAACATTGTTACTGTTATAGGTCAATATCACCCAAAGCTGGAAAAAAATATACTAAAAGTTTTGAAATGTCGATGCTCAGTTTTAAAATTAAAATATTTATTTATAAGAAAAAAATAAATATTTGTAAAAAGGACGGATAGCAACAAAAAAAAATATTTTGTGATATCTTTAGCATGGTTTATATTAAAAAAAAAAAAAAATTGTGTAATGGAGTGAGACTCGAGTTTCGGCCAGGATTAACCAATATTTCAGAACTTTTGTTTCGATATAGGCCAATACTGCAACGCGACTTGGGAACTGGAAAAGGGACTTGAACTTCTGAGATTTATAAAATGTGGGCTTGGTTGGTTGTTTTGAGATTATCTGGCACCGTCAGAAACACGAGGGCTATAATGCTCCGAAACATTCGTCATTAGACAAGCCAACATACATTTACAAACACCCATGCCTTACACCGGACTCGAACCCGCAGCCTCGCAGTCTAGAAGCTAGCACGCTAACCACTATACCGTTTGGTCGGCAAAATGTGTGCTTGAGGAAACTGATAAGATAATTGATTTTAAACTCAATAGGTGTAAATTCAATGTCTAAGAAAAATGCTACCCTCCGTGATAGTTTATCTCAAATATATATATAGATATATATATATATATATATATATATATATATATTGATTTTAGTTTGGTTTGTGCCCTCAACAACCTTTTTTTTTTTTTTTTTTTTTTCCTTCTTTTTTTTTCTTTTCAATGACGGATAATTAGGCCGGGTCCTAGAGCTTAACGTAGATTCCGAACCCCAACGAAAGTCCATGCCTAACCCAAGATTTCGAACCCGGTGCCTTCGATATGCTAGACCAGAACGCTAACCCCACAGCCATCAGGTGGGCTTGGTTTGGTTGTAATAATCTGTTCTGAAGAAGCAAAATTCTTTCCCCCCTCAACCAACCGATGCTTTCTTTATTTAACTTTTTACCATCCAAGCTTATATATAGATGAAATATTGATGTAATAATTTGTCTATGTTTTTTTTTGTTTGATTTACGGAACACAGACAAAAAAAAAAGACTATTTTCTGAGCACCTCACCTATTTATACAACTGCCGATTACTTTCTATCTCTTCTGCAACCTGCTTCATAAACCTCCACCTTCTATTATTCCAGAAATTCTGCGTTACCTCTACTTTCGCACAACAAGATCCATTAGAATACACCAGGATATTCGATACCCCATTCGAAAATGCATGCAACCGCGCTGCCAGACAATGAAGCAGTAAATCAGCAGTGGATCATTGCCAGGTTCCTATTCCGAGATGAAGAATGAATCCGGAATATTTTGATTCGATTTGGCGAGACACTGCACCAAAGGAGATGAGGGTGTTATTATTCTGCATTTCAAAATATCCGAACGGTACCGTGTTAGGAACCAAATAGAGATTGTGAAAACGAGCCTTATATTCATTTTTAAGATCTTGTTATATAAATGAGGGTTTTTTTAGTCTACATCAGCGTTAGCCAGCCCGCGGGCCAGATTTGTCCCGCGACAGATTTTCTGCGGCCCGCCGGCACCAAAAAAATTTTTTTTAAAAAATCGAATTTCACGGCATAGTCTTTTTTTTATATATATATTATATATAATTGTTATTTACTCGAAATAATACGTGTTAACCATGCAGAACAGAGTTCTCTACTAAATGTCCGAAAAAACTCTATGAATAAGCTTTCAGCAAGGTGTTTTTCATCAAGAATAAATGCAGTAATAACTTAAATCTCATTTGGACAATTTATAAAACTGTGCAACAAATACTCCGAAAGACATTGACTCTATCAAAAATCAACTAATCGATTTCGACCTCCATCGCCTTTCAATTGATATCGACTAAAGCGGAGTTATCTGAAAGTACAGTTTAAATACTTTTATTAAAAGTTAAGTCAGGTCGCATTGTCACGTTGAAACAAAAGATGAATTTCTTTATTGGAGTTGGATTTAATAATAAGGAAAACTATGTATATTTTTTAATTATTTGAAAAAAAGGGAAAATAATCAAATACCAACTGCAATTTTATAAGACATAAAAAAAAATGATAATTTTTTCCAGTTTTCTGAAATGCTATACAGTGTTAAATAGATAATAATTAAAATAACATATTTTGGCATATCAGGCCCGCGATAAGCTCCAACATAAGTCATAGGGCCAGCCTCTAAAAGTTAGTGGCGAACGCTGATCTACATGATCTTCAGGACCCGAAAATTTGGATGGAAGCACGCCTTAGAGGAGCTCCGTGTAAGGATCATTACCTATACTCGCTATGTTACAATCTTCTAGCCTAGTTCATTTAGAAACTACTTAGTACAAAACCCTGAGATTTGGTGAGTAGGTACGAAAATTATCACTTAATGAAAAGTCATAAATTGTTTTCATTGAATGCATATTTATTATAAAGGATAATTTAAAAAAAAAAAAGAGGCTTAAGACTATCACAGATGGCACCACTGCATAGACATTGACGCAAGGATTTCAAATATAAAATATATTAGACACTATTTTCGAATTTTTAATTTATGTCATCTCATTAAGTGATCATTTTCGTACCTACTCACCAAATTTCAAGTTTTTTATGCAAAAAAGTTTCTAATTGTAACAGAGAGTCCAGGGTATGATCCTTCCTATAAATTCCTCTTAAGCCGGAAGCCCGATTGCAGTGTGTCACACATGATATCAAACATTTTCCAACTAAAATACTTAAAATATTACTTGTTTTCAAAGTAAACTGAATGTTATGAAATATTAAAACAAATTGTAAGAACACCTCTTTATTGCAATTTTTTGTATAACTAAGCATTCGTCAAGTTTAAATCGATACTTTAGTTCAAGAAGGTTACAACTCATATTATGTTTACATAAAAAAGTTAAATATGCAAATAGTACGAGTAATCTCAAATTAATTTGAGATGTATAAGTTTAAAAACATATCATTTAGAAAAGAACTGAAGAAAAGGGTGATTTACAATCCCCCCCCCCCCATTTGGCTTCACAGTCTCATACAGTAATTACTAATTAGGCCCTTGTGATTATTATATTTCTAATCCACTTTAAAATTATTGAGTAATGAAACCTGTTCCATCTTGAACCAAATGATAGCGTGCTCATATATTGTACACATACATCACTATTGGCTTATACATCATTCCTTTGAAAAACTTTTTTTTTTTAAATAATCAGAGAGGGTTGTAAATTATATTGGAAAAATTAACAACTTGTCTGAGGTATAATTCTTTTCTATCGAGTTTTCTATAGTAATAAATTACTAAGAGTAGCAATAATTTCAATTTAAAATATTTAGTTATTGTGTCGAATGACTTTTGCCTTTAGCTATTGTGCGGATATATTTTATCCTGCGGTATTTATAGATTTGTTGTTTTCGTAATGAATATTTATTGTTTATTTTTAAAAAAGTTTAAGCTATCTTTTCGCTTATTTGGCATTTACACCATGTGAAAACACTATTATACAAGTATAAAAATATTCATGAAAACTTGAAAGATCTGAATGATATAAAGTTAAGTATCAAATTTGCTGTTGCACTGAGAGGACTTCTGTCATTATGTCAAAAAACTAAGTTACCGGCTTCCACTTTTGAGAAAAAATTCGAAAAGAATCAACAATACTCTTTGCGATACTATTATAAAGCAATATAATTATAAGAACAGATTTTTTTGTTACCGCTTACAATAACATTCTACATTTCTCAGAGATGTTTATGGAATTGTGTTCTACAATTTTTAACTGGCATGATTTAGTTTCCTATGCATGATAATAAAACGGAAATTTTCAAAAAAACTCTTTCATTCAACCACAGGCAAAATTTTTGTAATACGAAGCTGTAGACTATTTTAAATGTTCATACATAGTATAAATAGCATTTGAAAATGTCGTTGTAAAGAAACGTACTTAAAGTGAACAGAGACTCTTCTTTATGAAACGAAATTCTCATAAAAACGTTGATGTGTATCTTAATAAAAACTATATAATCCCGAACATACACGATTACCCCAGTGTTCTGCGTTTCATATTAGCATGTAATGGCAGGAATTGATGAAAACGTAAAAGCACTGCGGAAATAAACAACATAATTGCGTCGTATTCTTTGAAACATCTGGATAACAATAGCATATAGGTCAAATCATGCATGTAACATGAGTAACTCGCTCGACTCATGTTTTTTGTTTCAAAGTATACTTAATGCGGGATATTTTTTATATCGTATCAGGACATTTTTGTAGAACAGCAACAATATTTACAAAATGCGATGTAAGACATTTTTGTCTAGTGCATCCCATTCAAAAAATGAATGAGAAGTATTTTAACTAATATAAAAGCATAAGAAGAAGATAGAAACATAGAAAAAAAAATCTAAAAACGTTCAAGCTCGTCAGTCATTAGGGCTATTTTAATTTTTAAAAAATTAACTCTATTTCCATAGATATAAGAATCTCGTATCACTTGCCTTCAAGTGGAGGAAAAAAAACGCACAAAAAAAAATATCCGAAAGATTGTTAAATATATGCTAAAAGTCTCTTTAAATCCATGTGTATCGTTTCGATTTTTATAATTATGTACAAAACTTAGTTCTTAATGGGGGTGGGGGTCATCTATTAGTTTATTTAAGGAAAATTTCTCAAAACTTTAAACACACATTTTCAACATGTTAATTTTAGTATTTTACATACCATATTTTAATAATTTACATAAATCCTTCATTACCGTATGATAAAAAAATGTTGGGTCTGGGAAGAGTGAGGAGGGGGGGGGGGGATTGATTCAACGATTATGATTCTAGAGAGTAAAAAATATATTTATCAAATATTACAAATTTCTTTATTTATTAGTAATTTGCATTAAAAGTATAGTTAAATCAACAGTTGCATGTTACTTATGCTTGGACCCTAACAAAATATTGTTTAAAGAAACGTTAATATAATATATATTAATTATATATTAATTTTATATTTAAACGTTAATATAATATATATAATTATATTATATATATTATTATATATTATTTATATTACCTAAAAAAAAGATGTTGGATTTAAACGTAGTTGGTCATTTTCTGGTCCTAACCTCGATCGCAAACTATTCATTGAAACTTTTCGAAAATTTTTACTAATTTCAAATAGAGTATAATACTATAAGGTTACAATTAAAATTTAAATTTGTATCCTGTTTTAATATTATATAGCTCTTTATAACAAAAAATACAATATACTTTTTATTTTTTTTAAAAAAAAAGAAGAAAAAACTTCCATATTATAAGGATAATTTCTGTTTTTTTCTTCTATCTATTAGAACGAAGTCAGCTTTAGGATTTGTTTTGCGAACTGTACATTGCGTGCTCTAATCGGGCTCTAATCGACAATTTTTTTGAAAATTTTAATTTTAATTTCTCCTTCTTACATATATTAAAACTTATATATATATATATATATATATATATATATATATATATATATATATATATATATATATATATATATATATATATATATATATATTTCCCCCTTTTTTTTTCAGAAAGTATTTGACATAGAAGCCTATTTTTTTTTCAGTGCATTTAGCAGACACTTGTTATTCTACTGAAGTTAGCTTTTGATTGTGATTCATTTACTTTTTTTTTTTTTTTTTTTTTCCGTGGAAGTCACTTAAATTTGTTAAAAATTACAAGTTTGTCTTTGTCGAAATAAATCGAAACAAAAAATACTTTTAGAATGACAACAAAACATCTCTTAAATATATACTGATACATGATAGGATTATGTAGTAAAAATTTTAGGAAGATAGTTTGTGTAGTTTTTCTAAGAAAAAGGTACATGAATAATGAAAAATGTAGTTTTGAGAAAAACGCATTTTAAAGAAAACTTTTCTTATACTAATAGTTACGATTTTTGTATTAAAAAATACTTCTAGTTGCGGTATTATTACAATTGAGGTATCCTTTTAAAGGGGAGAGTTTAAATTTTGATAAACAATAATAAACTCAAAATCGATTATTTATAAATTACAGGGCACCAACTCCCCCTAAAGAATCACATGTTTAATTGTATTGTAAATAATAACCAATCTACGAAGACAGTGTCTAAATAAAGTATAATATAACTAAATAAATATAGCATCAAATTTTAAGTACTTTCAGCATATTTTTTGCTATTTGAACAATGTTTTCGAAAGACTTCAAAACAATAAAGCACTAAAATTTTGCAGCTGCGACTGAACATACGCATTCACACACACACACACTACATTTGAGACCTAATAATAATCAATTATCCTTATAGTAAAAGCTCATTGAAATCTGTAATCTTATTCTACTTCAATATTTTTATTCGCTTTACCTTTAGCCATCTTTTGTTGTACATAGAACTTACACAAAAA
The DNA here is from genome assembly GCA_963978545.1 of Linyphia triangularis. Classification (NCBI taxonomy): domain Eukaryota; kingdom Metazoa; phylum Arthropoda; class Arachnida; order Araneae; family Linyphiidae; genus Linyphia; species Linyphia triangularis. The sequence continues at coordinate 92,868,237 of OZ021725.1, forward strand.
CACACTGAGCTTAATATTACCGACAAATTTCTATGCAAATATTCATTTGTTTGAAAAATTATTGGCTTCAGTTTTAGGTCGACATTCCAGACTTCTAATTTCTATTTTAGATCGCCTGATTGGAGCAGATGAAGTATGACGGAAGAACCAACTTTTTTATTCCCAGATGGCAACGCCACGTACCCATTCGACCTCAATGCTGAGGTAAGTAAGATTGTTCAACAATAAAGTGTAAGTATTCTAGAATTTCTAAAAAGGCACGACGAGTACACTTTCTAGAATAACAATATTCTAGAACAATGCGGATAGTCTCAAATAATGCAGGCGTTGTACAGCTATCACACAATATTATATTCCGTAAAATATATATTCTTATATTCAAGCAAATATTTTACAGAACAGCTGTTTTTAGTATTCTGCAGTAATGTAGCCATTGATGTTTAATATTCATACATTATACAACTTGTAAATAGTGAATTCTTGAACTATTGCAGAATAGTTATACTATGCCTCAATACTCAAAAGGAAATACTTCCACTTCAAATGATTTTGCAAGCACTAGGCTCCATGATAAATTAACATTTCTGGGCTTAATAATTTAAGGAGCACAATTCTTTATAAGAATACTTCAATCTCCACTTGTAGATAAATAAACTTTGAAGAAAAATTTTGGTGTTTACTAAGTTTTGAAATTAGTGGACATACTCTCTTTTGCAACTGAATGACTCAAATAAAAAAAAAAGATTATAAGGATATAATATTAAACGTCTTTTTCAAGGGCCTTCTATAGTGTTATTCCTATTAACATTACAACCTTAATAAAATTTCGCACCTACCAGGTAAATCAAACTAGACAGATATTCAAAACGTCTCCTGGCATTTCTCATATTAACCGAGTTAACAATCTGCTATCTAACTTGTCTATTAACATCGTAAAAACTAAGAAAAACAAATTAGTTGACATTATTAATGAACTAAAAATCTAGTTTATTCTTGGATACTATGCTTTTTCTGAAGAACATAGATTCGCATAATTTTTAATAATAAAGAAGTTCTATTCTCAATTGTCTATTGCTTTAATCAAAAAGTACAAATTACTACGTGCCAAAGGTACCGAGTTCGAATCCCGGGTTAGGCAGGGATGTTCGTTGTGGTTCGAAATCCAATTTAAGATGTAGGTCCCGGCTTGATTAGCCATCATTTTGAATAAAATAGGTCATTGAGCGTATAAACCAGTCAACCAAAATGCTACAAATATAATATAGTACCATATATAGTGAAAAAGTGCATGTATTGATTATTCACAGGAAAAAAAAGTGTTTAGTCTTAACGTTCTTCTTTCAGACTGTTATTCCCTTATAACAATCTTTTGACACCATTTATTCTGAAAGAAAGTCGTTTGGGACCTCAGTATTAAAAATTTAATCAAACAAAAGAATATAAAAACTAGGGTGTGGAACGTCGCACAACTTTCATGTACACTATAATACTGATGTCAATTTGTGTCATTTACCGTTTTTATATTTTCATCATTCATTTAGAAAAAATGGCTAGTTTGGCGATATTTTTTACTATAATTCTTGTATATGTCTTTTAAGAAGAAGAAGAAGAAAAAAGAAGGAAAAAAAACTTCCTATTGTTTTAATAAATAATAAAATTGTTTTAATCTGAATAAATAACAGATATTTGGATGTGTATACATAGATTCACATTCATTTTTAATAAATAAATTTTGAAAACAGTTTACCGCATATTTTGCTGATAGGGATATTTTTTTCTTCTTTTATATTAAAAAATTAAATGCCAACACCAAGCACAAGCTAGCAACAGAAACGGCTCTTTGTTAATGAATATAAAAATATTCTATGTATATAAAGGATTTATATTGTACAAACTTTTTTATGGGTTGTATTGTTAATTGCCTAGATGATTTTTTTAATTCCAACTATAGAAACCAAATCTATTTCAGTGCACGCAAATCCACACTCTCAACCACAGTCTTCAATGTATCTTCGCGATGACAGTAAAAGACTGTCGAGGGATCATAGAATATCTCGATTACAACCACTACCTATTCTGCGGAATTGGTCTTAAAGCTGCAACTTCTACTCTCGTAAGTATGTTACCTTTGTGGCACCTTGAATTCAATGCATTATCTTATAACCCCTTGGGTACATTTGACGTCTGAGACACGTCATTCACTTTTTTCCCCTAGGAGCGGATGACGTGTCTAAGACGTCAAACCAAAAATCCTTTGGGTACATTTGACGGCTGAGATTCGTCATGCACTTGTTTTGCCTGTTAATAATGACGAACCTAATTCGTCATTCAAACTAGTTTGATTAGATAGATTTTAATGTCACAAGAGCCATGATTGGTTAAGTCAAACATCGGTTGGTTTACCTATCCTTTAAAAAAATAATTTGTTTGGCTGTATTCCTTTAAAGTTCCTTTATTGTTTTGAACCAACCGTTCAAAACGCAAGAATTTTCACAAATAAATCCGTACCCAAGGGGTTAAGATGTGGCAAATTTTGATTGACAGACTAAGAAAAGGAAATCAGTTTATGATGTTCATATTTTGTGAAAATAGGTCTGTGCGTTGGTACATTAGTTGCACTTACCGATGGTCATAATATTGTTCAACAGATGATTCACAGAAAAGACTAAACATTTTAAAGAGCTACAGTTAGTTTTCAAATCTTTAACTGCGTTTTCCCAAAATTCTTTCCAATTGGCTTAAACCATTAATTTTCTTTTACCTTCAGTTATGATTACTGTGGTTTGAATTACTAATCATAAAGTGTTTGACAAATTTTATAATATATAACATTAACGCAAATAATAAAAGTTAATGAAAAGGCAGATGAACTTGCAAAACAGGGATCGTCTTATAATCCAATAGGTGTGGATCCCTTCTGTGGGATAAATCTGAAGACCGCAAAAAGGAGTTCTCCTTAAATGGGAAAAACAGGAGATGAATAAACGTGGCGCTGCTTTTCTGGACAAAAACAGGCTAAAAGCATGATCATCGGATCATCTGCGAAGATTGCTTCTGAAATTCTTAGATACCCATGACTGAAGATGCAAGCAATTGTGAGCTTCATTACAGGGCACTACCATTTTAGAAAACGCCATCATACAATGAAACTTTTTCAACAAGACCCATATGTAGGAAATATCATAAAAACTTAGGAAACGGCACGTCATATTATATATATGAATATGATGCTCTTGCCCTCACTCGACTGAATTCTTTAGGCGTTACCAATACAAAAGAGTTACACCTTAGTTCTATCAAGGGTTTATCAGACTTTATTACCAAAGTGGGTGACCCAAACTAATGGAGCTAAGAAATATTGGGTTTGGAGCATGGTACAAAATGCTACCCTAAAGCAGAAGTGCTTTATTCCTTATATGTATCAATGAATCTCTATACCTAAAATTGTATTAATGATTTCCATACCAAACAGTATAATGCAACAAAATATACACCACTTTATTCTAAACTTGAAAACAAAGGTTGATTCGGTGTGTTTGTTTATATAAAGGGCTCAGTGTACGTATGCAATGCATTGCCGAATTTAAATATTAAGATTGCATTCCCATCGTCAAATTTTCTCTGTTTGGAATTATTAGTTCGGATTAAAACCATTTCTTCTTTCGTTGTGCAGTTATGAGTAAATTAACAACCAATTAGTCCATTCCCTTAATGTGAAATAATTTTAATCTGCTTATTGTTGACATTCTTACCTGTTGCCAGCTATTTGAAAGTCAAATAAGGTTACTTCACATTCAATTCCTATATTCAAGACAAAATGAAATTTTACGCATTGATGTAGGCTAAAGGAATAAGAAAAATCGAATTTATTTGTTATGGTGTAATGTGATAGTTTTACAAGCGATGCTAAATCGATACAACCACCACACCTTGCATAAAGTCTATTAAAAAGTTGAACAAGAATGCATACGTTCATCATGGACTGCAGTTCTCTCATTTGAAAAATGACGCCAATACTGTTATGAAAATCCATCACTTTACATAGTATCAATTTAAGTCTATCACTATACTAAACTCCAACTTAACTTGACATCACTAGACGATAGATCTTCACCGTGCTCATTGGCAATTAATCCATTTTAGCAAAATGAAGACATAATTCTCGCCAAACCTTATAGCCTTTTGTTCTCTACATGGTGATGGGCTGAGTTTCCTAGCGTGATTTTTTTCTTGTGGGGCGGGAGAAGAATGAAAAGGGAATGGGGTGATACAGTATTCCTGTCCATCCCGTTTGTCGAACAAAAGGCTGTATGGTTTGGTGAGCATTATGCTTTCAAGCCGCCAAAATGGATAAATTGCTTATGAGCACTGTGACGATCTACCGTCTAGTGATGTCAAGTTAAGTTGAAGTTTAGTATAGTCTCGGGACCTTATATTAAGTCACCAATACAAACCAATCAAAATCATTTATTACACTTTTCCATGTGTGTGTGTAAGTTACAAATATTATTATATAAAAAAAGTTTAGGAAATTTCAATAACTGTGAATCCAAAATTTTAAACATTTAGAGGGATTTTCGTCGCCCGTGTTTATTTCCCCCGCTGAAAATGGCTTTGTTCTCAAGAAATGTTCCCTTTCGGGATCTATATGGGTGTAAAATATATTAAACTAGGGATGTGGAACATCGCACAGCTTTATATTACAATATAATACTGATGTGGATTTGTGTCTTCTACCGTATTTATATTTTTATCATTCATTTAGAAAAAATTGCCAGTTTGGCGATATACTTTTCTATAATCCTTATATTATCCTTTATTATAAGAGAAACTAAGGAGAGAAGAAAAAACGATGGTTGATGAGGTATGCTCAAGGAAAAAGAACTCTGAGTTGAAGGCATTTGTTTTTAAACTTTTTATGCCATTAAATCATTTTTACTGGAATTTCGGAGGTGGGAATGTGTAGAATATTTTAAAAGGCATTAGCATAGCGATTTTTATCAAAATCGTTGAAGCCGTTTTGTAGCAATCATTGAAAAACATGATTTTTTTCAATGGAAGCTACCTTATGCACATGCGCGATTTTGACGAAAACCTTAACAGTCGGTCCCATGGCCACCACCAACCCGCACACCAAATTTGAACATCGAAGGTAAATTTGTATGGGAGTTATGCTGACCGCGTACACACAGACAGACATTTTTTTATAACAATTTTTTTGAAACCAGGATGTCCCAAAACGTAGAGAACATTGAAAAAAAAAAATTTTGACTGAATGCTATACTTTCATTACCCTGTCTGTACGTATGGGTATTTGAAAGTAAAAAATGGAAATTACAAATAAATCGATGACTTTTACACTCGATATATTTTAAATTCGCTGTTCTAACACTGTTTAATATTTTAAACACCGATCATACAACAAACTGTTCCCTTTTTCGTTTTGAAACAAAATATTGCTACCCAAATTTTCTGTATATAATTGATAATAGTGAGGTACTTCTTTTGAAGTTCTGTTTTTATTTTATTATATTTGTTAACAACGATAATACAGGTTAGAAAAAAGTGACATAAATATAACATAAAAAGATGACATATAAATCAATCGGAAAATTTCGAGTTGTATCCACAACATGATTGGTTGACTGGATTTTGCTAGAAATGTCTGCCGCGAGGCTATAAAAGACCCAACTTGATGGGGTTTAAAAATATTTAACCTGCGCTTGCGATTTTTTATTCCCTTTTATATTACTTACTCATATAGTGAATTCATTTATACCATGCGCTTGCACACTCCCATTTAATCTAGTTGTCCGTTTAGTTTTGTCCCGTCAGTCCCTTTTTGAATTATTATTGAAATTGTTTTATGCGCAAATTAGATATTAAAACTGAATTTTCGCCCTTCGGGCTAATTTAGACAAGTAGAACAGTTCCCTCGGGCTGGAGCCGACTAAACGGTATAGTGGTTAGGGTGCTAGATTCTAGACCGTGAGGTTGCGGGTTCCGAGTCCCGTGTTAGGCATGGGTGTTTGTAAATGTATGTTGGCTTGTCTAATGACGAATGTTTCGGCGCATTATAGCCCCCGTGTTGCTGACGGCGCCAGATAATCTGAAACAAACCAACCAACATTCGTGTTGGAACCACCATAAAGCAATATTATAGTATTGCAAGTTCATTTGAGTTTCGGACGCTGCTTTGAAAGGATCAGAGCATTTTTTTTTTTTTTTTTTTTACCTTCTTTGTGCTTCCATTATCACTGTATCCGAAGTTGTGTATACCGAAGCTTTTGTTGATGCTTACTAGCGATTTTGCTGTTAGTCGGAGAAATTTTGTGAGCTTCCGAAAGAAGAATAAATTTAGACTTTTTATTTAGTAAAAACTGTGTCATCGTTGCTTCTGAGAAAATTCCTAACAACATTCATTTTACTTTATTTATAAGACTGTAGTTAACATCAGTTACTCGCACCATTTTTTTTTTTTTTTAATTATTTTTTTTACTGGATTAAAATAGATAAAGCAGATGAAGTAAAGTTCAATGCTCCCAAACGGGAAACTGAGAATATAATAAGTTAACCCATAAAAAAAACAAAAATTTTAATATAAATCCTTTATATACATTGCCAATTTTTATATTCATTAAAACAGCACCGATTCTGTATACAGAGCGTGATTGGTGCTTGTATCTAATTTCAAATATAAAAAAAAAATTATATCAGCAAAATGTGAGGTAATCTACACGTTTCAAAATTTATTTATTAAAAATGAACGTCAAACTCACATCCACATACAAATATCTTTAATTTATTCTGATTCAAACAATTTTATTATTTATTTATTTAAAAAATTTGGCAACAGGAAAGAGTTTCCTCAAGGATCGGTTCAATGCTATTTTAACGCTATTGGATGATGGCAAGTTGGTTTATTAGTATTCCGTAAAAGCGACCTTTTAGTGACAGTAACAGCCTCAAAATTTGATAGAATGCTGCATTGTCATCGACATCAAATCTATCTCCCAAGTTTCAGACCGATTGGATGACGGCAAGGGGGTTAAATAGGCGTCCGCAAATTTACCCCACATCGACACTCACACAAAATCAATTTTTATACATAAAGGATTTAAAAATAAGAGTTCATTTAAAAATAAAAAAAAATAAAAAAAATAAAAATAACTTATTAAACAATGTTTATTTCTAAAACCTGGAAATGTTTACTGTAATTTGGTGAGCATCACCTCATTATGCAGTCAACAGGAACAGAAATATGGTTATGTTATTTGAAAATGGTTAAATATTTTATAAGAAAAGACGATAATGAAAGTCAAAAAGAAAAACATATATAACCGCTTTTTTATCCTTTTTTCTGGATAGGGTAGTTTTTTTTTTTTTTTTTTTTTTTTTTTACATATAATGATAATTTATCGACATAAAATTAAAATCTGCTAAATAATATAATATAAACATATTCAAATAAATCAGTTATAATTTACTTTGCCATTTTTTTAATTAAAAACAATCTATGTAAGATATAAGTAGTTTATTTAATTCTGCAGACATCTTTATCTAATCAAATTTAATTATTTGTGCATAAAACATTTATAATCTTTTTGAATCAAATAAAATTATTTTATATCGCTTTATAGATTTTTTTATGAAACATAAATTAACTAAAAGTATGGGGGGTTTTCGGGGTTTTTTTAATGTCTTTTTTTCATAAAACAATAACTTGTTATTAAATTAGCATAAGAACTTACGCCTTTTTTCCGGCAGACAATATGGCTGGCGATGTTGTTTATCTCATTAGGAGTCACTTCAAACTATTTGTAAGTAGAAATTTTTTATACTTTTAAATTTACTCTGTCATAAAAAGATTAAACAAAAAAACATCCGTTTAATAATACGTTTTAAAAGGAAAGTATTCAGTTTTTTCTTTTACAAATAAACGCAGTCGAAAATTCTCTTATTAAAAGTTAACATTTCTTTAAAAGAAATGTTAACTTTTAATAAGAGAATTTTCCATATCTATTAAATTTGGTTATATTTCGAAAAATATAGTGTTACTCTTACGCTTAGAATGTAAATTTCTTAAATATATCCTCAGTAAGAAAATTTTATGAAACTTGACACATGTCTCAGTTTTAAGCATTTTAAATCAAATTATTCCAGCAATCATCGGTAGACTACCAATATGTGTGACGTAAAATTATTCTATTATAAAGTTAACTTGTAGAATAAATAAATACTTTTGAGAAAAATTTTACATTTTTTAATCAAAAATCATGGTTAAAGTAACACATCATCAAAAAGCATTTGTTAATGCCCTATGCTCATATTTTATGCAGCCTTGTTATAGAAATTACATATTTTCGGAAGAGATTTGTAAATTGACGATAATATATGTAATATCAAAAATATTTTTTTGCTCGTGATTATAAAAAATATTGTATGTAACTTGTGCTAAATTACTTTCTCAAACTAGGTAAAATTGTTAACTCCTGCTAACCCACTAGTAAAATAAACATTTTTCCTCATTTGAAAACGCATTACTTTTGCAATTAGTTGTATAAGTAACTATTTATTATTGTTTCAGTTTATGTCCAGCATTATTTACCATTTCTGAACACCTGGGGTTGTCTCAAAATGTGGCTGTATCCTTTTCAATTTAAAAGTATAATAATAATAATAAGTAAAAAATGTGCCTATTAACTGTATTTTCTTCCTATCTTTGGCATATCATACCTTAATACTTAAATTATAAAAGCCAAAATTTAAAGCCAAGTTACAAACTACTTGGTTTCTTCAGTAAAAAGTGTCAATCAAAATACTTTCTGTTCAGTTTGATGAAAAAAATTACGAATAAAACTTACGGCATTCTTACGCCTCTCTACAGCATTTAACCATATCTGTAAAAAATTAAATTTCTGTTATAATTTTTATATACATTTCACCTCTTTGACTTATGAAGAATTTATCAAAATCCAGATAGTGTTCTTAATCAAAAATTACAAACCAAATAACTGTTCATTATCATTTGTAACTATTTATATAGGAAGAAGAAACGAGAATATCATACTAATAAAATTTGTATTTCTTTTAAAGATGGCAATCAATTTTTTTTTTCTTCTTTTATTTACTAACAAAATGTTTGATTTCCCACAAAAAAAGAAAAAAAAAATTCTGTAAAAAGATCTATTTCTTGATAAAGTGTCAAACTGTTTCTTTGTGTTTAACTCAGAGTATATGAACACCATATTTTTGAAATGGCACATAGCTTCCAAATAGCACTTTTTATAATGTATTTGATGATAAATGTAAACATTACAATATTACTTTGGACAACTCTTTTTTTCCAAAAATTCCCTTTCTCTTCCGTGGACGTGAAGTGAATTTCGATTATTTCCAATCTGCAGAAACTCCTTCAAATCTTACTCAAAATTGGAACAATGAAGCATAGCTGCAACATTTGCAGTATTCTCTACTCGGGGTCAATTTTTCGATAAAGATTTCCTGTTTATAGTTTCAGAAGACGAGAAATCCAAACTTCCAGAGTTTTTGGCTACAATATTTTGTTTTGCGTAAGCACTCTCTTTGGAACCTTCTCTTTTAAGATAAATATCATGACATAGATACTTAGTGTTTCGCTTAAATCTTGAACCAAAGAGTTACATCCGATTCTTAAGGCCGAAAGTTCAAATTAATTTTTAGTGAACTTTACAGTCCGACAATTTTATCATTGATTTTGCAAGTCTTGCACATATAAGGTAATGTAATGTAATTAACACTTAAATGTAAGGTCTTCTTTGTATAAGTGAAAAGGGATAACCCATATGCTCAGACCCCATAGATAAAATGCCTCAGTTTTTGGTCAAATTATCTGCCGAAATATCGCTGTAAAACACGAGAATTTTACACCAGCAATATTTTCATAAGCACTATTTTAAGTGAAAATCTATATAACTGAATGTTTTTCATGCCACTTTGAAATGTAACAAATACAAATACAAATTTTAAGACCATAAACAGGATCAAGTGCCAACAGGATTGGTCGAGTAAAAAATGTATACATACACGCATATAGGAATAGAATTTGCATAGATAACAGAAAATACAGAAATTGATATATACCATGATAGACGATACAGGATTTGTATAATACAATATAGAAACACCAAAATTACATAATATACCAAGATAATTAATTTTAAAAAAAATAACATAATTACACCACGTACAGTTTATAGTTAAAAAAAATTACAGGATTTTAAAATAATACTTTGCCTAATATTGTGGACAAAAAAAAAAGCTCAATTGTATAGGAACCATTTGAGAATCCCTGTAAATGCTCGCTCCTTACTATTATTTTGTATTTATGAATTGGAGAGTTTTTCCTCAACTGAATCTTAAGGGCGTGACATTACTGGCCTTCGGGAATGGTTCCCCGGATATCTTCTCTTCTGTAGCTGGACTACAGAAGGCTTCAGCAGAGTTGGCCATCGCAAGCCTAGTTGGTAAGTAAACACCTGTTTATGTACTAAAATTGCGCTTTTGTTTCTAAAGCTAGTCATCTGTAAATGGTTAAAGCTGATTCACACATTACTCGACTTACCAGTTGAGATCACCAGTCATGTGTCGCGCCGTGTAAATGCATCATTCCAGTTGCTGGAGTCACCTAATCTCTAGTTGGTGACTCCAGCAGATCAAATATTTTCTATTTACTGGCGCATCTGCTCCCATCATCCAATTATCCGCCCTTTCCTGTGATTACCGATAGGGGTGCGTAATGCTCGAACTATAGATGGATAGATTTTTCAATCTGCTGGCACCATGTAAACGCAATGCTGGCATTCTGATCAACGAGTGACAGTGAGCTTCCAATCAACTTACCTACTGGGGTTCTTTATTCTGGTAGCTTTTAGTTCTGTTCTGTTTGTAGGTGCTGGCATGTTCGTGACGACCGTGGTGGCCGGGTCTGTGTTCTTCACTCGCTCCTTCACGCTCATGATTCGCCCCTTCCTCCGGGACATCGTCTTCTACATCGTCGCCATCAGCTGGACATTCGCCCTCTTCTTCACTGGGACATCATACCTGTACCACGGAATAGGTGACTGAATACATTTCCACCATATGACAGGGATTATAACATCTTCGATTAATGTCTCTCACTCGATTTTAAAACATTTCTTAACTTTCTTGGCTGGTGTTCTTACTCCGGTAAGGATTCTATGCCAAGGTTATTGATGCCAATAAATGTTAGTAGTCGCCATTTTTACTAGTAAATGAGATGCCTATAGTTACTTTAACTTCTCAGATAACACAGCAGTATCGGACAATGTCGGAAAGGGGAGTTTTGGAAGTTTAGCCAATCCTGGCCAAAACACGAACATCGTTCCAAAATACACGATTTTATTTATTTATTTATTTATTTATTTATTTATTTATTTATTTATTTATTTATTTATTTATTTATTTATTTATTTATTTATTTGTTTGTTTGTTTGTTTGTTTGTTTGTTTGTTTGTTTGTTTGTTTGTTTGTTTGTTTGTTTGTTTGTTTGTTTGTTTGTTTGTTTGTTTGTTTGTTTGTTTGTTTGTTTATTTATTTATTTATTTATTTATTTATTTATTTATTTATTTATTTTATATTATAATAATAAACATGTCACCAACATCATAAACGCATTTTTTATCCATCCGTGCTTTTTTTTTTTTTATATATAATATATTTGAATTTTAAAACTATACAGAGCAACATTTCAAAAGCTTCAGTATTGACGCGATTGGCCAAGATCCGTAACATCGGCCAGAATACAACCGTCCACCAGTGGCCACTTGTGGGGTTACAACTAATGTAGCCGGACTGCATATAAATTATTAGTTTAAAATTAATTAATTGTTAGTCAACTTTGATTATTTATTTTGCTAATTTTCTTAAATGTAAATTATAATCCTTAATGATGATGGAATTTCTTCGGTAAGCAAAAATATCTCTGATAAATAGCAAACCTGTTGCACAATGCAAAATGGACAATTCCCAATTTTTTTTTTTTTTTTTTTTTTTTTTTTGAATTTTAAATGTTTCGAAAAGGCTATAAACAGAAAAATGTCTGCTCAATGCGTTTTTCTTTTTTTTTTAATTTGCAATCAAAGTTCTCCTGTTACACACTGGCGAGAAAACAATTCATTCAGCTCGAATTGAATGTGACGTCAAGGCTTCCCAGACATCTTGACTTCAAATGTTGCAGCGGAAACCAGTTTTGCAAGTTTCTCACAAATCGCGCCAACCTGTACGGGATATTGCAATGGTCTACCAACGCCAACTATTTGGAAGAAACTTCACGATAACCATAGAAACGGAAGGAAGCTTTGACGTCACAGATTTTGTTGTGTGTTTTGATCGGACTTCTTTTGGGGCATTTTCTTTTCTTAATATTTAGATACCTAATTTTTGTAAGTACTTTTGTTTAAGTATTTAGAATCAGAAAGAAATTCTTCATAAATATAAACTAATTTCACTTGTTTTTAAAAAATGCGGGAATTGTCCATTGAAGGAAAAAAAAACACTCTCAAATCAACTTAAATCTGACGAGAGGAATTAAGAAATCTCCACTAAATTTCCCTTTAAAACTATTTCAATGTCGTAGTCAAAAACTTTTTATATTTGTGTATGTGTGTGGAAATTGATTTTTCAAAATGAGAAATAATTAATTTTGTAATTTTTTCAGGATTTGTCGCTCTTTACTTTGTATATATCCTCGTTGTTTTGGGAAGTCGCTTCATTTACGTCAATCGACAGAAACAGAAAGAAAAAGAAGAATCTGAGAAAAAGAAAAAAGAAGAGGAAATGAAGAAGAAGGATGGTATATATGCAATATCAACTGACAGTATGTGCATTCGTTTTCTCTTTCTATACTTTCACCATGATGAATGTTGTATGTTAACTGAAATAAGATGATAGATTCTGGAACAATTTAGTAAAACAAATTATGCCAACTAAAACTGTGACTAAGAAAGTAGTGGGCTAAAGCAATTTTGCTTTTTATTGTTCCATTCAACAAAATGAAAATATAACACATTTAATGTCACTTGCATTTTTATTTGTTAGTCCAATAAAGATTGAAAAACTCTTATTTCAGGAGAACTATTGAAACAAGATTTGGCAAACAGACTGTGTATAAAATATCAAAAAGGAACATTAAGTCATGTTAATATTATCTAGTAAATTCACCCTCATTTCTTTTTTGAAAAATTATCGCAAATTTTGGGCACATCAATATAGAAGTCTTAAAAAGAGAGTTTCAAGTACAGTTTCAATACTAATGTATAAGAAAAGGAAGAAAATCTAGATTACAATTGAAGCCAACAAAAATTTTTAACCTTTTGCTAGTAAATCTTCAGTTCAGTGTCATATTTAACCACCTAAATGAGAAGAAAATTTTACCTATTAAAACAACTATTATTAAACTTTATTAAACACAGTACCAGAAAATACCACATACGTGAAACCGTTGTTTAGTTAATAGATGCGTACTTACGTATTGTCCCGTTGACCCCTAGTGAACTTTTTATTGGCAGCAAAAAAAATTGAACCACCTAGCATCGTTGGACTCGTTCGGCTGGTACCAGCGTTGGTATCTTTCTATGGAATGCTTTGTGGTATTCCGTTACGAAAACTTATCTTAATGAGACCATGCATTTAACATATCGCACTGTGTGCAGCATTTTTTAATGATTTTTATAATGTCAACATCTAACTGATCGATGGACAATACCTTCGTATAAGATTCTTTCGACATTAATATAGTGTGGAAGGTAAAATTGATTATTCTACGAACTGAAGGATTTTGAAAATACCAATATGTATATTTTCTTGCGTAAACTGATAAAATCGCGATGTACTCATTATTGGTTTTTGTTGAATTATTCTAATAAATCTTAACAATGTTTAATTGAAATAGAACCAAACTTATGTGTTTTACAATATTTTTTAGTTCACAATTTGCGTCGGTTTTAATTAATAAATAAGATAGGTGCTATCGTCTTTTTTTTAGGATATGATTAAAAATGGTTTTGAATCTTAGTAAATAAGTATCATTATCAACCATTATCAAACTTTTTGAATATACGGGATCATTATTAAACTTCTTTAAAAAAAAAAACAGTCTATTAAAGTACAGGATGGTCATAAGGAAACTTTGCCGATGTATTCAACTGATTGAGATGAGATTTCTCATGTAAAGTTATTCAAATGTATGAGTTCAGGATTTTATGAACGTCAAAAAAAAAAAAAAAATGGCGCTCACAGTTGCGATTATAGGTACACAACTCGAAATTTTCGAATGCCAACATCCACTTTTTCAAGTCCCAAAATGCTCAGCACCTGCGAAAACCCTAAAGAGCGTTGGAGTGATACGTGTATCACAAAAAACGGACGCGTTATACACACACAAAACAGCCAGCAAAAGCACAATCGAGGCATACGGAGGAAATTTGCACATGAAAGAGGCAATACACCAATCATGATGACAACACAGATCGGACAAAAGAAAACTTTTATTTGGATTACCCATTATATATCTGGCGAGCGGCGTTTTATGATTGGTGTCTTGCTTCTGTCATGTGCAAATTTCCTCCGTACGCCCATATTGTGTTTTTGTTGGCCATTCGCAGAGCTATTTTTTTGTGTATAACACGTCCGCTTTTTGTGATACACGTACCATTCCAACGCTCTTTCGGGTTTTCGCGGGGAAAAAGTGGGTGTTGCCATTCAAAATTGGAGTTATGTACCTATAACCATAATCGTGAGCACCATTTTTTTTTTTTTTTTTTTTTTTTTTTTTTGTCGCTTTCAAAATTCCAAGCTCATACCTTTGAATTGAGATGAAATTTATGAAATTGAATTGTGATGAGATTATGATTTGTGATGAAATTATGAATTGAGATGAATTACATGAAATCTCATCTCGATCTGTTGAACGGAACTATCGCTAGAGTTCTTTATATCGGCAAAGTTTCTTTATGACCACTCAGTATTCTGGTGGTTTAATCTTCTGACACAACAGACGGTCAATTTAAAAGCTACGCCTTTATTTGTCTGTCTGTATGTGTGTCTGCCTGCCTGCCTGCCTGTCTGTCTGTCTGTCCATTTTTTTTCTTTTTTTTTTTCCCTTTTTTTTTTTTTTTTTTTTTTTTTTCTTTCTTTCTTTCTTCTTCTTGTGTAAAAATATCAAAGCATAAATACTTTTAAATTTAAAATATTGGTTTGAATTTTCAGAGCCAAGCATTCCAACTATCGACGTTGTCACTTACGACAACGATCCAGAAGCAACGGCAGTCGTTCTTAAAGGTAATGTCTACAATTTTATACTATACCAACTGTATTCCCATGACAAATTATTAAAGGACATTCAGGCCAGCTGGTGAAATGTTTAACCCCATTTCGACCCCTAAAAGTTGGTTTATTAAAATCGAAATAGCTTAATTTTTCAGTGATTGACCTTGTTGTTCAGTGATTCATTTCTTCAGTGATTGACATTTTACAAAACTTCAGGGGTTTGGCTACATTGAAAGTGGGTCCACTAAATATTCTTTATATGGAACGTTTAACGTCTTTTCAATCCATTAAAATTGGTTACTCAAGATCAAAGCTATCTGCTTTTTCTTTGAGTGAACATGTTAATATTTGCACCAAACTTCAGAGCTGTGAAAAAATTGGAAGTGGTACTTAGGGATATTCCTAGTTTGGAACGTTTGATTCATTTTCGCCCCTTTAAAAAGAGTTAATTGAGAACGGAATAGCTTACTTTTTCGATACTTGGCCTTGTTGACATTTGCACCTAATTTCAGAATTGCAACACAGTGAAAGTGGGACTTGGGATATTACATTTCTGAAATGTTTCTTTTCCCTTTCGACCTCTTAAAATTAGTTAATCAATATCGGACAAGTTAATTTTTATTATTCTTCCCTCATTAACATTTCAACGAGTTTCAGAGTTGAAGCTATATGGAAAGTTAGAGAAATAATCGTTAATACGGTCTTTGGCTTTTATACATACTAGAATATAAACTATTTAGTTCAAGAATACAATATATTGATCTTGAATTATTTTTTTATGATCACGAAGAAACCTTTCCATTTAAAATAAGTAAATATATCAATAACGTGTTTTCAAAAAGCATCCATCCTAGCTAAATTTTACTCAAAATTTCATAGAGGAATAAAAAAAAAATCAAATCTTCTAATTTCAGGCAAAGTTTAATAATACGAATTAGTATATGCCTTTATAGTTTATGAAAGCATTTTATAGCCCCTTTTTTCCTCATCTTCATTAGACAAAACATGTAGCCAATCAAAATACACCTGTGAAAATAATTTTGAATTTCTTATAAATACTGAACCGGCATCGGCACGATCGTGGTTACGTCAGAAAAGTTGTGGTATAGGACGTAACCATGCACTTTTAAAGAGATAGCGATCCAAAAGAGAGTAATCGCCTTTCCTCGCAATATTTAGAACATTTTCAGTATTTTAAACAATAATTTTTAAATTTCATTCTTTTCGGTATTTGATTTAGTAAGTATATAATTTAAAGTACTTTTTTACCATAATATGTTCCACTAATATTAATATTGCTATCTAAACATAAAAAAAAATAGAGACCTGTTTCCTTAATATTCTGTTGTTTTTTGCACTAAAATCTATTTAAATGCCACCTGCTCAATTAAATATGCAATCAGTATCGGAAATTGGGGGCCTAGAAAGAATGGAAGGGGGTGCAATTTGTATCTAGCTCTTTGTGAACTTTTTATTGTTTTTGAGAACGACATCGTTAAAACTTTGTAGTCGCCCCCCCCCCCCCTTTTTTTTTTTTATATAACACATTTTGCCAACCCTATGGTTACAGCCATTACCCCCGAAGTGTCGCTACATTTCCTTTTTATTTCTCGGTATATCAACCTCAATAATGTGGTCAAAGTTCACTGAAACAACCAAAAATACAATATTTCTAAAAGCTTGCCGTTTTTGTGCTCATATCGCAACATATAATACTATGTCTACGCCCATTTACATACTGAATAAATATAATGCACAAAAATGCATTGTTTTAAATCAACAGACCAAACAAATTTATCGTTTCTCTCTTTGCCTATTCTTCACTTACTATTTCGTATATGTACTCGAAGCAAACGGATTGTCTTGCACGGACCTTAACTCAAGAAGCAATTTTGGCAGTAAATAACAGTTAATTGAAATACAAAGCCATAATAAGAAAGGTTCGTGCAGTAGTATATTTTATATGCTCAATAATTGATGGGAAGCATCTGAGAACTCTATTTAAGAACCCTGTTAACAGAAAATTGGAGTGTTTTTTTCGCCTTTTCTTGTAGAACAAACATAATCAAAGATCGCAAATCTCTCACTATAAAAAAATCTTAACAATAACAAGCATGGCTGCTCTTCTATCTTTTGCAGATTAAGTAACAAGTGACAAACTGTACTTTTTCTGATTGGCCACTCGAATAAATGGAGATAATGCATGGTTACGTCACAGTCAATTGCTGTGGCTCGCAAGGAAATTAAATAAGTTTTGTAATTGGCTATTGAAAAGTAAACGTTTTTAAAGGTGTATTTTAATTGGTCATAATCATGGTTCAAGTGTTGCCATTTGACGGAGCCCAACTCAAAATAGCCCTTTGCTTAAAGTGCACTGAAAAACATTTGTGAAAACATATAACTCATATGGATTGCACTCAATAACTATTTTCTGGATATTTTAAATAAAAAAAAATACATAAAATATTATTACAGGTTTTAGTTTTTATACCGATAGTCCTATTTTCTACACAAAAACCCGCTTCTTCAGTGGCCAGCTTTTAATTATTTATGTAGAAATATTTTACTAATATTTCTGTTATGATAATTCAAACGATTAGATTCTAAAATATAAGTGCTAAAAACTTGAAAGATATTGTGTAGTTTATGATACCTAACAATTCGTTAGTAGAGATAGGAAAATGCATTTTTGGTACCTATACTTCATGTACAGGAGTATGATGTAACATTGCAAACTGTCACACCTATTTTAAAAGAAAAACCTGCCATGCTTACTGTATAATAACAATAGATGAAAAGCTTCACTATTATATTTAGGAATACAATACGATTCCAGTTTATCTAGATCAGCGTTCGCCACTAACTTTTAGAGACGGGCCGCATGACTTATGTTGGAACTTTCCGCGGGCCGCAGATTTATACCGAATACGCCAATAAATATATTGCTTTACTACATATGTTCAATGTTAGAAATATGATAATTACTAAAGATTCAACAATATAAAACAATTTTGAAAACTGAAACAATTATTTTTAACTTTTTTATATTAATAAAATAACAATTGATATTTGATTCTTGTTTCAAATTTAAAAAAAATGTCTTTACATCGTAAATCAAAGTCATAAAAGAAGTTAATCTTTAGTGACAATATTACAATGTGATGACATAAACTCATAATCAATAAAGATATTTAAACCATACCTCCTAAATCTTCCATGCCGACCAAACGGTATAGTGGTTAGCGTGCTAGCTTCTAGACCGCGAGGTTGCGGGTTCCGAGTCCCGTGTTAGGCATGGGTGTTTGTAAATGTATGTTGGCTTGTCTAATGACGAATGTTTCGGCGCATTATAGCCTTCGTGTTGCTGACAGTGCCAGATAATCTGATTACAACCGACCAACCTAAATCTTCCATAT
This sequence comes from Linyphia triangularis, assembly GCA_963978545.1. Taxonomy (NCBI): domain Eukaryota; kingdom Metazoa; phylum Arthropoda; class Arachnida; order Araneae; family Linyphiidae; genus Linyphia; species Linyphia triangularis. The sequence continues at coordinate 92,886,980 of OZ021725.1, forward strand.
TAGTCGATGTTAATTGCAAAACGATAACGGCCGGTCCGCTTTTCACTATCTGCTTAGCGTTTAAAACTAGTCTTCGACGTCATTATTGCACTGGAATCATAGCGATCGCGATACTTCTTTATGCATTAAAATACCCAACTCCTGCCCATCACATTCAGAAAAGCAGAAATCGAATTGTGCCATTCACGAATCGAGGGGATAGGGACAAGTACAAAACTAAGCAATGCGTCATTATATTGCTATTGCTGTCAAACTATTGCTTTTTTTTATTTTTTCTGGCAGTCTCGGGGGGGGGGGGATCCAGACTTGCTGACGCAGGCCACTTAATGGAAAACGCGGTTTTTGATTGTAAACACATACTATTGTAGATAAATTAAAATTATTTTCGCAAAATTTGATTTTTGCTCTTTTGTACTGCCGGCGGGCCGGAGAAAAAGTTGTCTCGGGCCGGATCCGGCCCGCGGGCCGCCTAATGGCTGACGCTGATCTAGATCAACAACAAAAAAACGGTCACTATAACTATTTGTTAAAAAGTGTTTTAAATAGTTATGGGGAAATATTGAAGAGTTGGGAATAATTGAAACTCATGTCTTCTGGTAAGTGGTTATTTTCTAGTAGGGGAGACCTGTGTACCTAGGGCCGCCTTTTTTTAATGCACGAAAAATGAGCCACTGAGCCGTTTAAAAATGTGAAACTGATATGCATACATCGTTATACTTCCCATTGGGATTAATAAAAATACTTAAAATAATAGATTCTGTCAAAGAGAAGGTTTTTAAAGAAATTTCACAAATGGCCCTAAGTACAAGACCTTGTTGTACCTAGGGACAGTAGCTGATGTACCTTAGGGCCATTCTCTTTAAGTGAGGTTTCAGTCCATAATGAATAGAAAACAAACATACACAGATGAATTTTATAAAAAAACAATATCAAGTAATTATCAATCATTGGTTTATCATATAACTATAATAAATTGCAATGTGTCAAATTATTAGTGAATTATAAGTATTTTCATAACTTGAAAAACGGATTCCAAAAAAATTAGCTTCATACATTATCGCTTTGAAGCACCAACAGATTTTGGTTTTGGCAAATTGAACACAATACGAAACTATGTAGCCCTAGGTACACTACTTGGTAACTTCACATAAAATGTCTTTTACTAAAAATGCACATGGAGAAAGGACTTAATTAAGCATCGCATTTAGTACTTAATGTTACAAAAAAAATTATTTACTAGAATTCAAAGAAAAGCATTTGACTTAACTTTGCAAAACAATAAAAGACATGAGCTGCAAAATGCTACAGCAGACCATACAAAAACGTTTTTCACTTATAACTTGACACAGCTTTCTCCTCTAAGATTTCAAAACGGCTGCCAAAAGCGCAATTGGGTGTTGCCACTTACTCAAGTGAGTAAAAAAAACTTAGAACTAAACATTATTCAATAAAAGTGGGGTGGCCCTAGGTACACAAGTCTCTCCTTAATGATTTTTAAAATTGCTCTTAGATCCATCACTCAAGGTAAATCAATGTTTACTATGAATATTAGTAAACTGAAAGTGTTGCTTAAACTTTTGCTGTTGTTATTTTCTTTGTCAGCCTTCTACTTTGGGGGTTTCGAGTGGGTGGACGGGGGTCGGCGTCTGTCAAGAGCTCACATCAATCTGGACGAGAGACGGAAGTCAATGCACAGGAACAGCATTTTCGCCGCCGACATCAACGCCATGGGTGAGTCAAACAAAATGACTAAAATGAATAAAACAATCTAATTTAAGTCCTGCTCATCAGGGTTGGAAGTATATATCCATAAACAGGGTGCTTATAACTTAAAAGCTATAAAAACTATTTCTTGACTATATTTTTTTCTCTCGTACCCTTTCCTCCTTCATCGCGTATATTCAGGCCATTATGATCAGTGGTACTTTTTAAAAATCCTTTATATTAACTTTTGTGTGGGAGGGGGAGGGGTGTACGTCCCGGCCAGGCAAGTCTGTGGAGGCCTAAAGCTTGGAGTCCACTATCGCTAAGCAGAGCAGAGCGGATCAGAGCGAAGTGGATTAGAGCCAATTACAAGGCTGTCAACGTCCATTGTAGCTCGAGGCTCGTGCTATAGTAGACATTGCAGCCTTGTAATTGGCTCTAATCCACTCCGCTCTGATCTACTCTGCTTAGCGATAGTGGACGTCGAGCTTAATTAAACCACTTGCAATCGAGAACGATTTATTTAGATGTTGCCATCTTTTTTCTAATCTGCATTATCGATGTTAACAAATAAAATAAAAAAGAACTTTAAAAGAAATACGTCACTACTTACAATTATTTACAGAAAATTTGTGAAACAATATAGTTGTTATGGCAGTTCTCCTTTCCCACTGTGAAATTCTTTTGCACTAAAGCTTGGCGTCCACTATCGCTGAGCAGAGCAGAGCGGAGTGGACTAGAGCCAATTACAAGGCTGTCAACGTCCATTGTAGCACGAGGCTCGTGCTACAGTAGACGTTGGCAGCCTTGTTATTGGCTCTAGTCCACTCCGCTCTGCTCAACGATAGTGGACGCCAAGTTTAAGAGCTACCTTGCTTAGCTATATCTCTTTAAGTAGGAATTGAACCAATTGTTTTCGATGAAATCGCTTAGAGTTTTGTCATTAACTGTTGATTTGTAGTGAGCTGCCAATCCATCCAGAGCAACGGTATGTCTTCAACTGAGAAACTGAACCCCGTGATGGTGGACCGAGGAGAGTTCTGGGACTTCCTGGTCAAGGTGTGTCCAGTCAACATGGAGAAGTGGTCCGACTTGCAGTGGTGGAAGAAAGTCATAGTCATTTTTAAAGTGAGTTTGCTCTCATACCACTCATAACATTATTTAAAATAAAAATTACCCAATTACGTAAAAGGAAGATTTTAATCATAATACAGACACTGAAGCAGCTTTCTCAAGTTAAATCGTCATTTTAAATCCTTTACATTAACTTCGATTTTGGTTGTTAGTGTGTGTGTGTGTGGTTGCCAGGAAATTCTGCGGAAGCCTAATTAACCCACTGTAACCATCTGATCGGTTGAAACTTGACTGATAGATTCGATGTCGATGACAATGCATTTTATCAAGTTTTGGGGACTGTCACTAAAAATTTTCTTTTATCCATGCTTTATAATCGTTTTGGAATATTAATAAATCCCATTTAACCGATCATTGTTGAAACTGTTTCCTGTTGGCAGAATTATTTTGATCAGAATAAATAAAAGATTATTGGACGTGAATACATTCATTTTTAATAAATAATTTTTTACAAATATGTTTGCCGCATATTTTACTGATAGAGATATTTTTAATATTTAAAATTAGATGCAAACACCAAGCACATGTTGACAACAGAAGTTGTTATGAACATGTCAATGAATATAAAAATTTACAATGCACATAAAGGATTTCTATTAAAAACTTTGTTTTTATGGTTATATTATTTAGCTTTTTTTTTTTTTTTACTCTTCTTGCTGCAACATATTAATTGTCTGCATGTCTGTTTAGCTATTTGCCTGCCTGTCTACGTGTCCATTAATTTATTCCTCCAACGCGTCTCACAAAAAATATGAGATCAATCATTAATTTAAATCAAACGACTTATCATTTTAAGGGGTTATTGATTTGGAAGTGTATATTTTTTCAAACAAAGGATAAGATGGGAAAGTTCAACCAGTTATTTTTTTTTTTACTCAATATCTACAATTTGCAGGCAGAGAAATAAGAAGCTATATCATCGTTTAATTGACTTGGTGGTAAACTAATTGGTATTTGCATAATTTACATAATATGTATAATCTTCATGTAACCATAAAAAAATTTACCATTTGGATGTTGTTTTATCAATGTTTATTAAGCAATCACTTACCCTATAACCTTGCGCTAAATATCCATACAAAAATAATGGTTCTGAAGCAAGTTGAAATGTAAAAATTAATTAATTTATATTATATTTAAATATTTTTAATTTACTTTTTAGAGTCCATCTATATTTGTTATGAGATTAACTGTTCCCGTGCTAGACAATAGTCAAGAAGACTTTAACTGGAACCGCCTGCTTATATGCACTCAATGCGTTACCGGGCCACTATTTATATGCCTTGTCAGTGAATGTAAGTTTTCATAAACTTTCAAATGTGATTCCTTCAGAAAAAAAGTCTAAAATACAAAATCTAAAACTACACTTTTGTTTTGCAGATGCTTTCTATATGATTGGAAATATTTTTCCATTGTTCGTCATTTTAGCTAGCATATGCATAGCTGTCGCTTGCTTGGTGTACTGTACTTCCGAGCGTTTTGTTCCTCCATCCTACCATTATCTGTTTGCGTATTTAGGCTTCGCAGTGGCGGTGACGTGGATATACTGTCTGGCCAATGAAATTGTAGCTCTATTGCAGGTAACATTTTACTTAATTCGAAAATTATTTTGTTACTTTGTAAGATTTTACCTCACCTCAAGTAAGCTAAGCAACAATTCTGTCATCCACATGAAAAAAAGCAATGTTTTCACTTTGGCATGTTCCGAAATAATGTATGTTTTTGTAAACGACAACCGATGGCCAGAAAATGCGAGGGGAAAAAAATAAACTAGCATGACAAAAATATTAAGAAAAAAAAATACGATAACTAAACAACAGTCAAACTATATCTAACAGTTTTTATTCCAATGGAAATCGTAAAAGTACTTTAAAAAGTGATAAATAATAAATAAATAAATAATGTCTCACCACCCACCCCCTGCCTCCACCAGACTTTTTTTTTTCTTTTTCTTTTTTCGAAACAGATTTAGTTAATGAAATATGTATTTCATAAACTGCAATTCCTTCAATGCTGACACTAATTGCAAAACAATTTTCAGTAACAGTTATTTTATTTGACAAAAGGAATACGTTATTTATTTCCCAATGAAGAGCTAACGATTTCAGATACTTTTAATAAACTATGGGTATGAAACATCGCACAACTTTCAATAACACTATAATACTGGTCACTACATTTAAATTTGACGTAAAATAGTGTTATTACCATTTTCATATTTTCAATTATTTGAAAAAATTGCCAGTTTGGCGATAATTCTTACATGGGCCGAAAATTAAAAACTTCGCCAAAATGGCGAATTTGGTGATATACTTTAAGATAATTTTTACATTATCCTTTTTTCTAAGTGAAACAGAGGAGAGGAGAAAAACAGTCTTTGATGAGTGATGCTCAAGGAAAGAAAACTCTGTGTTAAGGACACTCGTTTTTCAACTTTTTACCCTTTATAACATTTTTAAGGGAATTTCGAAGAGGGAGACTGGGGATGTTTAGAACATCCTAAGATGCATTAAGCATAGAGATTTTGATCAGAATCGTTATAGCCGTTTTTTAGCAATTGCTGAAAGTTAAGTAGTCTTTTGGCAGAGGGAAGGAATTAGAAAATATTGCAATTTGTTATGGATCAGGAAAGAAGTAAAAGTGGATTTTAAACAAAATTTTATTCTCAAGAAATTTCTTCGATTTTCTTTCTTCCTCTGTTTTCTCTAAGCTCATTTCACGTGCGCCAAATAACAATAAGGATAAGAATGATTATAAAGATAAAAACTCAAGGAAGATTTTCTAAAAATAGAAATATGCATTTATTTTAGTTTGAGATAACACATTCTCTTCAAGATATATAGTTTTTTTGTTAAAGGTGTACCTGAAACTTATTTGGTTTTATGAATGTTTCCTTATTTCATCATTTAAGTTGAAATCGTATTTCGTTCGCGCCCAAATTTTAAATATCGTTCATGAAAAGTGTTATGGTAACTAATGCTGTATTGATCTAAAAGTGGAGTGTTGAGAAACAAGAATAATTAACAGTTGAGAAACGTTAATTGATGAACATGATATGTATGAGTAACTCACAAATATTACTTAATATATTTTTTAAATATATATCTTAAGTAGAAGTTATGCTGCAGCAAAAAAATATTTTGTCTAAAATATAGTAAACATATAAAATTGCAACCATATAACCATAAGTAACATATAAAATTGCCAATTTGATCAGTGTATAGTGGTTAGCGCGCTAGCTTCTAGACCGTGAGGTTGCGGGTTCCGAGTCCCGTATAAGGCATGGGTGTTTGTAAATGTATGTTGACTTGTCAAATGATGAATGTTCGGCGCATTATAGCCCTCGTGTTGCTGACGGCGCCAGATAATCTGAAAACAACCAACCAGCCAATTTGATCAGACTCATTGCAAGATATAAATATTACAACTGTTTAGATATACAGGGTGTCCAGAAAAGGACTCCCTGATTTCAAAATTAAATATCTAGAAAACAAAGATCGATAGAGGAATGCAGTAAACGGTATGTTTATTGTGAAAGCTGTAAGAATTTTATACAGCAGTTTGAAATAATAGTTACAAAAGCTGCTAACAGATGGCGCTGTACGCTGTACAGCTCATTATCAGTATACATAAATGAAATAATCGTATGAATACATTCTTTGCAAAAAATCACATCACAATGTTTTCAAAATGTTCACCATTGGCACTACAGAGGTGGCGCAAACGAAGAATGAAATTTGCCGTCACATTTCGTAGTGTCTCAACAGAAATGGATTCACATGCCACACAGATCGCCGATTCAAGCTCGTCCAGCTTGGCGGGATGCTTCGGGTAGACAATGTCTTTCAATGTGCCCCACAAAAAATAGTCACAGGGAGTCAAATCCGGCGAATATGGAGGCCAATCCATGCCTGCACCAGTAAATTTGGGATATTCCAAAGCAATGACTCGATTCCCGAAGTATTCATCAAGAAAGCGAAACCCTTGTTCGGTACGATGTGGTCGGGCTCCATCTTGCATAAACCATTCAGTACGTGGTCGATCCTCTAACACTTGCTATGTGGCGACAAATTGTTCCAAAATTGCAATGTAACGTTCACTAGTGACCGTTTCTCGAATGAAAAAAGGGCCAATAATGCCTCTGCTGCATACTGCAGCCCACACAGTAACTTTAGGAGATACAGGGGTTTCGCTTCACACCAATATGGATTTTCGGAACCCCAAAATCGCCAGTTCTGTTTATTCACGAATCCATTCAGGTGGAAGTGTGCTTCATCTGTAAACCAGATGCAGCCAACATCAAATCCTTCACTATCAATCATTGTGAGCATCTGATTAGCAAAGTCAATCCTTTGTTGCACAGCTCGTATGGGTATGGCCTGGTGAGTTTGAATTTTGAATGGAAACATGTGTAGGCTCTTTCTCAGTATTTTCTGAGTGCTGGAACGCTTCAAACCAGTCTCAGATGCAGACGGATGACATTGGATTTTGCTGAATAATTCCAGAAACTGTGGCGACATTTTCAGGCGTAACTGCAGTTTGCTTGTGGCCAACATTCCCCACTAGATCATCAGTTATGCTGCCTGTTCGTTGAAATTTGGCGAAGAGCGTACGAATGGTTTTCGCATTGGGTCCTTATGGAACATTAAATCGTGCTTGAAAACTGCACCTTGTTGCCGTAGGACTCTCTTTTAACCTGTGGTACTCTAGCACCAGAAAAACGCGTTGTTCAATGGAGTACATGGTTTTAATCTCTTCCTTCGGTACGCTAACCTTCTTTCACGCTTCAATAGCGGAACTGATCGCTCTGGGCTTCGGATCACTATTTATACTAGGCATTACGTATGGCGATTACAGCGCCATCTGTTAGCAGCTTTTGTATTTCAAACTGCTGTATAAAATTCTTACAGCTTTCACAATAAACATACCGTTTACTGCATTCCTCTATCGATCTTTGTTTTCGAGATATTTAATTTTGAAATAAGGGAGTCCTTTTCTGAACACCCTTGTATGTACACTTATTATGTAACCTCTAAAATACTAGTTTCCTTCTGAATAATTCATCTTTTACAGGTATTCGGAGTAATTTTCAATCTTAGTGATGCTATACTAGGACTGACGATCTTAGCATGGGGAAACTCCATATCAGGTAAGATCTTAATAAATGCAACATTATAATTTAATTAATTTTACACTAATTAATTACAAATGAGCAACCTATATTGCTTTAGATAGCAAGTACTTTTCAACTCGCAAAAATAAACTCCCGTAAACAAGTAGCACGTGCTATAAACACATTCCACGTCAAGTTCCTCTCCATTTTATCACCTTATTACGTATTTCGGTCATAAGACACAGATCGTAAAGACTTCTTACGTTTTTCTATCTATTCCAATCCCTTAACTCATTCCATAGTTTTCTTATATTGTGTTCTTGCCACTCTCCAAGAAGTACAACTTTTTGCACACTTAACTTATTTACAAGCGAAACCGGAAGTAAAGCCTCAATTGAGGTTTGCTGGATTGATGACTGTTATAAAATGTCCATTAGTCAGCCTAACCTTGACCGATAGACCTAATGTTACCTCTTTTTTTTTTTGTCAAAGATATATGCTGGATTATTGCTTTAAAACTTATGAATTTTTACACCATATATAACAATAGCAATAAAAAAAAATCATTAGAGGAATATGAAGGGAAAATAATACTTATTTTTATTAAATATTAAAGTTGTTATGAGCTAGCTTATTAAAGTTTTTATGATCTAGCTTATTAAAGTTTTTATGAGCTTCTTTATCAAAGCTTTAAAAAATTAATATTATGCAAAAATAACTTTTTAAAAAAATTAATATTAAATTTGAAGGGGAAAAAACTACTAGTTATTTTCTCCTCAAATTTCATGAATGATGTTATACTTGGTAAAAAATATTCATACACTTTAAAGTAATACTGGCTCTCCGAAAAATGAAATATTAAGTATGTAGGACAGAATAGCTCTTCCCCTCCCCATTTCTCCCGATCTAGAAAGTCGGATCACATAAATCTGGACATGCTTTAGAAGAGGTAGCAAGAGGTTGATTCTCGTTGCTCCCACTCTGCTCTATACAGCCGCAGAACATTTCAGTCCATTTTCAACGAAGTCAACCTAGAGAACTTGCATGGATAATTTTCTTAATAGAATGATGTACGTTTCTTGTCACTGTATCTAAGACTACAACCAGATGTAAACCCTTATTGAACACTCTCACTCTCGATTTGAAATTAAAAGGTGCACATTTGGTGGCTCTAATTCTGCAAATTAAAAATACTGAATTATTGTTTTATCACCTTCAAATCCATGACATTCTTATATGTGTCACCTTCTGATTGAAGGGTTTATTTCCAAGTGGTCCAAGTCGAATTGATCTTCATTGTGCGATATAAAATTTTTAACTCTAACTAGCCACCAATTTGTATAGTGCTGCAACCTGGTGACAAACTTTTGAAATTATATCTTAGTTCACTTTTTCTTTCAACAGACTTTCTAGATTGTATTTCTGGACTTAAGTCAAAATTGTTGAAATACATTTCTGAATTTTTATTTCAATGTTGTTGTTGTTTTTAAATACTAAAAATAATTCAGGATTCAGTACACCTCACATGTCTTTCTAAAGAGAATTTAGCAAGGAAACGCGTGCAAAATAAAGACAAAAAAAAAAAAAAACACTGAAAGAAGAAATTAAAATATTAACAGCAACATTTTGTTTTACTAATGGACTACATGGTTTTCTAATTTGCATAAGATTAAACAAATACAAAACAATTAAGTTCCCCTACTACTGATTATGATGTGATATTTATTAATTAATACAATTTCAGACTTTCTCTCCAACATTGCCGTCGCCAGAAAAGAATTTCCTCGGATGGCAATATCAGCATGTTTTGGGGGCCCTCTCTTAGGTAAAAATAAAAATAAAAGCATTGTATTTTTTCTACAATTAATTTATAATTTTTCACTGGACACTTATAATGTATAATTTTCCACTTTAAATTTATAGCAATTTTAAGTAACAATTAATACATTGCAATGGAATGCAATTTAATTACATGAAGTTTGATTTTTATATTTTTAGCCTTACTGTTGGGTTTAGGTATACCATGTATCATAGAAATTATAAAAGGACGCGTTCCAGCTGCGCAACCAGTAAGTTCAGTTTTGTTTCTTAAGGAGAAATATATGCAGATATGCATTTTATTTAAAGTATAAGTAACTTAACTCTTAAGAGGTTCAGCGAGGATTTCAAATAAAGTTTCTTGGTGAGCTTAAGTAATGTTTATGCTGACCTTTTAGCTGTAAACGCAAAAGTATTGGTTATCATAGTTTCTAACTCATAAGACTGCGTCAGAAAGTTATTACATCAATTACGAGAAAAACTAGGGGTGTGGAACATCTCACAACTTACAATTACACTATATTACTAATATGGATTTGTGTCACTTATAGTTTTTATGTTTTAATCCTTCGCTTAGAAAAATTGCCAGTTTGGCGATAATTCTTACATGGGTCTTTCTTATTTTTTTTTTTTTTTTTTTTTTCTTCTTTTTTTTTTAAAAACAACCTTTTTCCAATATGTTGTGTTTGGCTACCTGCTTTTCGATAATTCTTATATTATCCTTTCTTATAAGTGAAACTGAGGGGAGGCGGGAAAAAAAACGATCGTTGATGAGCTATGTTCAAGCAAAGAGAACTCTGTGTTGAAGGCATTCGTTTTTAAACTTTTTACGCCATTAAGATATTTTTATGGAAATTTCGGAGGTGGAGATGTTTAGAACACTTAAGAGGCATTACCACATAAATATTTATCAAAATGGTTAGAACCGTGTTTTAGCAATCATTGAATTGTTTCAGTGGCAGCTACCTTATGCGCATGCTCGATTTTGACGAAAACCTTAATGGTAGATCCTTGTGCCCTCACCAACCCTCACACCAAATTTGAACATCATAGGTCAATTTATTCGGGAGTTATACTGACCACGTACACACACAAAAAATTCTAGATTACTTTTTGGGGATCAGGGTATTCCAAAACGTGGAGAAATGCAAATTTTTTTTTTACCGAATACTATACTTTTATTGCCCTATGTATTACATATGGGTAATTGAAAGTAAAAATGGTTAGAAATATTAGCTATAGATTAAAAGACGTGGTTGCGTAAAAGTGTCTCATAGTGTTTACCCATTGACAGTCCAAATAACAGGACTCCCAGCACCTATACCTCTTCGAAAGAGAATGGCCCTACGATAAACCCGCACCACACATTAACCATTACAGAATAAACAGGTACTGGTTCATAAGCGAATAGATTTTCCAGTGTCCATATTCTGCAATTCTGAGTATTGACATGTTCTTTGAAATTGAAATGGGCTCGTTTGTGCATTTCTATTTTATTTTCTTGTGTTATACAATTTTCCCCTTCGCGTATATTCAGGTCACAGTTCAGAATATTCTGACCAGTGTTTTTTTTTTTTTTTTTACATTATTGAAAGTTGAACTTTAATCATAATCATCTTGTGTATTAAAACTGCTCCCTTTGAATGCTACTTTTGGAACAATGAACTTTTCTTTTGAGGAATCCTTCTTCCTTTGTCGCTAAGGAATTCGATGACTTGGCATTTGTCAATTGGACTGCCTAGGCTCATAACTTACTAGGCAACAGCTATTTTTCACCGAATGACATCAGTTAAACTATTTGACTAAAGCATTTTCAAGAAGGTTCTTAACTTAACAAGTCGTTCTCTATAAAGTGACTAAATAATATAACTACATTTAGATGAGATAGTCTATGATAAATCCTAACATCTTAGTATTAGCTTTTTCACTTGCAATGATGTCCAAACTTAAAAGTTCCATTAATCGACATCCTTAAGTCCTTAGTACCCCACCCCCATTGATTTTTACTTCTTGCAGATAATATGTAGCTTTCATGTCCCTGTGACGGAAGCGTATAACTTGACTTCCGTCAATTTGACTGTCCTGACTCAACTTCCTATGCGACAACTATTTTTCACCGGATGACATACATCAGTGTCATAATGCGATCGAAGCATACTCGAGTCGGTTTCTTTGCTTTAATGTTGTCTTTAACATGGTTCCTGTAGACTGGAAGGGCTAACACCTTTTCAACTGAAATGATGGCATAAGGCGTTGAATTGGTCAGGTCTCACAAAGAGGTAAATTTGGATTGAAGGGGGGGGGGGGGGGCAAAGATCAGTCGGAACTAACAGAATCAAAAATTTAACATGACTATATTTGCCAGTAATATGAAGATGGTAATGGAAGATGCACAGTACAAATAGAATGGTTAAAGAAAAATAATTAAAATAAATAACAAGGACGGACATAATGATTTGCTGTAGTAAATAGATACAAATATAAAAAAAACAGGAACAGTGAAAGTAAATGTAACATTTCTTTATGATTTGCTGTAGTAAATTAGATTTAAAAAAAAAAAAATTAAAAATAGAACGATGGGGAATGGTATTTTTTAAAAAATACATCTCCACCCGTTTCCGTTCAAGAGGGAATCTTCCACACGTTTCTTATCTGAATATTTAATTGCAAGTCCTTTTCAGTCACCATCCATTCTCTCACTATATGGCTTCTACGAATTGTTAGAGACTAGAACTCTGATGTTTTGTAAGAATGGATGCAAATTGGAATTTTTTTAAAGATGCGTGTTCTTTATAAAATGGGCAAATAATATCACTAGATTTAGATGAGATAGTCAATGATGAATTCTAACATCCTAGCATTAGCTTTGTTTTACTTACTACACCCCACAATGATGCTCAAACTGAAAAATTACCATGGATCGATACTCCTAGGTCATTGATATAATCTCCCCCCTACTCATTTTAGCCTCTTTCAAATGGCAAGTTGCATTCATATTCCTTTGAACAAAGTGTATAACACAGGGCTGCCACTGACTGTAAGCTTTGAAAATAGTTGCTTTAGTAGCCTCAAATGTTAAAAATAGTAGCCAAAATAGTAGTCTCACACATTGAAAATAGTAGTCTCAGGTGATGAAAATAGTAGCCTCACTTTTCATAACTTTTAATAAGATCGGAATAAAACAGTTGATTTACATAAAACACGAAAACCCAGAAACACTCTTCTTTTGATTCAAAATAGTGTCTAAAACATAACATCCCATACGGTAAAAGGCATGTGTCTTGGGGGAGGTGCTATCATATTTATATACTGCGATGGAAGTTGGCAACTTAACCTTACTCCCAGACAGCACTTAAGCAAAAAAAAAAAAAAGCTAAACTTCACGCAAAAGCAACGGTAAAAATCGATTGGCAAAACAAGATAACTTTTTTTAAACTTCCGAAGTCAAACAACTTTTTTCCGAAAACAAGTATCATGTTTAAACAATTGTACTATATATTGGCAATGACAATCGAATTTCATTAAGGCCAGTTTTTAAATTTTTAACAGAATGGCTACAGAATTTGCAAAAAAAAATCCCTGACATTTCCCTGATTTCCAGAAAATTCCCTGATGTGCATCTCTGTCGATGTTATCATTTAAAAAAAAAAAAATTTAAAAATGGTCAATTTAAAAATATGTACTTTTGACTATTTTCATTTACTTATCAAAGTATAATTGCAACAAAATATAAATTTAGGCTAAAAATCAAAACAAGCATTTTTAGAGCATGAAAAAGAATGGAAAACATTAAGAAAAAAATACAAAATTCACATAAACCAATTTACAAACTACACTCATACTTGCTAACTTCAAGGAAAAGCAAAACTAGTACAATATATTTCTTTTTAATTTAAAAAATAACAAAAAAAAAAACCATGTTATTTTCTTTAATATATGTCATAGGCTGTATCCTGTTCATAACATAAATTTTAAACAGTATCCTAACTATTTACTAAACTTGGGCATGCATGAGCATGAAACTTAAATAATCAGCATTTTGCTTTCATCAGTCACAAATTTCACTAGGTACATATATTTCATGAAAAATTATGTGTTTTGGATTTAGAAGTTGAGAAAAGATAAATAACACATGATGCATGAAAGAAAGTCTTGAAATCAACAGCATCTTATAAAAATTAATTACTCATAAATATATAGAAAAAAAAAATTTGTTCAACAAAAATACTATCTTAAACCACAAAAGTACATATTAAATGAGGCAAAAAATCGTTTTCATAAAACATGACAAGTACAGCCTTTGGCAGGGAGGGGGGGGGGGGGAATGCAAGGACTTTTTTTAAAAAATTCCATGACCCTTTGCATGAATGTATGCAGTAGAGTATTATTGTAGAGCATTACAGTAGAGCATTACAGTAGAGCATCCACTTCGTGTGACGCGAGCCAGGATAGTTGTCCTCACCCGCAAGGCGAATGCGAGAAGGGAAACTCAAAAATTTAAAAATTCCCTGATTAAAGAGTAATTTTATGAAATTTCTTAACATTTAAATGAATTCCCGGTTCTGTCGCCACCCTGTTTCAGCTACATTCAAAGTAATTAAATTGCCTCAAAATTTAAATTATTTTATTATTTATAAATTTAGCTACAACATTGAAATTCTAATCATTCTGCATCGATTGACCTACACGGCGAAATCGTTCATCACTCCGGCACAAATCTCGGATATAACGTCTAATAGCCTCAATACTGTTCATACTGATGGCACTTTCATCCGACGTTCAGGGCAAATTCATTTTTGTTTAGAGTAAATAAAGCGAAATAATTTGATATTTGAGAATATAATTGTGTATGCTGTTGCCTTGCACGGCGAAAGATAAAACATTGGAACCTAACAGGTAGGCGAAAATGACCGCGGTTGCCGTCAAAAACAACAATCTTGCGCGAGGTTACTATCGTCGGACTAACAAAGTGACCTATCTACCCGCGAATATGAACAACGACTTCGGTAGTGTTCACTCTCCCGCCCCCTTTAAAAAAAATCACCATTTTGACAAAATTGTTAGTACCTTAATGCCGATTTTTTTTCGTCCTACTATCGGACAAAATCCAATTTCTAAAAAAATAGTCGCCTGAGCCCAAAAATAGTTGAAGGTTTTGTTCAAAATAGTCGTTTTGGGCCCTTTTTTCATTGAAATAGTTGCCATAGTCGCCTGGTCACTAAAATAGTCGCTTTAGTAGCCTTTTTAGTCGCCTGTGGCAGC
This sequence comes from Linyphia triangularis, assembly GCA_963978545.1. NCBI lineage: Eukaryota > Metazoa > Arthropoda > Arachnida > Araneae > Linyphiidae > Linyphia > Linyphia triangularis. The sequence goes on from OZ021725.1 coordinate 92,902,011, forward strand.
CCTGATAACATGATATGTCCATGCCAATATTAAGCAATCTAAAAGACATCTATTTTTCATTGAATGACATTAGTGCAATGATTGAACCTAGTTTTAAAAAAAATTTGTTCTCTCTTCTAGCTTAAACTATCTGCCGAATTCATCTTCCTATTCGTGACCATCGGCATCGGACTGCTCATGACGGCTTCTCTGATGGTCGCTTGGAAGTTCCACACGAAGCGAGCTTACGGTGGATTCCTTATACTCCTCTACCTTATATTCTTGACCCTCTCTCTGCTCGAAGAACTGGGCGTGTTCAAATTGCCCTTGTGACCCATTGAGACTTAAAAGGGGCAGGTGGATCTCAGGATTGATTCAGTGTTGTAAGCAATAACCAACTTAATGCAGCTTTGTACCACAGCACAACAGGGTACCAAGATAACAGTCTTATCATCAGTAGAAGCTCTGAAGAATCTCGTTGGTCGTTCGGAAGTAGTGATGCTGTAAACAACTTAAGTCATCCACTTGCAAAATTGGCTAATAACAAAAAAAAATTCAAAACAGTGTTGTGATAATTTTGTGATCTGCTTTTACTCCTCATAATAGGATTTAGATATATTCGCTTCATAAAAAAAAAAAAAAATTTTAGATCCTTAATCGGTCCTTGATAAACAAAACATTGTCAGATTGAACTTATAAATTTCTGTTCACACAATCATATGTCCTTAAAACATTGAAATAGAGAAAGGTAAAGAACTCAGTGTGATTAAAGAAAACGTATTCCATCACACTTACAAGATTACTTGACTGAACACATAGCTTATTTTGCAAATGGGCTACTCAATTGTAGCGAGTTATGCAAAAAGGAAACAAGCCACTTCTAAAAGTTGGATTGTGATAGTAACTTTAACTAAAAGATCACTTCTACTCGAGTTTCACTGTAATATATCAAGCCTATGTATCGAGCAAAGTACAATTCAGTTAGGGTAATCTTCCGTTAGCCAAGTACCAGTTAAGTACTTGTGATAACTCTTCCAAACTAACAATCTTCACATCATTCATAATTTCTATAACAAACCGTTGTAATGTTGTTCTAACAACATTATTACAAACCATTAACATTTAGGCTTTGATATATTTACGCGTCACTTAAACGAGTTAACATTTAGGCGTGGCTACAATTGAGAAAAGTGGTACCCGGCTAACGGAAGGTCACCGCAGTGACATTTCCTCTATTCAAGTTGACGTCATACAACAAATCCCCTGCCAATTTAGAATTCATTACAACAAAAATCCCACCAAGTTGGCGAAAAACTTCAACTCGTCACCCAATGTCCACAATTCTAATCTCATATCTCTCTCTTTACAGTGAAAATATTGACTTTCCACTGAATTACTAATACTATGGAAGCTCTCTTCAATTTGAATTTTAAATACTTCACGTTGAAATTTACAATTTAATTTTATGTTATTCTTCCAACTTTATCAAAGCTTTCATTTAAAAAATTGCACATTTGTAATTTAATCAGGAAATACTGAATTCAAGCAGACAGAACCATTGCATAAGCAAATAGAAATTAAAATGCAGATAAAAATTAGCATTACCACAAGGTTTACATGTGGTTCACAAACTCTACTCTACAAACCACTAATTCATATATTTGAAGAAAAAAAAATCCACCGTCATACGAGTTTAGTCGTAACGATTTCAACTAAAAAATTTTAAACTTATCAACAGTTGAATACTTTCAAAGTTTAATTAAAAGAAATCATTTTGAAGAACTGCTTGTTCACACTATCCAAATCTTAAGTGAGAAAAAATATCAGTATTAAGTATGGATCACTATTCTATATTCTCAACATCTGGATCTTGCTTGGGTACTGAGAAACCACCCTAGTAGCAATAGCATGTTCTATAAAATAAAATAGCAGTAAATGTTAGGTCTAGGTCCGAATCATATTTTTTATCCACTCATGTAAATTCCACTACAAAAATTGTTGTTTTACACTAAGTGAAAAGATCTGGACCACATTTCTATCGACGCGGCTACCATGAAAAAATCAACTTGCGTTCCCCCTTAAAATTGCTTATTTAATTAATCCCTCGATCTAACTTCCTGATGACGAAAGAATGTGGTAAAAATTGATGATGGATGTTTGAAGCAAATTATCTATCCTTTTTCTCTAGTTAACTACTTATCATCTGCTCTGTAGTTGAATATATTGTAAGTAAATAAAAATGAATATTTCGTTGTTTTTGTCAAATTTCGTTCCTTGTGAAGTATCACAATAATCTTCGATCACTAATGAAGATTAAGTGATCGAATTGCTCTTTTAAAGTCACAAAAATTCCTTCGGGAATGAGCAGTTGCTTTTGTCGTAGTTTCTGTGAAGCATAGAAACAGCAGTTTCTTGCAGTCACCAAACAAAATTACATAAAAACTAAGTTTTTAAAATAAATCCTTTATATTACACGCATGGCCAATTTTTACGTGCAGTTGCAACTTATTGAGCTCAGAACAAGTTTTAATAAAGTTTAAAGTTTGACCACAGTAAAGAAAACATTCATTCCGAACTATTTAATAACATTTTTTTTTTCCGTCCTCATAACATAATTGAATATATCCACAAGTCCGTCTGCTGCTCGATTGAATGAAGAAAAGTAGGTTAATTAGCCTTCCGAAGACTTTACCTCGTCAACCTTAATAAGAGACCGTTTATGTCATTAAATACCGTCATTTTGTACATGTTTGAGTTAAACTTGATATCTGGATGATAGGATGCAAGTAAAAGCTGATAATCTGATGTAAAGCAATAAAAACGTGTGTTAAAGCGACTTTTTAGTGAGAGTCTCAGAACATGATATAAAACACTGTCATCAACGAGCGTATCAGCCAAGTTTCAGCAAAACTGGATGACAGGAAGTAGAATTGTTAGTCACCCGAAGCTACAATAGTAGCATGCGTAAAAAGCAGTCTTTTAGAGACAATCCCCAAAATTTGATAGTATGCATTGTCACCGACATCGAATCTGTCTACCAAGTTTCAGATCGATTGCAAGACTGCAAGTGTTAGCTCACCGCAGATTTGCACGCCACAAACACACTAAGTTACTATAGGATTTAGGCAGATAGCACTACAAAAGAATATTCAGTGTTTAACTATCATTGCACCTATTCCTAATTATTATGTTTGTCACTTTCAAACTGTACCATGAACTAATAATTTTCTAGAACGTCTTTCATATCTTTTAATTTTTGGAATATATTCAAATTTCTTTAACCACCTCCAATTCATCTTTCATAACTTAAACTTATGAAAGAAAAGTTTCTTTAATTTCAGTGTTAGAAAGCAAAGTCAAATTGAATTTAACAATTATTAAATTTACCAATTAACAAGGGGAAATTGAAGGATATGATTCAGATTGATGAACTTGAAATACATCCTTTTCATAAAAATTGCATGTTTAATATTACACTTTAACTATTCAACTGCAGTTGACACACATTTCTCCCAGAACGATAGCAATAAACTTAAAACAGATGTAACGGTAGAAAAAAAAACTTTATTCATTTAGGTATTAAATTTTAATAACTTTTCCAAGAAAAAAAATATAACTGAAAATGAATCAAAAATAAACAAGGTAACATAAATAAATATCAACAAACAAGATAGTTTACAGGGGGAGGTATTGAAGGTTTGTTTGCACATTAGCAGCTGAGCGAAATAAATAAGCTGTTCGGAGTGTTGTTAGAGCATCGTAGCCATCCTTTAATCCATGTGAACACGTCTCTTGGGAATAGCTGTTGTCAGCTTCTAGGGAATCCAGGTGGGGGGTTGGCAGCCTTAAGACCGTACACAACCTTTTTCAAGGGATTGCTAAACCCAGGAGGGGGTTGTTGCATTTTTGGTGAATTAGAAAAGTTGGCATTAGGCTTAGCAGCAGGCATATTTACAGGGGGATTTGGAGGAACATCTTTACAGGGAGTTTCACTAAATTGTGGTTTATTTTGGAACGATTCTGCAGACAAAAGTCCCTTCTCATCAATGGATGCTGGAATTTTGGTAGGAATCGGGACTTCGGTGACAGTTTTTTCTGAACTGGTTTCGCCAACAGGAAGTTCTGAATCCTCCCTTTCAACCTGCCTGGCAGTTGAATTGGAAGCATCTGGATACTGATCATTGTTATACTTCCTGGAAGAGTTATTCTTGTACTGATATGAGTCATTTTTATTCCTATAAGGTCTGTCATTACTATACCTCTGATTTCTTCGGTAGTTATCAGAGTTCTGCCTATTCCTGTCAAAATCTCTGTAACCTCTCTGAGAATTATAACCTCTCCTGTCTTCATAGGTATCAGAATTCTGTCTGTGCCTGTCAGAATCTCTGTACCCTCTCTGGGCATTATAATCCCGCCTGTCTTCATAACGTTGAGGGTGATCATGGGAGTTCCTGTGGGTATACCTATTCGAGCTGCCCTCTTCGACCAAATCACTCTTTGGCTCCTTGTCATTTACAGATACATCTGAACTCCTTTCTAGGTTCAAATCCTCACTGTCCTTATAATCTTCAATCCCATTTCTGTAGTCGTCTCTTTTCTCATCATAATTTTGCCTGTACGAGTTCCCATTTCTTCTGGAGTTTCCTCTGCCACCTCTGTAAGACTGGTCAGGAAACTGGCGCTTCTGATTTGAAGGATGCCTGTTACTCTTATCTTCACTCTCTTCCTCGTCCCTTGCAGCTCCCTCTTTGGCTTGTGAGTCTTCTTCCGAATTCTCCCTGCGGAACGAGTTTCGAAAGGACCCTCTGTTCCTGCCACGCCCGTATGATCCCCTCTCCGAATTATATCTGCCACCATAACCACCCCTTCTCTGTGGCTGTGAATCCCTGTCACTGTACCTAATGTCCGTGTACTGCCTTCTGTCTCGGTAAGATCCCTGCCTAAACTTATCAGGATAACTTCTATTGTGATCATCCCTCTCAGCAACTTCATCCTGAGCATCCTCCTGCCGAGTTTCTCGGGTGTCCCGATCTGGGTAGCTGTCGGATTTACTCTTCGAATCTCTTTCGTTATCTGAGTACTTTTTACGAGGTTGCTGTCTATTTCTACCAGAATTATTCCTTTCATACTCATCTGGACTATTCTTCTCAGGTAATTCCTTTGCTTCATCCAAGTCTAACGTCGGCGCTTCAACCTCGTTATCCACCTCATGCTCCCTGGGAGCTTCTCTCTCAGAGTTTGATCTCCCGCCGCGACCTCTGTAGCCACCTCTAAAATTGCGTCGTTCATAGCCATTAGATGGAAAACGACGCCCTCTATTACCTCCCCTTGTGTCCGGATACCTGTGATAATTTCCTCGGCTGTAATCGTCATCATACCTCCGCTGAGGGCCATAGTTATTCCAACGTTCATTTTTTCTGTAGGAATTGGCTTCGGACCTCGAGCCAGAGGCTTTGGAATCATCACAAAGCTCTTCAGAATTCTGTGCTCTGTCTTTGTCATATTTGGGTTTGGCATTGTCATATCTTTTATTAGTTCTATCCTGATTATAGTTATTTCTAGATTGCTTGTTGTAATTCTTATTGGTCTTTGTTTTCCCGTCACGTCTTGAAGAGTTGGGATCTGGATTGGTATTTTTTTCGATCTCCTTTTGTGGGGACTGAGATCGTGCACCATCATTTTCTTCTGCTTTGTCACTTGAAGCGGCTTCTTCGGAAGTACGTGTAGGAACCTATAAAACATAAATAACTATTTTCATACATTTAAAAAATTTTAGGGGAAAAAAGCTTAACTAAACTTTCCAAAAAATACTTTGTTACCTGCAGGGGATGCAGTGAGAATTCTAAAAAAATTAGGTAAGAATTTTAGGAGCATGGTTGAATGTCGGGAAGAAAACTGCCAATTTTCAAAAAATTGAACAATTAATAATTAAAACCTCAAAAAAGATTTTCAACTCTGAAGGATTATTTGGGTTTTATCGCAGGTTTTGGTGGAATATCGGAGAATTTTTGAAGTTCTAATTTTTTTAAGGAATTATCGAAAAATTTAAGAACAATTTTAGGGAGAAACTAAAATTTAAGAAATATTAAGAATTTTAAGGTAAATGCAACCCCTGTACCTGAAATAAAGTCAGGACTATTTACAAATTGGCAGTACTAACCGATGGTTGATCTTCATGAAGACCAACATAATTCGAGATATAGTTTACAGAAATTGTGCATACTTTAACAAACGTCTATGCGTACATTTAAGTTTTATTTTCACAAAAGTGACTTAAAGCCTTCTTACCCCAGGTTAATTTCTATTCTTAAAAAAAAAAATGAAGGGAAAACAGTATAATACCAGGTATCATCCCTCAAAAATTACACAAATTCATGGAATTTCAAATAAACTTATAGTACAACAAGCAACTCCACTTTATTTTCTTAACAGATAATTTTAATTACAATGGAAGAAGAAGGGAGGAAGAGAATAAATATTTTCAATAAAAAAAAACTGTCCATAAAGAAACACATTAAAATGGTCAGGGATGAGTTTGGTAAAAAATCAAAAAGCTGAAAACAAAAATCCAAAAATTTTAGGCATAAAACACCTTTTAAGCTATACTTTAAAAAAAATTGTTTTTCCATGTGCATTTATAAAACTGCACCATCTCTGTCCGTCCGTGAGCAAAAATTGTTTAAAATAGCGGCACTTAGACGTAGGGATACACTTTGTGCTGTCATCAGGCTAATATAGCTCCAAAGCAAAAAAAAAAATCCAGTGAAAGCGTTGAAAACTGGCAAAAACTTCAAAATTTCAACAAGTCAAACAACTTTAAGCAATTAAAACACATTGACAAACAGGCCGTTTGTCAATGTGTTTTAATTGTTTTAATTTTAGCTTAAATATTTAGAAAACCCAGTTTTCTAAATATTTAAGCTACAAATATTAAAAATCTTAAAATCTAAATTTTTATTCATATCCTTAAATTTGTTCAGTAAAGTAAAAAGTAACAAACAATTTTACATACAATTGCAGTTAAAATAACAATTTTAAACATATTATTTAGAAAAATTACTATTGTGACTACTTTTCAGAATATTTTTATACGAAATGGTACAAAAAATTTGAGTAATTCTGCAGATTCAAATCAAAAGGCGAAATTTAACCTTAACCAGGCACTAATCACGAATAAGGCGGCTATCGCATTAACGGAAGTCTAGATGAATAGCTGCAATTAGGTGTTAAAAATTTCGGTAATAGCTGGTATTGTATTAGCGTAAACCTCGACGAAAATGACCATCACTTTAACAAAAGTATTGTAAGCAATACCGGCGAAAATCTAGGTATCGGCAAAAACGAACATCGCAACAACGCGCATATTGGCGATAGCGTCCACAATATCAGCACAAATCTCAGTAATATCGATCTTTTCTTGGTAATACTAGTGCAAATTTCGGTAACATCGGATGTTACTACAGAATGGCTTTCGACGAAAAATACTCTCACGCCAACAGAAATATCAAAGTTAGAGTCAAATATACCGGGGCAACACTCAACAATAGCGCTATTGGATCGGCGTAACACTTGACGAAAATTACAATCACAACAACGTAAATCTCGGCGATAACACAATTCATCATGGTAATATCGACATTCTTTCGGTAACATCGGTGCAAATTTCAGATTTTACAACAAGGTAGCACTTCAGCGAAATGACCATCAAATAAACGTAAATATCAGTGTTAACGCCGAATATACGGGAACAATTCTCAGCAATAGCGTTGTTATATTGGCGTAATACTTAGCGAAAATGAAAACCACAGCAACTTAAATCCCACCGATAACGCACGTCATAGCTACACAAATCTCAGAAGTAGTGGACATTACATCAAGGTAACGATTAGCGAAAACGAGCATCACATACCAACGTACGTTTACACGTACAACAAACGATAATTTCGTAGATGTCAGACTTGAAAGCAAGCACATTATTCGTATACGTTAATCGCGTGAATGAGTATGAAAAAAATTCCATTTTGAAAAGAGATAAAACGGCAGCAAAGGATCAAATTTCGGCGCAGTTGTAAAAGTATAAAATGCAAGTTTAAGTGCCAACCTAACTAAAAAGATGCATTTTAGTAGATTTTTCTACTTGGAGCAGGAATGCCGTAGGGTTTCCGTTCTTCCCGATCGGGCGGAAGGGAAGCTGCTTCGCGATTCAGCCTTAGAAAAAAGGTTATTTTTCTGTGGGATAGAAAAATCGGGAAAAAACAGATTTTTTTTCAGAAATTAGAAAAGCGGAACTTTCTTTCAAAAAGCGGAATTATTTTTTTTTCTAAAAAATTGAAAAAGCGGTATTCCGCCACATGGCGGAACAAACTCATCCCTGAATGGTGTAGAGAGGCTTAAGACTCGAAGCACACTTTTAAGTAAAAAAAAAAAATACAAAAGTTTCAAATTACTAAAGTGTTTGAAACCAATTCCCTTAAGTATACAAGTTCTTGAAAATGATATCGGTTCAAGACATATTGGGTCAAAAGAACAACCAACTCACATATTTTAAGCTGTTTATTAAGGGATTACCTATTTTAAGAGATTAGTTAAAAATTGTCTAAATCAGGGTTCGAAATTGGGTGCAATGGGTATGGAAAATTTTATTCGTGCACATAACTTTGCACTTTTTTATTTATTACAAACGAATGTTCAGTTATTTTGAAAACTTGTATTTCTTTAGCTTACATGCTTAAATACAATTGCTGCACATACACTTTATCCATTTTTATTTTCGAAGTTTACTTTCTATTCAATTAATTAACGTCTACACCCAACCGGCATTTAGTGCACCCAAGTGACGAGACTTGATACACTCGTGCAACCGATTTCAAAAGTTAATTTTGACCCTTGGTTTAAATGTATTTAAAAGAAAAAGACCTCTATGAACACCACCCGCACACAAATTCAATTCCATACGTCAAACTTAAAATTGTGAACTACGCAAAAATTAAAACTAAAGGTCGAGAGAAAAAGCTAAAACTTACATTCGAGATCTCCAACAGGTATTTATTCTTCTCAGCTTCGATGTCGATGATCCCTCCCTGGTCCACTTGCTTTTGGAAAAGATCAGCCATTTTCTTCTGAATCTCCAGAACATTCTTGCTGATCACAAACTCCTCCTCGCGGAGGGAAGGTGGGGGAAAATCCTCTTCAGAACCCTCAAACTGGATCGGGAGGCGGCACACTGGGCATACCAGCTGTTGGGAAACAATAAGTTTAATTAAATGGTACAGCAATGAAGACAGGGGGCAAAGTAAGTTTTCAAAAAAATTTAAGTACGAATTTTAGGAATAATTCCAAAAATTTCAAGAACTTTTTAAGGATAATTCTTAAAATTTTAGAGATATTTCTAAAAAAAATTAAGGATATTCCTTATAGTTTTTAGGGATGTTCCTTATAGTTTTAGGGAATTTCTTATAATTTTAGGAATATTTCTTATAGTTTTAGGGATATTTCTTATAGTTTTAGGGATATTTCTTATAGTTTTAGGGATATTTCTTATTGTTTAGGGATATTTCTTATAGTTTTAGGAAATACTTCCTTCGAAGCAGACATTCTTCCAACACATTCTTTCCAAAGCTTGTTTCAATACCGACAAAAAACTCCCAAATTTCAAAAAATTGAACTCTTAACAACTTTTAAGCCAAATAACAGTTGTATAGTGAAACAATTATACTACTTTGATAAACATGCAAAATTAATTAAATCCACTTTTCTCATCTGGAGGAACATCATTGTTTTTCCACGGATTTTTTAAAAAAATTAGAAAATTTTAGGAATTTTTAATTTTTCTTTAGGAATTGCTAAAAAATTTAAGCACAAATTTAGGAATTTTAGGGAGAAAAAAAATTGAATAAATATTAGGAATTTTAGGGTGAATGCGACCCCTGTAAAGAATAAGCATGAATGGGAGAAAATATGGGGTTTTTTTCTGAACCTCTTAATGTCAGATCCAACCTTGAAAATTTCACAACATGGTTATTAACAAATTGAAAATGACATTTTAAATTAGCTTGGATTAATGTCGCAAACACAAAACTGCAACAAATGATATTTTAAGCATGAATTGATAAGAGATAGTAAATGAAAAATAGAGAATTCATAGAATGAAAAATAGAAGATCATGGCAAAAACTTCAAGTTTTTTTTATCTTATCACATTGTTTGCTTTTCAGATTAAGATTTCTTACCTTTCTTCTTTCAGATTAACAATTTTACAAATCAAATCACTTACACACATTAAATTGCCTATTTCCCAAACTGGCAATGAGCAAAAAAATAATGAATTTGTAGGAGAGCCAAACATTTTATTTCATCATGTTAATAACAACTTAAACTTTAACTGTCAAGTCTTACAAATCCAAGTTATAATAGTAATATCCCACAAAATAGCATACTTTCAACTAAAACATTAATTATACAATAAAACTCACAGAAGGTTATAAAATGGAACCAAATAGCATTTTGAGAAGAATTATTTGAACTGTACAGTATATGCACCCGAGTATTCTAAACAAGATTATATCTCTTACAAAAAAAATATATATATATATATATTTTTTTTAAGATAGGTATTTCATATATTGTTATTACCAAATGTTTTACAGGGTTCTCATTAAAATCATAGAATGAAAATCAATGACTTTTAGGGACCTAAATAATATTTTTAAGGGCCTTCAAAAATTATTTTTCAGGCATGTCTTTAATATCTGATTTTACAGCTGCTGGGCCACTAGAATCAATAACAGGGTTCCCACTCAAGTTACAGAATGAAAGTCAATGACTTTTAATGACTTAATGTTTTCAAGGACCTTTGAAAATTTGTTTTTAGGCATCATGTCTATGTATAAATTTTTAATAAAGTATATTCTGCCAAAAAAGATGCAAGTTGGTGGATGCGTAATACAAATATGTCCATATGTCGGAAAATTCTGATATGGTGCAGATAGCAAGAGCGGGGATACAAGTCTGAGTGTTGTATTTTTATAACTTTTTCAGTTGGCCACACAAAATTTGCAAAAATTAAGGACTTTTAAGGACCTCTAAGCATTTTCAAGCCCTTTCAATGCCTTGAAAACAAGCTCAAAAATATTAAGCACTTTTAATGACTTTCAATGACCGTGGGAACTCTGAAGAACAAAAATCTTTTACGCACAATTTGCATTTTGCCTTATGAACAGACTTAGACGATGTTGAAATTCATTTTTCATATGTGCTGTACTATGGTCATATCTCATCGATGCGTACTTTTCGGTCGTAGTATTCTTAAAATGCTTTTACTAAAAAACGACATATAAGTCGACATAACCGAAATACAAATATACCCGGCAATGCAGGAGCAGCGGGGTTAAGTGGCGGTCTCGAGGAAATAAATAAGTGTGGAATTTTTATAAATATTGCTGTCAGGCCACACAGCATGAACAAAAATTAAGGACTTTTAGAGAACTCTAAGCATTTTCAAGTACTCTTAACCTCTTGACATACAATGACGTCTCGGAGACGTCACTCATTTCATGTGCATTTGTAGACTTGGACGTCTCCAAGACGTAAAGAACTGTCTTCAGTGAACACTGGACAGTATTTATTAGATTATCTGTTTCGGTTGTTCAGACTATTGAAGATGCTTTCTCCTTCTCAACAGTACCAATAAAAAAAATTACATTGGCAAACAAGTAAACAGAAAGTAGAGCAATTACAGCGGTAGTCAATATAGCAGTGATCTCGTCCAAATATATTCACTGCACAAACTTAAAATTATAAATGAGAATGTCTCTATATTGCATTTTTTTTTTTTTTTTTTTGAAGACAGAAGACAATCGTAATAAAAGACAGGAAATTAACTAAGTATTTGTTTACAATAAATCCATGCTGACACTATGTTCTGGTTACGGTCGCATCATGATCTAATCTGAAGTTATGTTTCAGCACCAGACAATTTTATTTATATGTCAAGGGGTTAAGAGCCTCTAAGCCATTTCAAGTACTTTAAAGGCCTTGAAAACAAGTTAAAAAAATATTAAGCACTTTTAATAACTTTCAATGACCGTGGGAACCTTATTTTATAGCACACTCTATAGATTACAACATGGTTAGGAGAAAATTATTTAACTATACCTCTTTGTCTGTGACATCTTCACCAGGTGAAGAGTCGTCTTTATCCGCTTCTTCCGACACAGCTGTTTTCGAATATCTAGCCAAACAGTGGGAGTGAAAATAATGGTAGCAGTTGGTTTTCGTAAAGACATCATCGTCACTGAAGCTGTAGAGACAAATTGCACATTCTCCACAGGGTCGGTTTTCTACCGTCAACTGCTCTTTGGCAGCCTAAAAGAAAAATATGTACAATATGAACAATGCAAGAAGAGTTTCATTTTTCTTTTTATATTTTGTTATTTATTCCTTTAATCATTGAACTGAACACCACTCACTTCTATCATTTCAAATAACATGGAATTTCCAATCCTGTTTTCAGCAATTGATTTTAAATCTTGAATGATGCTGCAAAGAAATATAATATTTAGACCACATACGGATGCAACACTAGCAATGAATGATAGTAAGGTTAAATGCAAAAATCTTGTACTTTTAAACACTAGTTTTATCAACTATCACAAGACAAGCTGCCAATTTTTAGACTTGTGAATTCACACAAGCGATTTTCCAATTACAACGAAGAATTAAGTATGCAATTTAAATCAAATCAATAATTGAAAACCTAGAATAAAACCAACTACAAGCAGGTAATAAAAGAAATGGAAAATAGTCAATTTATAAAACGTCTTACCGGGGTAACTTTTCATCTGACAAACCCCTTGGGTTCCGAATATGTACTTCAGGAATGTTGTGTGGATACTAAAAAAAACACAAAATAAATCCCTCAGGAAAAACAATTTAGGAATTGATCACAGCACCTAACTAAAGAACAACTACTAAAGCTCTAACCTCATTATCCAAGTTAAATGCCAAAGTCATCTTGACATATTGTTCATCTAATTTGTCGGCAGTAGCAGGATAAAGATCAATCGACACTGATGTGGATTGTCTAGAATGAAAGAAATTATATTTCAATTAAATGCACAATAATAAAAGTAACTTTAGCTACTACAGTAAATACACATTCTAAACAATTGGGAGACTAAGATAAACCTTGAGCTCTATAAAAAGTTTGTTCTTTAGTGTAGAATTGAGACAACATTTTCAAGGTAAAAAAAAACACAATCTCTTCATTTTGGTTTCTAATAGTTTGGAGAATCAAAAAATTCATACTGACGACCGCTATTACTGAATGTGACTGCAATGTGAAAGATGGCAATTTAACAGAGAGACACTGCCATATGCTCCAGAGATGGCAAATTTTTAGATTTCCAATAATTTGCACAGATTTTTACTTTTTACAGTATACCCAAGGCCAATATTGCATTACGATGAATGAATACGAGATATATCAGAGAAACACTAAAAAATTGTACATCTCTGCAATAACGAAAGTATTGGCAAATTTCAAGAGTATTGGAAAAAAATTGATAAAAGATTTCAGCTAGGTCTTTTTCGTAAGTTTCAAAGAACGACCGTAAAACCGCAAACATTTGAAGCCTTCAGAAAATCTGTAAAATTTACAGAAAATTAGAAAAACAATGGAAACTACGGAAAACCCATACAAAAGATGCCGATTACTAATGCTCTGTTCCTGGGCTTGATACAAGGCTCCCACTCAAATCACAGAATGAAAATCAATAACTTTTCAATGACTTTTAAGCACTTAAACAATGTTTTTAAGGACAGTTGAAAATTTGTTTTCAGCCATCATGTCTATATATAAATTTTTAATAATGTATAGTCTACCAAAAATTTTACAAGTTGATGGATGCGTAATACAAATATGTAGGAGAATTTCGATACTATGCAGATAAGTGGTGGTCATGCAGGAATAGTCAGTGGATCATGCAGGATGTCAGAGTTATATTTTTATAAACTTTGCAGTTGGGCACACAACATCAGCAAAAATTAAGGACTTTTAAGGACCTCTAAGTATTTTCAAGAACATTTAAGCACCTCAAGCATTTTTAAGGCCTTGAAAACAAGTTAAAAAGTATTAAGCACTTTTAATGCCCATGAGAAACCTGCAGTATACAAAGTCTGTTTCATAAAGATAGATTGGAAATTTTTAGTGAGCTAAAAACAGTACATCCATACAGAAGTAATATTGTCATTAAAAAATACTATGTCTCAAAGCTGTAGCGATAATGTAGATACATAACCCTGGTAGCGATGAACCTAAACTTTTTAACCAATTTGAAATGATTTATAAAGTCAGACAAGAACTTCTTGAGGAATTTACATAAGTTTTAAGATCCAGATGGAAGGGGGAAATTTTTGGCTCTGGGATAAGTCATTTTCCGGATTTTAGGGTAGAGAAAAAGAGTGTTGTTTTTCCCTCAAGAGGAATAACTTTTAAAAAAGAAGTAACATCAGAGCTATTGCATAATAAATAAGAGTATTCTTGTTTACTTAATGGGTATTTCAATTTAAAAGAATGCTATGAAAATCTTGAATTGATATGTATAATCAAGTTTCATATTCATAACCACAAATGGAAAATTTGAAGGTAGTAACATCTAGACATTACTTGCTCAAAAGAGTAGTTAAAATTCCAGCGCTTTCTTTGCAAATAGCTGTGATAAACAAAAACACTGTGCGTAAAAAGAAAAGACAAAAACACAAGACATTGAAAACTGGAGTCAAGTATTTTTAAAAGACGAGTTTAATTAACCATAGAAATTTTTTCTCTACTGCTCACATAAAATTAGGCCATATTAAAACAATTTTTTACAGGATGGCTACCAAATTCAGAAGAAAAAATTCTTATTTCCCCATTAGATCTCTAAAAAATTCCCCAATTTACTGCAAACTTTTTTTCAAATTTTCTTAATTTTTCCAGATGTGTAGACACCCGGATCAAATACTAATGCATGCATAAAGAGATAAAAAAAAAAATTAAATAGTTATGACGCTAAATTTTAAATTATTCCTTGCAGGGTCTATCCAGGTTTTTTTTACAGGGTCCTATTTTTTTGAAAACAATTAATTTTGTGAAAAGTTTCCAATTTTATATATTTTGTCCATGACGTTACTTCCTTAAAACCAGCATGTGGGCAAAAGGGCTATTTTTCCCTTCTGGCATAAAATAAACTTTGTGGTTTTGTAATTGTTCCATTTTCAAACTGGAAATATTTTGAAAGTTCAGTTTGTTGGACATGGAATTTTGTGAAGGGTCCTTTTTTTGATAATGGAATTTTGTGAAGGGTCTGTTTTTTGGACACAGAATTTTGTGAAAGGTCCTTAAAAGGACCCAAATTTCTTTCTGCATAGACCCCTGCCTTGACATTAAACTTTTAAACAATTACCACCACAATTCTCTGGGTAGTTTGTGCCAAAAATAAGGATCAACGGGAAAACGTACCTTCAAAACAATGATAGAAAATTATCCCAATTTTCTTGAAATTTTAAAAAAATTCCCAGGCCATTTTTTCCAATTTTTTTACAGAATCAGAAAGCTCCCCGACATTTCTCGGATAACCAGATTCTGTGGCAACTCTGTGGTAAGACATTACCAGAAGAAGGAAAATGTTTCAAAGACTTTTACGAACAGTTATGGCATTTATGGGATCAGACATCAAACAACTCATGAAGAATGAAAAGTTAAACGGGTACCAGATAAAAACTGACAAATTGCAGAGATAAATCATCCAAACTAACAAGTCATTTATAATTCCTATTAAAAAAACTGCAAACATTTAGACTTGATACATTACACCAAAAAACTACTCACTCATTGTGAATTACTTCAACTTCATTCACATAAATTGACTGCAGAGCCTCCAATTCCATTTCAAGAAAACTAAAACATAATATTGAATAAATATAAAATATGAGAATTAAGAAATCCATAGAATTAAAGTTCTCTACAAGCACTAAGATTTTAGAGTTGGTATAATGTAAACCCAATTCTAAATTTATAAAAATGTTCTTCTAACTAAATTTTAATAATTCAAAAGTCGATAATTATTTGATTTTAAAAAGATTCATACTTTTGTGCATTTTCTACTTCTGTAGATGAATTCTTTGGAATATCTTCCTCCATTTTTTGGCTCGACAAATCTAAAAAATATCTATAAAGGAACCACATGACTATAACACAAAATTCAAATAACTTAGCTAAAATAAAAAAGGGAAAACTTGGATAAATATTGATGAGTGCCACTTTAACATAATTTTAAGATTACATATAAAATTGTTTAGTATTTAACTGATTCATTTTAAATCTATTCTAATTCCCTTTGATAAAAAATTATTTTGTAAAAAGCAACACAGAATTACTAGTTGTATTGCATTTATAATACATAGCACTAAGAAAATTTGCATCAGAGCACTTTAAATTTAACCAGAGAATGCAATTCGCAGGAACTTGGAGAAAAACTGGAGGGAAGATATGCAAGTTGCATGGTCACTACAATAGAACTAAGGAGTGCCCACTAGGTAATTTTAGATAAAATACTAAATATAACATACATGGGAAATGATATAAATAACTGCATCACATGAAAATGTTTAATAAAAATATTAATAAAATTACACTAATCTGTAAATTGCAAAGCAAGGTTTTTACTTTAATAACGAAGTACCATGCATTGAAGTCTATCCATCATTACAATAGTGCCAATCATGGACATTGCATCATCTAAAAGTACCTTTATTTGTTAACACTATACAAATGAATCAATAGTGCTACTGGATGGATTTTATACAATGGATATTTAATAATCATCTCAATAAAATTTATGAATGAACAATACAGAACAAAAGAGAATTTATATTCCGAATCCGAACTTATAAAAAACTGATGTGATGGAAAAAAGTAAATAAGATTTTCTTGTTCACACTTGTTAAAACGTTTTGTATATATGATCAAAAACTTTTAAGTGCTGCTTTTTTAAAAATTAAAAACAAATATTTTTTTTATTTTTTTTACTAATTAGTACACAATTAAATCAGAGAAATGAAGCTTAATAAAATCAAGAAATGTCAAAGAATGCAGCATCAATTTTGTTTCACAGTGAACCAGTACCAAGTCGTAATGTGTTTACTTTGACGTTACAGCAATGATATGAAGGTCAATTTTTGATTAGGAAAAACATTTCTTTTAATAAAGAGCAAATAGACACTTAATATTACACTGAGGAAAGGAAATTTAGATAAAATATACCTTGTTATACAACCATCATGCTTTTCCTTCCAGAAAATTAATAAATTGAAGAGTTCAATAGTGGCGAAAGGCAGCGGTTGTATGGAAAGGCTACATTGGGATTTTACAGAATTGATATACCGGTAAAATTTTCATATTAAATCTCTCCACTAGAATGCTCTGAAGTCAAATTTTCTGGAGTGGCAGCAGCTTTTGAAAAGAGTAATTTCTGAATTCATCTGTATTCTTTAATAATCAGTTTTGTTTAGATTATTTACTTTTGTGTAAACTTATTTCAATCAATTTATTTTGCATAACTAATATTAGGACACTTAAATATATTTTAATTCTAGTTATGTTCGAAGTGGCAACACGCTCGGTTTATTATTGTGGACGAAATTTTCGTGTTTGTAATTTCTTGCAAAGAAATTGACTTATTTTTTCTACTAAGAGTGTCAGACGGAAAAGAAATGGAAGGCAAGAATTCCCCCTCTAATGATAGGCAAAATGTCAGTTTTAAATTTAGCAAAACATCCTCGAAAACGTTGTCTGGAAATCGATTGGATGAAGAAAGTAAAGATTATGTTACATCGGTCGACAAGAGTGAAATCAAAGGGTACTTACTACATTTACATAATTTTTCTGAATAATGAATTTCTTTGAAAACTGTTACCCAACAATCATACTGTTTACTTTAAAACCAAGATTTGAAAATTTTTTAAATTATTTAACATATGTGTACTACAGTTGTCATCTTGTCCCAATTCCCACTAAATTGCTTATCTTGTTTAAAATATTTTTGATATTATATTGCAACTTAGAGATTTACTATAAATTGTAACTTATGGTAAAAGAATGACTTTATACCTTTTTTCTCTTTTGTTCCTATTTTAAGACTACTTTGAATGGTTTTCTCTGTTTTCTTCCAAAAATGACACCCAACTTCTTCCCACTTCAGACCAATACTCCATTAGTTAGTCCGACCAAACGTTATAGTGGTTAGCGTGCTAGCTTCTAGACCGCGAGGTTGCGGGTTCGAGTCCCGTGTTAGGCATGGGTGTTTGTAAATGTATGTTGGCTTGTCTAATGACGAATGTTTCGGTGCATTATAGCCCTCGTGTTGCTGACTGCGCCATATAATCTGAAAACAACCAACCATTAGTTAGTATTGTATTGCTTTTAATTGTTGTTATACTCTTAAAAAATAGAATTAATTGCATTAGAAAAGTGTCAGGTTTCATTTCATCCGTTTAACTGTGAAACAAAGGTATGGTAAATTTATCTGATCTTTCTTCTCAAGTACTATGAAATCAAACTCGACCAAAAGGCAGAATGCTGATCTAAAAGGTATTGTGATTGAGTGACGATTTTGCAGTCTATTTTTTCAAAATCAGAAAACATGCTGGCCATTGGGACAGAGTTGACTGTTAGGCTGCATGTTCAGAGTTTTCTTTCATTCAATATGCAAATGTTCCCTTTGCAAAACAAAGGCTTATCTCCTTTCACTCAGACGTTGATCTAGCAAACTTTCCAGGGCAGTATTAACACTCAAGCTGTTATTGCTTTAAAAGTGATAGTCTTCCATTAGAAGACAGGTACCAGTTGGCGCAGTTGTCCCCAAGCCTAAATATTTGCATGTTTCAGTGATGCTTAAATGTATCTTCAAGCCTTAATGCTGCTATAAAAACCCTATAACAGTTTATTATATAGGAATTATTAATGGCTTAAATGTTGTTAGTTTGGATGAGTTTTCATTGCAGTTTGGCGGTTTTTATCTGGTACCTGTCTAACGGAAGAGTATTCCAAAAGATATTTCAATTACCTTGGGAAATTATTTGTCATGTTTTGTTTTTGTTTTTTATTATTTTTTTTTTTTTTCATGTTTGTATTCACTAATATTATGAAATCTTGTAACTTTATACTAAAATCAAATGTTTATTCTTGCAGTGCATTTTCAAAGCCCAAACAAAAAGATTTGGTTATTCCTCTAATCAAGAAGAATAAATACAAATTAGATGATTCGCAAAGTGGGCTTAGCAAAGAGGAAATGGATATTAAAAACCAGGCAGTTAAAGAACTACTGAGAGGTAAGAGACTGAAAATTTATACTACGAGGAATTAAAAATCAGACTAATTCTTTTATTGAAAAATAATTGTTTTGGATCCTTTAAATATGTCTTTAACATAAGTCTAATCTATATTAATATATTTAGGTAACTTTAAAACTTTTCAACATTCCTGACTGCTGTAGCTATTTATCTTCTTCGTTAAACCAAGTTCTTTCAAACAAATCAAAGCACTTGCCATTTTCTTTAGACAAGCTTCAATACCGTAAAGATGGTAATCGCATCTTACTTTTGTACTTCCGTATTATAGCAGTTTTGGCAAATCAATTCTGTGTAAGCTATATTAATTACGATTAATCAAAGTTATGTTAGATTAGTTTTATTATTTATGACCTTGCAAACATTTTTATCAATTTTTATTGCTCCTGCAGTATAGCTAGTGAGAGAATTAGTAGTTACTTGTGAAAAGAGTCATTTGAGGTCAGTAAATTTTGGTTTTGATTATAGTATCATTAATTTTTTTTAATCTTATTTTGCAGAGTCTTCCGAGAAAAATGCCCAATGGGAAAACCGGGAATTCAACAACTACACTGTCACTATTCCCCTGCTTATGCAGAATAAAGCACCTGGGCGCTTCGACAATGATGGCAAGCTAGATGTGTCTTATAGGCCTGAGGAACCACAACTCGAAGACTATGAAACTGTACCTGTAGAGCAGTATGGACTGGCTATGCTCCGTGGGATGGGAGCAAATGAAGAAGACATAAAAAACTCAAAGTAAGATTTTGATTGCTTGAAGCACACAAGTAACGTGTCATTGCTTTTGTACTTAACTTTATTAACAAATAGTTTTAGATCTAGCAAATATTTTCTGTTTTGAGCTCTTAGTAGCTATTGTAAAATTAGTTTCTATGGGGCTAAAATTTAGCATGCAACTATTGTGCAAACTAGTTGTTTAACAAATATTGCATCAGCTGAAACTCTCATATTTTATATATTTTTTATAATAGTCATAGTTTTTATTATTCTGTAGTATGTTATTTTATTTGTTTTCTTAAAAAGGAGAATTACTTAAGAATCAGCTTTCCAACTTTCAAAATTAGCTTGTTATACTTTGCATTCCTGCATATTTCTATATTTATATGCATTTTTATGTTGGAATATTTGGTTGTAGTTTTTGTATTTTATTTGAATGCATGCTAATTTTATTCAATGATAAAAGAGATGTGCCTGGTCTTTTCTACTGTAACCACACACTTCTCAATTCAGAAAGTGAATATGGGAACATTTAGGTATTTAAAAACACAATAAAAACTTTATAAAATTTAATTAATTCATCTAATATGCAAGGCAAAGGAGACAAGATGAAACTATATTTAACAAAACAGTTACAACATGTAGCAGTCAATGTAGTTTCTACTCAAATGCTAAGATGTAGAAGTTGAAGTAGCATTTGCTCCCACTAAAACTGTTTGTAAATCAGAAAGCGACCTGCAGTCTGATCAAGATGGCAAACCTAAATTCCCAAGATTCGATCGATCCTAAGCCGACCAAACGGTATAGTGGTTAGCGCGCTGGCTTCTAGACCGCGAGGTTGCGGGTTCGAGTCCCGTGTTTGGCATGGGTGTTTGTAAATGTATGTTGGCTTGTCTAATGACG
Source organism: Linyphia triangularis (assembly GCA_963978545.1). Taxonomy (NCBI): domain Eukaryota; kingdom Metazoa; phylum Arthropoda; class Arachnida; order Araneae; family Linyphiidae; genus Linyphia; species Linyphia triangularis. The sequence continues at coordinate 92,922,995 of OZ021725.1, forward strand.
AAAGTTTCGGCGCATTATAGCCCTCGTGTTGCTGACGGCGCCAGATAATCTGAATACAACCAATCGATCGATCCTAACAGGTCTTACATGGAAACAATAACTTAAGATTCCGTTTTCTTACCTTTCAAGGAAGACACTTTATATACCTTTAAATGTAATTAAAATCTGGAGTACATACCTTGCAGGATTTCCAAAATGACGAAAAGAGTTTCAGAGATTTTAAAAATGTTTGGTGAATTTCATTATGCTTAGCTGATTGTAAATATTGTTAAGTGTCTATGAAATCTGGATAATTGTTAAGACAGAACATTTTCTAGGTATTAGAATTTTAACAAATAGATCTAAACGTACAAATTCCACCAAAAAATTATAAACGTATGGACAATTCTCTGGCTGACACGTGGGACATTTTGAATATTTTTTTCTACTTGTAAACTGATAAGAATTATAAAATTAATATGAATCTAATAGTTTATGTTTTTATTTTATATAATATTACTTGGTGACAAAGTTATGTGGAAAAATAATTACTTTAATTAGGTAAAACATACATTTATATCCACCGACGCATGGGACACAGACATGTTCTGTGCATTGATGACTTATAAGTATATATTTGACCTAATTAAAATAATTATTTTTCAATATAACTTTGCCACCAACTATAGTTATATAAAACAAAAACATAATTACTAGATTCATTGTAATTTTAGAATTCTAATTTATTTACGAGCAAAAATGTTTCATGAATACAGCAGAAAATTACCGACATCAAGATTTTACAAAAATATCCTTTTTTTTCCTTCAAAAAGATTAATTGAACAGAATTAGGTATAAATTAGAATAAAATAAGTTTGCATTTAATAAATTATGTATTAAATAATTTTGAAAAAATTAATTGTATATTTATACAAAAATATTTCCTGAAGTCTTTGTAGTGAAATATTACTAAATAACCTTCTTTATAATTACAAAGATTTCTATTTTGTTTAAGTTTAATGCTAATTCCTTTTTTCACATCAGTCAAAATAAAAGTCTCATGAAATTAATCATCCCCTCTCCCCTTTTTTATAATAAAAAAAAATGTTTTCTAAAGGTTAAAATTTGTAATAAAATTTCAAGTGAAAAATAATGTAAAGCTATGCAAATTATTTATACAAAAATATTTCCTGAAGTCTTTGTAATGAAATATTACAAAATAACCTTCTTTATAATTGCAAAGATTTCTATTTCGTTTAAGTTTAATGCTAATTCCTTTTTTCACATCAGTCAAAATAAAAGTCTCATGAAATCAATCATCCCCTCTCCCCTTTTTATAAAAATAAAATGTTTTCTAAAGGTTAAAATTTTTAATAGAATTTCAAATGAAAAATAATGTAAAGTTATGCAAATATTCAAGAACATAACATTTTTGTAAGATAAGTTACCATAAAACTTTGCATTTCATTACTCAAAAGAGACTATATATTTTAGAGTTTTGATTGTTAGTCCTTGAAAATAAAGAAAAATATTCTTAAACAATTATTTAAAAAAAAAAACATGTATGAACACTGATTAAATTTATTTTAGCTATATTTTCCAAGTCTGCCTTTTGTTACTTGCAGTGACCCTTGCACTGTAACAATCATTTTCATTTTAGGAATGCTGAACCATTTCAAGTGCAACATCGAATAATGGGCCTTGGCCTTGGAGCAGATACCTCAACGTGGAAGAAGGCTCAAAAGAAAGCAGAGGAAGAGAAACTGGAATTAGTGAATGGAGCCTATGTGAATGTCATTCAAGGCCCTCACAAAGGATCTTATGCTCAAGTAATATTTTATTGTTCCATGTCAAATCTCCTCTTATCTTTTTAGTTTAAGTAATCAAACTGTTGGCAATTATCCCACTTTTTGTTCTTTCTGGAAATTCTGTTATTTGTTTTCTCTTTACTTTACACTTCTTTTTGATTATCAAGCTCTTTAATATGTGTTTGTTTGGTAGCTATTTTTGTTTATGGTTATATTCAATTTTTTAAATATTTTTTTATGTATTTGCATTTTTAATAAATTTTTATATTTCCTTTTATCAAATAAATTTTTTTCTTTCATTTTTCAAAGTTCAAAAGTAAAAAAAGAAATCATTTAAAACTTGAATTTTTTTTAATAATGTTTGGCTTTATTCAGGTTTTGTGTGTGCATGCGTAATAGTACAATTTAGATAATTCAGAATATGCAGAAAAGATATCATGAAAAAAAACTTTCTAAATTTCGCAAAAATTAAATGTATTATTTACAAAAATAGGATAGAGAAAATAGGACTATTTAAAAAAAAAATTAATATTTAAATAAATTTAGAATAACATAATACTACCGTACCAATTATCTTATATCATAATGAATCTTTATAATATTCTGATTATTGCAACATTGTAGAACATTTAGGTCTTTTATTTTCATGAATTCAAGAAATAGCTTTACTTTGTTAAGAACCTATTCGCTCACTTAATAGCTAAAATCATCTAAGCTAAACTAATTTTTCTATGTTTAGGTATTGGGATTAGATGGAGAAAATGCCCGTGTTATTGTAAAACTTAGCAATGAAGACAAAACGATAACGCTCCCAGAGTTCTTTGTTGGAGTTATAAGCAAAAAGGAATTTGACAAAGAAAGCAAAGTTATAAGTAATTGTTTTGTTTATTCTTGTTTTTATCCTATTTCTTTACTATTATATGAATTGTTTAATATAAAATATTATATGGAAATATTTGTGAAGCACATGATGAAAAATATTTGGCTATTTATAAGGTTTTAAAGATGGAATTTTGTGAATTTGTTCTTGAACTTTCATCTGAAAACACCTTATGATATTGTGAGGATAGATAAATGATATGAACAAACAGCAGCAAAAAAAATTATCATTGATATTGTTGACATTTTGTATCACTAAGTAATCTTAAAAACATTTTTTTTTTTTTTTTTTTTTTTTTTTTTAATTTAAATTTAAACCTCAAAATGAATGTATGGTATATTTGCATGGTTTTAGCACAGTATAGCCTTAATGTTGCTCTTGCCCAAAGAAATTCAAAACCCAACCATAATTTTTTATAAATGTCATTACTTATTCATGAAGCTGATGTGTGATGCTGTATGGATTTGTTAAACTTGCCATAAATTATAAAATTATTTTTATTGAAAGTAGAAACATACAAAAACTAACTGAGTAAACTGACGATTGTAAACAAATTCTGAGGAAGAAGAAAAAAAAACAGGCGGCTACAAGTATCCTATAAAGAGTATTTACTGTATTATAGAGATTGAAATTCTGCATTTGTTAATAAGAAAATAAAAGTTATTTTCTCATGTTAGTTTCCTTTTCTGGTCAAATTTTGTTCCATTATAGAATCAGGTCGCCGAAATGCATGTTTAGTGCCATATGCTACCCTGTTAGCTGAAAAGCACTATTTTTTTATTTATTTTTCCCCCGCTCAAATGGGTTTAAAATTTTTATTCCAATGCTCAAAAACCTTACTAAACCAATTTCCACAAAAAATGGCCCACTTAATAGCTGTGTAGTTAGTAGATCTGACGTCATATGCCAAAGATGCCAGGTTCGAATCCCGGATTGGGCATGTAGGCATGGATGTTTGTTGTGGTTCAGAATCCACATTAAGCTGTAGATGCCCGATTAGCCATTATTGTACACATTGGTAGTTGAGCACACAAACCTACCAACCTCAAGAAATGTGCAATGTTTGTCCATATCTTCTTATCATAAGCTTTTATGTTGGCAAGCACATTCTTTTTATGCTATGTATTAATTAGGATAATTAAAATAGAAACATTTATTTTCATACATATATATATATAATTTTTTTCCACATTTGTAATGAAAGTTTTGATGAATTTGCAATTATTTTCAGACAGGACAGCTTATGAAAGCTACAAACAAAAAAATGAAGAAAGGGAGGAACGGCGATCTCACTCAAGCAGAAAAGAAGAAGACAACAGCTCGTCAAGAAACTCCAAAGAAAGTAAACGAGCCGCAGACAGTTATGACAGAGACGAGAGAAAAAGTGACAAAAAATTTAAACGGAAACATCATAGTAGGGAAAATAGGTTTGTTCCTGCAAAATTTACTTTATTATTTGGTTTCTGTTTTTCAGTCGTGTTTGAATTGTTGTATTGCTCTTAAAATTGAACGTCGGGAACTTGCAAAACATTGAGGAAATTTTATAATAAAAAAATTAAATATTCACTTGGAAATTGCTAAAATGAAATGCATGTGAGCCAAAGAAATATTTAAATTATTTTGTCCAATGATAACATTTATGGGTATTCAAAGAAAATGTAGTTATATACAATATGATTTACTGGTACATTCTAGGTACCATAATACTGCCCACCTCTGCTTTCTTTGGAGAGAATATGCTAATCATAAATAACCAGTAGGAGCACTTTTATAATTTTAATTTATGTATGATTTATTTGTGCAATAGATTTTTCATTGCAATTATAAGTATATACTATTGGGAAAAATTAAAAAATAATAATAATTAGAAAAGAAAATTATGAATAAAACCATTAGTAAACATACTTAGCTAAAACTATTAAATTGAGACATTTACCAAGCATTTTGTTTTAGTAGTTCTAAAGCTTTATAGGTAGCAAAAATTGACTTTTGCTTTTCACAAATTCATTGTAGCCCTTAGTTCGAATTTTTTAATTATCCTTCTAAGTAACCACTTCCCTTATTTTGTTTTTCTAAATAATAAAAGTATTATAAACTTTTTTTTTTCATCCATTCTCTTTTATAATTTATAGCGTTAAATCACCATCCACCCTTATTTCTCTGACGGCTTTTAATGAAAACAATTTTATAAATTGAATTGATTTTAATGGCACTTTTTCTCAGGCTGCGCAGAAGGAAAATAGTCCTCTAAATCCCACTTTCCGTGACTTGTGCACTTTTGCAGCAGCCCCGGTGGGAAAAGATTTGTGATGTCTGTAGAAGCTGCTGTTTAATTGGTTTGAAAGGTAAATGGTGGTAGCTATCAAACTGGAAGCTATGTCCTCCCAAAATGTAGTTATATCCACTAATGTTCTGTTCCTAAACAGCAAATCAATTGTAATATTTTCAGGAATTTGAGCTTCACTTCTTGGTTATTATAGTACCATTGGAGTGTTTGATTTCACACCTGTGGATGTTGTTCCAATCAATACTGCATTTATGGTAATATGGTTGGAAAATTTCCTGAATTGTTTGGTAATCTTATGTTTTATTTTAACAAATTAGAAAAATTCTCTTTTTATAACTTAATTTGTAAATAAAGAAAATTACTTTTACAATTTTAAATTCACTGAAAACTATGCTTTAAAGTAATTTATCAGTAGATTTGTAATAAACTAGGTGCCAATCAACCATAAAAATAAAAAACCACAGCCAAGATGGTGCAATAAACAAAAGGAAAAAAATTATGGTCTTAAGCCAGTTTTTCTAATTTGCAAGGATGGAAATCTTCTGCGTTTATGCGGATTTCCGCTTTTTTTTTTTTTTTTTTTTTCCTTTCTGAGAAGTTCTGCTTTTTCTACAATTTTATTATTTTTAATAGACTTTATTGGGCTTTTTCAGACCCAAACTTGCCTAAAACCCCCTCAGAAAAAAATTTCTGGCTGCACCACTGTTCTGTACACACATTAGTACACAAATTTATTCTTATTCAGCTATTTTTTACTTTTAAATAACGCTGCATATGCATTTTCCTCTTTTTACAATTTGGCTGTTTTCACACCAGAATTTGTAAGTGTAGGTTACACGTTATTTTCTTACTGCAGAAGTGGATTCTCTAATAATTGGTTTCCTTTTTATTTCTTATAGAATAATTTCTCCTGTTATTTAGCATTTGAATGCATGGTTGAAATTTTAAACGCCTTTTATCCTAAAAAGAATTGAGAGCTCTTATGTTTCTTACTTAAAGGCTGTGTTTTCATCCAACTTTTTTTTATGTTTTCAGTGAAGAGCCCAAGCACGAAACCAAAAGTTCAAAGCCCTGGGTGAGACCACAGTTACGAGTCCGTTTCATTGACGATAAATATAAAAAAGGGAGATATTTCAACAAAAAGGTAAAATATATCCAAAGATGCCAATTTTTCTAAGGATTTTCCGCAGATTTCATGAATTTTTACTTCTTTTTACAGTTTACCCATTATTATGATGAACTCTACTCTTACATAACACCTACAATAGTGATTATTATATACTCTTACATAACACCTACAATAACGAATATTATATACTCTTACATAACACCTACAATAGTGACTATAATGTACTCTTACATAACATTTATAATAGTGACTATTATATACTCTTACATAACACCTACAATAACGAATATTATATACTCTTGCATAACACATACAATAGTGACTATAATGTACTCTTACATAACATTTATAATAGTGACTATTATATACTCTTACATAACACCTACAATAAAGAATATTATATACTCTTACATAACACCTACAATAGTGACTATAATGTACTCTTACATAACATTTATAATAGTGACTATTATATACTCTTACATAACACCTACAATAACGAATATTATATACTCTTGCATAACACCTACAATAGTGACTATAATGTACTCTTACATAACATTTATAATAGTGACTATTATATACTCTTACATAACACCTACAATAACGAATATTATATACTCTTACATATCACCTACAATAATGACTATAATATACTCTTACATAACATTCATAATAGTGACTATTATATACTTTTACATAACACCTATAATAGTGACTATAATGTATTCTTACATAACACCTACAATAACGAATATTATATACTCTTGCATAACACCTACAATAACGAATATTATATACTCTTACATATCACCTACAATAATGACTATTATATTAACACCTACAATAGTGACTATTATATACTCTTACATAACCCCTACAATAATGACTATTATATACTCTTACATAACACCTACAATAGTAACTATTATATACTCTTACATAACACCTACAATTGTGATTATTATATACTCTTTCATAAAACGTACAATAGAGGGAAGATACAATGGAGACTATTACATCAGTGTAACACTCAGTAAAAACAAAAATCTTGGCAATAGTGAAAGTATTGATAGATTTCAAGAGTATCGGCAAAAGATTGAGTAAAGATATTTTGCTTAGGTCTTTTCCAAAGGTTTCAATGAATGTCCTTAAAAACTACGGAAAATCCAAAGTAAAGCTGGCACTTCTGCATATCTTTAATATTTTTTAACATCTTGTTCATTATTTGAGAGAACACTATAATAAAGTTTTATGCAATATAGTATAAAAACATGCATACCATCTATTTGAATAGCATTTTGACTTTCATTCTACATTTTATCTTGTTACACAAATTTTAGTTAATTAAGCTGTCTGTTATTTTAAAGCTGCTCTTTTGTTATTTACATTTTGTTATATCTCTGTTAGCATGGTAATATTTATAAATATATAGGATTAGTTCTAGCCTCAAATTAGTCTGACTATCAAAGCTACTAAGAGGCTGCATTATATTGGATTTGTATATTGCCAACTTGTCATATCGTTGCAAAAATGTTGCTTGTAAAAGTAGATTGGATCTTTGTTAAACGAATTTTGCATGTTTTGAAAGCTTGTATATCAACTCAATTAAAAAAACACATTTCAAATGCATCATTGTTGTATTGCACAATAGCTATTAAACAAAAAATCTATTCCGTGTTGCAAATGAATGATTATTGGTTGTTAAGGCATGAAGTGAGATAACAGGTCTACTCATTTTTTTGATTTTATTAAATTTGAAGAGTAACTATTTTAAAATTCTAATTTTGAATATTAATTAGTTTTCAAAAATTTAATAGTTGTTTTCCAACTCAACTAAGAAATCCTTGATACATTTGTCATGGTAAAGAATAAAAATTATTATATTATAAAATTATTAATTATAGGAATAAAATTATTTAATTCTCAGAATAAAAATTATTCATTACAGTTTAAGAATATTAATATAATTTTATGTAAAAGTTTTAGAGATTAAGGCATTATAACATATACATTACCTAAATAAAAATTTAAATACAAAAGACAATTAGTTGCAGCAAAAATATTTAAATTTTTCCAAGCACCTTAATTTTAAAGAAAGTTAATTTAATCATTATTTTAATATAAAGGTTTTGAAAACTGACCATAACCTTACGGTGTAAATACATAAATTAGAAGATACTACCACCGCCTCTATCTAATACTTAATAACAGCATATTTTTAGAATAAATATTAATCCGATTAAGTACTTGAAAGTTTTTTTTATATAATTATATTCTGAAAGTTGTGTTTGTTGGTCATTAAAAGTACTTAATTTTATTAACTAATTTCCCAGGCCTCAGAAGTACTTGAAAATGCTTAAAGGTTCTTAAAAGTCATTAATTTTTGTCATTTTTCTGCACCGCACTATAAAAATTTTTGGTATAGTTGTATTAAGCATGCATCAACTTGTACATCGTTTGTTTTGTATTTGCCGATTGGCGAAATAGAAATCGAATGGTTTTAGTTGCACTCTGTACTCTGCGAGATGAACATGTTAGATTAGTGTTTACGTTTTGCGAGCCAAAAAATCAAAGACCATCATCAAAGTCTGTTTTTATGGCAAAATGCAAATTATGCATGAAAGATTTTAATATTAACGCTCTGGGCAGAGCAGCTGTCAAGTCACATATTAAATACCTGGTGCGTGAAAACAAATTTTCAAAGTTCCTTACAAATATTATTTAAGTTTTTGATATTATTAATAAAAATATTATTCAAGTCATTAATTTTCAATCTGATTTCAGTGGGAAGCATGTGCGCCCTCCAGGAGGGTGCAAGGAGGTGCACTGACACCCCCCTAGCTCTTGGAAATTAAAAATATATATATATGAGAGAAAAGGTGTAAATTCCAAGATAAAAAGAAAAGCTTGTGTGCCCTTTCGGTTTTTATGTTACAATAAGCATTTGTTTGTCTATTATTTTAGTCTTTTGTTACTTTTCTACGTCGTTTTTTATAGCTACTGGCGCCTATTGTCTAGGATTATTGGAGGCTGAGTTAAAGTATTATTTCATTTATTGTATAATCATTTTCTGTGTGGTTCTCAAAATTCTACAGAGTGGCCACAGAACCGGGAAAACCTTAAAATCAGGGAAATGTCAGGGAGCTTTTTGATTCTGGAAAAAATCAGGAAAATGTCGGGGAACTTTTTAAAATTTCATGAAAATCAGGGAAATTTTGTATTGTTTAAGGCACGTTCATCCATATTTTGGCGCTATTTACATGGAGATTTGTAGTGGTAAGCCATTAGAAGTTTAATGTTACGGAATAATTTAAACTTTTCATTACCAGTAAAACTATTTTTTTAAAAATTGCATACTATCTCTTTAGAACACATGTTCTATTTGATCAGGGTGTCTAGACATCTGGAAAACCTAAGAAAATTGGTGAAATTTGAAAAAAAGTTTGCCCTAAAATCAGGGAATTTTTTAGAAATCGGTCAAGGAAATCAGGGAATTATCAGGAAACTTTTTTTCCTGAATTTTGTGGCCACCCTGTTCTATGAAAAATATTTTGCTTTTTAAGTCATCAGATATACTATCTTGAAATCTATTTTTAGAATTCAATTAAACATATCCAATACTGCGTTTGTATTTAATTTTAATTTTTTTTTAATTATTCCTAAAACTTGGAAGAAATATAATGTTACTCTTCTGTATTTTTGCATCTTCGTGTTCCTCTGTTCTAAACACTGTCTCTTGAATGCCGTGAGATCTAGTTGGATGATAAAAAATCGTTACAAATATATTTTTTAAATATTTTTACTATTTTTTTCTTTTTAACAGTGTTGCGCTTTCAAAAACATATACCTTGAATTTTTTCAAACTATTCTCAAAGAGTATATCTTAAAATGCATAACTATTAATTAAAATTTCTAAAAAATTAATGATTTTGATAAAAATCTAGTCTTGCACCCCCCTGCAAATATTTCTGCAGGCGTCCATGCCTGGAAGAGCTAATGATGTTACTTATATGTAAATATTTTGTTTTGTTGTATTATTTGTATCTCCACGATTTTTAATTTCTTTCACCTCCTTAGGTTGTGGTGGTAGATGTTCCCTCATCAAAATATTGCTCCTGTAAAACTGAGGACAACAAATATCTAGACGGTAAGTGTTTTAACTCTCTTCATGTTGGAGAAGTAGGCTTAAATATTTGAGAAATCTCATAAGTCACACTTGGCAAAAATTAAGATTTTAGTAATAATTCATTCCTTGAGGACATTTGCAGAGTTCAGAAAATGAACTGTTGAATTTGATCTTTTTGCCCAGCTCTTTTTTTTTTTTTTTTTTTTTTTTTTTTTTTTTTTTTTTGTAGAAGTTTTGAAGTGAATTACAGGGTTTCTCAAATAAATGATATTCACTTATTAATTGCCTTTGCCAAGGAATTATAAAAAAGGAAAAAATAAATATTTGAGTTAGTGAGGTAGTGCTTAATTGAAATTTTTTGTTAGACAGGTTAAACCAAAATTATGTGATCATTGGGCTATCCTTATCCTTAGATATTCCTTAGAACCTTTATTAAGTATGTTCTACTTATTTTGTTAAATAATCCTTAGAAATACTAAATTCTCAGTGGTCTTTAGAATAAGATTATTTCCTCCCCCCCCCCCCCAAAAAAAAACCTAGAATTAATTTAAGAATTGCTTTTAAGGTATATACAAGTCATTGTAAATTCTTTTATACTTTCTCTTAAAGCATACCAAACCTGAAAAAAATTATTTAACTTTTTTATCCATACATTAATTGATTTGAATAATCAATCATGGGGAAGTGGTTAAGAAAAAATTTCTGATTTTTTTTTTCTTTTTCTTTTTCCCCTTCTAGTTTTATGTGAATTAGAAGAAGCTTAATCTCTTAGTTTTGTTTGTTAGAATTCAGTTTCTTAAATCAGATTCTTTTATTCCACTAGGTACAATATGTTGTTGTTGGGTTTTTTGCAAAATTTTAGAATTTGGCAATTTTAATGCAAACTTTTTGAAAACATTCAATTTTTCCCTTTTCTTTAAAGTATTTTGAAGTATAATTTTTTATTAGAAATGCTTTTAAATATTTGTAAGCAATATAGATTTGTGTTGGAAACAACCATCAATTGGAAAATTTTCTCTTTTATGATACACTAATACGAAAAATTGTGTTCTACAATTACATTATTAAAAAAAAAAAAATTGGAAAGAATAATTCTCTATAACACAAGAATAATGCGATATGTGCAAGGTCCCCATGGTCATTAAAAGTGCTTCATATATTTTAACTTGTTTTCAAGGCCTTGGAAGTACTACTTGAAAATGCTTAGAGGTGCTTAAAAATCCTTAATTTTTGTGGATATTGTGTGCCCAAATGCAAAAGTTATAAAAATACAACTCAAACTTGCTATCTCCACAGGACCGCCATTTATCCGCACTGTATCGAAATTCTATGACATATTTGTATTACGCATGCACTAACTTGTAACTTTTTTGGTAGAAAATACTTTATTCAAAATTTATATCGAGACATGATGACTGAAAACAAATTTTCATAGGTCTTTAAAAATATTAATTAGGTCCTTAAAAGTCATTGATTTTCATTCTGTGATTTGAGTGGGAACCCTGTATGTGTGTAATGTAATCTACTTATTTGCCAATCAACCAATAAACAAAATATGACAAAACTGAAAATTTTACTGGGCCAATTATTAATCTTTATGAATAGTTAGGAGGGTTTTTTTTTTTCCCTTTTTTTTTTTTTTAAACAGAAGCAAATTACAAATACTATGCTTGGAAAGTGCATATTTAATGTGATATGGTTAAAGCACCATGCATGTGAAAAATGGATTGCAACATCATCAAAGTCTGTCCATAATGCAAATTGTTCACCAAAGATTTTTGATATTAGCACTTTGGCTAAAGACATTGTGCCTGAAAACATGTTCTTGGAGGTCCTTAAAAATTTAACTTATGTCCTTAAAAGTCATTGATTTTCATTCTGTGACTTCAGTTGATAAATTGAACTTGAGTGTTAAAAAAAGTTCCTTTGGATTGTTCCATAATGGATCACGAGATATGATTTGTCACCTAACTGACCAGCTACACGAGCTGTGCTGAGTTCTGCTTTCCAAAAATCAAGTTTTATTATATCTCTCATCAATATATAACTCTTATAAACTTCAATGAAGTAATTCCTGTTAGCAATATGAAGGGTGTGCACGGTTCCACTAGTGTAATGTATTTATTAATATTTAACTTATATCAATAAAAAAATTTAAAAGTGTCCTTATTTAGTGTACAGTTATTATAAAAAGGCATTTCCTTTGCTTTTTAAAATTAGAATTACGATGCTTGTTTGCATTTTTCTTAACGTCATTTATAAAGTTATATATTTTTCCCAAGTTAAAGCTAATCTTAGCCATAATTTGTGCTTTTTTCAGATGTTTCTCCATCTATGTTAGAAACTGTAATCCCACGAGATGAATCGGCATTTGTAATGATAGTACAAGGGAAGCACAGTGGAGAGGTAAGTGAATACAATTCATGCAGGGTATTCTAATTAAGTTTGCACAAGGTTTATTATTATTATTTTGCTGTAGAAATAGGACATCAACGTAGATTACAAAAATGCTCAAAATAAAGCAAATAATAATAATAATAAAGTCGTGTAATTTCATTGATTATTTAAAAGTTGCTGAGGGTTTTTTTTTCTTTTTTTTACTATTATTATTATTTTGCTGTAGAGATAGGACATGAATGTAAATAACAAAAAAAATAGTGTGGTTTCATTGGTTATTTAAAAGTTGCAGAGTTTTTTAATTTTTTTAGCATTGTTTATTATTATTTTTCTGTATAGGTGGACGTCAATGTAAGTTACAAAAATGTTCGAATTAAGGCAAAAAATCATTAAAAAAAAAGTAGTGTGCTTCTATTGCTTTATTTAAAAGCTCAGAGTTTTAATTTTTTCAGCTCATGTTTGTTAAATAAAATATAACTTTTTCAGAGCAGTTCATTATTATTATTATTTTATTGTGAAAATATGACATCAACGTAAATTACAAAAAAAAAAAATAAGACTAGAAATCATTTTAAAAAAAGGCAGCATTTGTAGAGTTTTAATTTTTTCAGCACATGTAGGGAAAAATATCTCAATTGCAAAAATATATCTGATGTCAAATCATGCTAATTAAAAACACAATACTCTACCATTTAAATAACCTGAATTATAATAATTTTACAATTAAGTCAGCCATATCTTTATGTGAAAGAAGGTAAATTTACATGTAGCTGTTAGCAATGTTATAATATCTATTCTGATACAATTTGTTTTAAATGTTTAATTACAACTTTCTGTTAAATAAAATACTTTGCTTCTGAACCTCTTTTCTTAGATCCAAAAAATTCATATAATCTTTTGAATATGTTATAGATCTCTGAAGAATAAAGAAATCGATTTGGTTAGCAACTCTGTTTTAGTCATCAGATAGCTCTTCCAAAACAGTATTGGTTTTACTTTTTAATGTCTTACATTGCGGTTAATTTTAAAGATATTGTAAAGTTTTATTTGAATGTGATTTGAGCTCATGAACCTTTTTGTCCTTGAACTTTTTTATCGACGGGGGCAGAATAAAAATCAAAATTTTTTTACTTTTCAAATTACCCATGAAAATCAAAAGTTATTTTTTTATGATTTCTTACCTTGCCTCCATCACTATTGCTTCTGAAAAACCAAAACAAAAAGTGTTTTGAAAATTATTGGAAAAGTTGTGCAAATTTAGAACATGTTTTTAATCATAATTGCTTAAGTTACACTTGCTTCTATAATAAATATTGAGATACAAGAAAATGTGTGTTCCTTTAGCCACATCTGTAATTTTTAATCACATAGCTGCATCTATTTTCTCTTTGTAATCTACTATTGCTAAATATATTATTTGTGTGTATCTGTTTGAAATGGTTGTGTCAGACTGTAAACTTTTAAAAGTAATTCTAATGTTGGATTTTTTTCAGGTATGTACCATTTTGAAGAAAGACAAGTCAAAATGTGTCGCTGTGGTTCAGCTTCTTTCGGACAGAAACCAAGCTATCAAAATTGAGTACGATTCCATCTGTGAATATGTTGGCGATATAGCACAGTTTGATTGAGATTCTGAACATCTCCAAATCTGGTGAACTTTGAAATCGTGCTTTATTGAGCAATTTGGAACAACAAAATTTTATGTGTTTCACTTTAAGCACTTGTTTTGGCACACTAAAGCAAAAAAAGCAAACAGTGTTTACTTGTACAGTACTGTAAATTAAATTTTGTATTTGGTTATTTACTTGTCTTTTTTAAATAATTTCCTTAAGTTCCAAACTGGAGGGGCAAGATAAAAATATATATATATTTAAACTTTGGAAGATTTAGAATTTTAACTGTCAAAATTACAATAAGCTTTTTGAAGAGCTACTATGCAATGCAAAATACTTAATTTGGAATATTAGACTATAAAAATCTGTAATCAGTATTCTACTGAAATGGCTAGTTTGCCTTTGAGCAGTTGAAATCGTAAAGATTTTCCTCGATTAAAGACAAAATACTGATATATGTTTAGAAACATGTATTTTAAATTATTTTGTACTAAAATGTATTTTAAAGTTTAAGCAAAAAAAAGTTTTTTTTTTTTTTTTTTTTTTTTTTTGTAAATGAATTTTATATTTTACTCAATTCTAAAAAATACAAATAATCTATTTACTTTATCTGTTAAGTTTTATAAATGAAAAAGTATTTAACTTCTCATATAAAATTCCAAATTTTCTTTAATTGGACAAGTGGAGGAATAGCCATTAAAAATGAGAATGCACAGAAAATATAACATGATTTTGCAGTCAGACTAACTAAAATTTAAAAAAGAAATGGGTGCCCCTTCCCTTTAATTGCCTGTACTCAAGATGTGAATGAAGTACCATTTCCTAACTAAATGTTTACTAACATATTTAGAATGTTTTTATTATATAAAACAACTATCACATATTGAGATTTTACAATATATTTAAAAAGTTAAAAAATATTAAAAATCAATAAAAAATATTAAATGAATAAAATTAGATAATTTTTAATCAAGTCTTGGTATTATAATTTTTTTTTTTTTTTTTTTTTTTTTTTTTTAAATACGTAATACATGTTAAAGTAATTGAAATAAAAAACACTTTTTATCATCTTTTATGAACTTTACCTTTTAAATACTTGATCAGCAAAACAATAACTTTAAAAAATTAGCATATTTAAAATAATTTGAATTCTAAACAACATAAAAATTAATCAAAAGAAAACGTTTTTACATGCAATGGCCTCCTTTGTCTTTTTTTATGACTAATAAACTTCCAAGCATAAAAAAAATTATTGATATTTGTGAGCTCTAGTTCCAATTAATAATTTAGCTTTACTATAACTTATAAACATACTTATTAGTTCTAATCTGGTGTGTAATACATTTGATTTTTTTCTTCGAGGGCATAAATTAAACTCTGTACATAACAAACAAAATACAAGACATGAAAAGAAAATTATCTTATCAAGCCTAATTCTAGACTTGGTACTCTTTAAAAAAAACTTATCAGAAGTTATTGCATAGAAAATTTTCTTTAAGAGTTGATTATGAAATGGAAATCTGAATTTTTTTTATTTTACATAAAATTTATATGTTTTATAGTCTATGTGAACTTTTGGTCTAACTAATTTGGCCTGTAATTATTGTCTAGAATAAACCAGTTTAAATTAGGTCAAACTTTAAAATGTTTTATAATAGATCTATATCCATGTGAACAATACACGTACATACAAAGTGTATCAAGAAAAATTACCCGAACAGAAATCGTTATATTTATGGAATGATGGAGATTCAGTGAATGAAAGTTATGTCACCCGACAAGACGTGGCCTAGAGTTTTCGAAAATCGCCACTAAGTTGCTCTCCACGTGTGAAAGACGGAAAAATTTCCATCAACACAATGTGTTAAAAAAATCATTCTGTTTCATACATCCTCAGGGTGTCCACAGATCAAAAAAAGTTAGGGAATTCGACATTCTGGGAAAAATCGGGGATTTAGTCAAAAAGTTTAAAGGAATCGGGGATTTTTTTTAATTAAACTGAAACTTTTAATTTTGCCTGCTAAAGTTACACTGCAAGCAAAAATGCCAAAAATAACTTTTAAAAAATTTCAAAAAGGAAAACGGCAAAAGTTCGAACCGCAAGACCGACCACGTAACTTCTCTCATTAAAATGTCCTCTCTAATGTTATAGTCTCTATCGGCATCATTTATGTTGGTATGTGATGGCCATTTTTCTGATCGTTACGGCGATGAAATGGCCGTTATTTTCGTGATTATGACGAGCGCTATCGCAGTGAATTACGTTCTTGCGTGATGCTCATTTTCATGGGGTGTTACTGTATAATAGCGTGTTACTATATATAGTTTCACTTGAGTTCATGATTTTCAACAACTAACAAAGAATTCAAAACGGAACCTGTATACGTTCAGACTTCCCCAAAAACCACCGATTGAATGAGTATTTTTCTTTAATCTCATAGCCTCGATCGACATTATTTATGCTGGTATGTGATGGCCATTTTGGCTGAGCGTTGCGGTGATGAAAAGCCTATACTTTCATGATTATGGAGGTCGAAATCGCGTTGTTGCGATGGTCATTTTCGTTGGATGTTACGCCGAAATAATAGTCACTGGCGCTATTGCGGAGATTTTCATCAGCTGAAACGCCGATTTTAGCTCTTTTTTTTTTCCCCTAAAATTTTGATCATTCCTAAAATTTTCAAATCTGCATTACAATTTTATTGGGCTTGCTTGTAAGTCTCTCAACAGTGGAACTTGCGTACGTTCAGACTTTCCCAAAAATCCGATGTCATGACCAGTTTTCTTGCAAATTGACAACCTCTAATTGACATTATCATTATTTACGTTAGTGCGGGGTGATTATTTTCGCTGTGCATTACGATGACGGACGGACTGCTATTACCAAGATTTGCATCACTACAACGAATGCTATTGGCGAATTTCCGGCGAGTATCACGCCGATATAATAGCCACTATTCCGAAGATTTGCGCCTCTACAGTTGTCGTTATCGTCGAGATTTGCGGTTGTGATAGTCAATTCGTTGATTGTTACATCGGTATAATCGCCTTATTTTAAAGAGTTCTCCCGATATGTTGGGTGCTAAAGTTTATATTTACGTTGGTGTGATGGTCGTTTTTGCCGATTGTTGCCTTATTGTAATTGCCGAGATTTGCGCCGCTATGATCACCACTATCGACGATATTTATATTGGATTAGTGGTAATTTTCACATAGGTATAAGCAGTTTTACTAGCAAGTATTTCAGAGATTTTCGACACCGTTGTGGTGTCATTAATCTAGGCTTCCGCTGATGTGATATCTGCTATGTCCGTGATAGGTGAGTATGTTAGGATCAGTTTCACCGTTTGGTTTGTAGCGGTGCAGAATGATTAGAATTTTAATTTAATTTTTTTGCAAAAAAAATTTCACAATTGCTCAATTTTACTGTATATCCTTATTTAAAATTGTAATTGTAACTACTATTGTATGTAAAATTGGTTATTTTAGCTTGAAAAAAGTTTGAAATTTTTGCTATAAATATAAGCAATAGTTTAAAAGTTAAAGCAATTTTTTTATATAATTGTTTAAAATTGTCCTGTGAAAATTTATTCATTTTGTAAAAACTTTTGCTTGGTTACTGTACTGCCTAAACAGTGGCTGCAACTGGACTTAAATAAATAATAAAAAAAGAAAATTGAGGATGAAGTGGAACAATTTAGACAGTGAAATTATGCAAACTGAAAAGAAAATGGTATAACTTCCCCAATCAAACCACATTCAAAGACAGTTTTTTTAAATACACAAATTGATATTTAATTTTTTTAACAAATTTATTTGATACATAAAATACAAAAATAAAAAATTTACACTTCCAAAAGTTTTAAAAATAATTGATTTTTTTAAATTTTTTATAATAATTTCGAGTATTAGAAAACAAAAATAGTTAATATAATTTAAAGTATTTCTTGAATGTTTCATCCACTGTGACATGATTCATGGTTTGTCTTTATTTTTAAAATTTTACTTAGAAGATAGCTTGTTAAATCTGAAATTTAATACTAGTCCTCTTTTCTTGAGATTTGATTGTAAGTAATGAAAAAAGTGTGATTTTAAAGTACAATTGCACATGCACTTACAGAAGTACACTACATTTAATGAAGCAATGCTGTGGACACCCTGATCCTGTGTTTATTTTTCTTTGGAGGGTTTTATAGCAAAAAGTCAGCCTTCTCTTACATAAGGACATGGAAATGCTTATTTAGATAACGGTCTCAACAGACTGCTTTCGGGGCTATTTCTACTTCTTCACACATGGAGATCCACCTACAAGCAATTCCCTTAAACTCCAGGTCATGCCTCGTAAAGCGACATAACACATCCACGAGATCTTCATTGTTTAAAAATATATCCATTTATAATTGGATCATTCTTTTCGATACACCCTGTATTTTTTAGAAAATTATTTTACTTAGACTTATTAATTTAACCTTAATTGTCCATTACGCCCTAATTTGGCTTGCAACATAAGACATCCATATTTGTCATTGAAAGTATAACAAATCCCGTAACTTTTTGTACAAAAATCACTCATTATCTCATATAAAATTAAAG
Source organism: Linyphia triangularis (assembly GCA_963978545.1). Taxonomy (NCBI): domain Eukaryota; kingdom Metazoa; phylum Arthropoda; class Arachnida; order Araneae; family Linyphiidae; genus Linyphia; species Linyphia triangularis. Next base: position 92,941,810 of record OZ021725.1, read on the forward strand.
AAGTTCAAGGAGTCTAAATAAACCTGAACCTTGTTAACGAAAACAATGTGCTTAACATAATTGCCACTCTGGTCAAAACAAAGACGTTATTGTTTCTGGAACTGCTGGAGACTTGACTATTGATCACGGAGGGCGTTGGTTTCTGTCCTCCTGCAACCAGCATGGATTGAACGCGTTCCCAAGAACCGTTGTTAGGCAGTGGGTCGATCTGCAGAATACTGCACATCACGTTGTAAAGGTCGGTGTTGTACAGAACTTCTGTCTCGATTCCCTTCCGGAAATCTAAAAATTGAAAAATTTGTTTTAAATTAAAAAAAATTTCACAATATTCTTATTATCTATTTATCTTAACTTTTTTTTTTTTTCTGTGCATTAACCTATGTCTGAAACTAACTCACACTTTTCTTGAGAGTTTGATTCACAGCAGAAGCTGTTAATAAGTTGCTTTTTAGAAATGGATAGACAGGAGGCCGATTCTGAAAATTAACTTTCCTTGCTCCGGTTCGGCACTTTGAATGCATGTAAAATGGCGATAAAGGAGTGCATTTGCACCCTCCCCCCTCTTTGCGTTTCAAAGTTAAAATAAATGGGAGAACAGTAATGCAATTCACAAGAAAAGAAGTATAATGCGAGTTTGAAATTATTCATTGCAACAAAATTGATTCCTAACTATTAATATTTCAGTACGAAATCCAATCATCATTTTCAAAAATCAAGGTTTAAACAAAAACTTAAGCCACCGTACAACCCCTACAAACACCTCTGCCGACGTCCATGGAATGATATGCAAATTCCTGTCAGTTCCTCTTGATGGCGGCTTTCCTCTCGTTAAATAATTGAATAACTCTGACTTTCTACCATAACTCGTTCCAGATAGCGATTGGACCATGCCTTATTGTATTCTTAAATGGTGATCTGTTTCAAGATTGGCAGAATAAAAATTAAATTAATTTCACGATATATATATTTTTTAAGGACTGCATACTTATCAAAGTTCCAACTTTGATCGTTTGCAAGCATCTGTCTGAGCTTATCTCAATAGTGCTAAAAAGCTTTATTATCTGAAGCGTTCAGGTCTAAAATGAATCAAATCCAATAAAAAAAATAGTTTAATATGATTTAAATGTTTTTATAGGTGTATTTGTTCATTTGCCCATAGTGAATCAACTCCTTCCAACAGATGGCGGTTATTGTTTTTATAATGCTTTGAGATGTGCAATAATATAATGCAATAATCCAATGTACACGAACTTAATTTTCAAAATTTTATTTCAAAAGTGGGATTAACAGATATCCACTTCAGCCATACTTTAGCTCTGTTAGCCTCATTAATATTATAATTGGAAATATTTCGGATCCAAGGAAATCCAACTAATTGTCAAGGAATTTTAAAGAAAAAAATAGAATACAAATTATTAAAAACAACCCCCAAGTTCGGAATTTATTTTAAATGTTTGGAATAAAAAAAAAATAGATAGAGAGAAAAGTTTTAGTTTTGAAAATACGAAAAATACCTGGGCCAGTGGCAAAAAATATTGTTCTCATGTCTTCTACAGCCTCAGGATCATGACCATGGTGACCTGTCAATTGCTGGGGCCCTCCACCCTTCTTCGGATCTTCCAGCTGCAATGGTAATGAGTGCTTAATTTAAACAGGCTGTAGTTCTGTGTCGTATGCTATTTGAAATAGCATACAACACAGAATCATCTTAATTAGGGATGGAACGGATATCCGGCAAATATCCGATATCCGGCATATCCGGCTGATTTTTCAATATCCGAAACCCCGTCGGATATCCGATTTGAAATACCGGACATCCGATAATTTCATTCGGATATCCGGCTATATATCCGGTCACCAGGTATCCACAAAAAATATTTTTTTGCAAAAAATAATGATCTTTTTCCGACAAAGGGGACACCGTATCCTACACTTTTTTTTTTTTTTTAAATTTTTTTTTCTTGGACATAAATTGCAGTCAAGTTAGAAAACGAAAAAGTTCCTTCGTGAGAACTATGCTTTCGTGCCCTAACTTCATTCCAAGGTCATTCTGACGCCGAACACCAGTGTTTAGTTCCCAAGCATGCATGGTCCTCCTCAGTTTATTTCTTTCAGGTATAAACAACTAAGTCAACCTTGCTCAGTCCGCGAATCAAACCATGGACCTGTGGCATGCAGTGCGGTGCGCTAACCACTAATTATAATTTACTTGATACTCATATCATGACCATTTTTTTCGTATAGCATATCGTATAACTATCGTTTTTAGTATATAGACCGAATATCCGGCCGGATATCCGGTGAAATCCGTTTCGGATATCCGTATCCGGTCGACATGGTACCCCGGATATCCGAAATCCGGTATCCGGCAAAACTCACATCCGTTCCATCCCTAATCTTAATACTTGATCATCCATTAGATACAGAAGATGTTAAAATCGGCTTCGATTTTAATACTTTCTTGTCATGATACGATAATTCCAAAAATGGGTACTTTGCGGTTAGCCGGGCACAAATGCCGCCATTTTTTTTTTTTTTTTTTTTTTTTTGACGACGTTTTATGACTACATTTTAGGTCTTAATTATTTGATGACTTTTCTCTGGCTCCGGGCTGTAATACCCAAAAATGTACGAAACTCGAAGATGCCTGTTCGTTCGTCACGCTAGAAATAGTACCTTCTGTAAGTCTGTTACAGATTCTATTGTAACTTGAACATTGTACGTGATTAGGGTACAATTGATTCCTAAAGAAATTTCAGATATATGCTAGTGTTGTAGTTTAGATTGAAATTTTTGTTCTTTTTAATTGTTCTATTCAGAAAATAATCTAAAAATTTCATCCTTATTACTGTCAACTCAGTGTCAAAATGTCGTATTACTTGGACTTAAATTACTCACCAGCTTTATGAAGTATCCTTTCTTGGCAACTAAGAGGATGGCGGGGGTTTTTCTATTGTTTTTGATGTGGTATTTTTCCGGTATGTTTTCTTTCTTGTAAACTTGAAGTCCTTCTTCCGACTGGATTTCACTTACCAGCTAAAATAACAGCAAATAAACTTAAATTGCATTGCATTGGATTAAAAGTTAGTTGCTTAAAATTATGGTTGAAAAGAAACTTAAGTGCGTGGTCGTATCCAGGGAGGATCAATAAGATGCACTTGCACTCTTCAGTGGTTAAGAATTAAAAAGAAAAATGGAGAAAAGTATTAGCTTATTATTTAATTTATTAGCTTAGTATAATTTATTATTATTTATTATCACGTCCGGGTCACCAATAAAGCGTAGTACGCTTCATCGGTGACTATCGGACAATTGAATCATGCTGCCATCTATCGGCAACTTCTGAAAATTTTTACACGACCTCCACTCAATCATCTCAGCATCCTTGGCGACTCACTGCCAAAACAGGCGACTTACTACCTCCGGCGACTTGCTGTCGGACAATCAGGCGACTCACTGATGCCCCACGCGCAGGCAACTCAATCGTTAGTCCCTTTGCGACTCACTGGGAATCGCTATGTGGCGGTCTCGTTTATAAATAACAGATACAACCTCTAGACAACAGAGATCTCTTTTGTCTAGGGGACAGGAGTATCAAGCTGGGAAAGCAAAGGTCGCACGATCGATTCCCAGCGACCGCAAAAAAAAAGCGTACTACGCTTTACTTTCATAGGCAAAAAAAGAAGTATAACAATGGTTTTAAAATATTAATTTTCATAGAAAATTAAAGTTTAACTATTAAGTAGAAAATCCGATTAACATTTTTCAAAAATTCAGAATTATAGCAAAAATTTTACTGTTTGTGTTTTACATCCCAACCCCTACAGATGTTCAACCGACGTATTTAAATTTGTGTGAGTTGAATCTCAATTTTAGTACGCACTAAAATTGAGATTCAATGTTCACAAACTTTGAACATCACATATTTCAATTAGTAAATTGACAAGGGAATTTTTATTATGTTATTTTTATTTAGTTTATAAATTTGTCGAACTTTGAAAATAACTGTTACGATACCATGTCTAGCATTGCAGGTTGAGGTATAATCATTGAAAGTCCTCCATTTTCCATTTGGTACTTGATCCTTGAAGCGTATTTTTCCAGTGAAATGTATTTTGTAGTGGCGCTGTTCACGTCTGCCATTCCATGATCCGATACCACCATAATATTTACCTGGAATTTCATAAACTAATGAGTGAAAGCAACGTATATAAATTTGAAATTTTGCAAGTAATCAATTTCGTAAGCTTTTGCTCTGTTATCTATATTTATATAAAAAACGAATATTTAATTAATTTTTTTTATTGATTAACAAATACTTTACAAATTTCATGATTTCTAATAAGACTACAGCTCTAAAATTTTCAACGTAAGTAGTTTTGACCTTCTTTCTGATTGGACTTTTGAAAAACAGAATTTTGAAAATTTTGAGTTTTTTTAAATAATTTTTTAATTAATTGACAAATATTTTACAAAACGATTTCTAATAGGGCTACAGCTCTGAAATTTTCTACATAAGTAGTTTTGGCATTCTAACTGGACTTTTAAAAAACAGAATTTTAAAAATTTTATTGATTTTTTTAATTAATTAACAAATATTTTACAAAATGATTTCTAATAGGTCTACAGTGCTAAATTTTCAACATAAGTAGTTTTGCCCTTCTAATTGGACTTTTGACAAAAGGAATGTTAAGATTTTAATTTTATTTTTAAATATTTTTTTAATTAATATTTTCTCAAAAAGCGACTTCTAATAGGTCTAGAGCTCTGAAAATTTCAACGTAAGTAGTTTAAGGCTTCTAATTTTTTTTTCACAAATACATGTTGAAATATTCTCAAAGGGGTGTTATATTATTGTATTAAAGGAGACATGTTTTTGCTTCTCGACAGGAGAGGACCTTTCAATATTAAGGGTTTAACAATTAGTTTTTAGTGAGTGAAGCGTGCTTATTCTTAAGCTGCAATGAACCTCTCAGCGGGCCCAGCGGGCCCATGCTTGTATAGAAATGAATCTAACGAGTGATGTAAGCATGTGCTTATGTTATGTGTTAATGAACTTTACAGCGAGCGAGCGAAGCGAGCTTGGTTTTGAGTAGCAATGAACCTTCCTGCGAGCAAAAGCTGGAACCTTTAAACCAATAACGGATCTCCGCAACTAGTTAAAAAATTGCACATGGTACAATTTCGCAGCATAGCATTTCGTAGCGGGTATTCAGCTAGTTTTGAATAGATAATAACTATTGAATAAATAAAAATATCTTTTAATCCATTACGACTTGTTAAGTTTTTTGAACACGTGTGTTAAAAATTGCAAGTATACTCTGGAGAACTAGTAAAAACTGGCACAATAATCTAATATTTCAATACTTATCTCGACTGATTACTCAATAAAGCCCATGTTGTGAATTGAGATTTCTACAGCTCTATGGGCACTTACGTATTATATCGTCGTTTGTTGGAAATTATTTTTTTTTTTTTGCCCACAAAAAATCATTTGTGATTGTGATCTGCGAAGGTCCACGCTTGGGAACTTTAGCTGCAGCAACAAAGTTATGGGCTATTTGCCCCAACTTAAATCGCAACTAAGCTTTTCATTTTTAAATCTCTATTAATATTGAATAGATTACTTAAATGCATTTTTGGACTTAAATATAATGAAAGGAAAAGCTTTTCCGTTTCCGAAGTTGAGTGACTTTAAGTCTATAACTACAAAACTTGAAAACATAATATGAAAATTTTGCTAATTCGCAATCTTTTTTAATTTATTGTAGGACAATTGCATCAGATTTCGGAGTTGTGGCTTTATAGGAAGTGGGATAATTAGTGAGGAGTGAGTCAGTCAGAGAGGGTTTTGGCTTTTATAAATATAAACTAGCTGAATACCCGTGCTGCGCTACGAAATTTTACCATTAGCATTTTAGCGATCAAAAGACATTCATGTATTCTACACTTCAGACGTTTGCTCCCTTTTCGATCCCGACAAATTGATTTATCAAAATAGGAACTTTCCCTTGTTGACATTTTAAACGAATTTATAATTGTGAATAGTAAACTGGAATAGTTTATTGTGTTTATGTTTGCTCTTAGTTCTAAATTTCAAAGTAGTAGCTGTATAGGAATTAAGTTAATTAGACATTAAGTTAATCCTCGTATAGTTTCAATGTTGCGTCGTCTTTTCATCCCTTAAAAATTCGTTAATCGATATTGGAATGACTTATTTTTTTAACATTTGCAAAAAAATATCAGAAAAATGACTACATTGGAAGAGGAACATTCGGATATCCCTCGTTTGGAACATTTAACCCCTTTTCGACCCCTTAAAGTTGGTTAATCGAGAACAGAATAGCTTACTTTTTCTATGTTTATTTTTTTTGACATTTGTACCAAATTTCCGAGTTGTGACCATATGGGAAGTGGTACATTCGAATATTCCTCGTTTGGAACGTTTAACCCCTTTTCCACCCCTTGATCCACCGGAGATCGGAATAGTTTACTTTTTCTGCGTTTGTCTTTATTGATATTCACACCAGTTTTCAGAATTATGAAAATATGAGAAGTAGGACATTCGAATATATCGCTCGTTTGGAACGTTTAACCCCTTTTTGACCTCTTACAGTGGGTTAATCGAGATCGGAATAGCTTACTTTTTCTATGTTTACCATTGTTGATATTTGTGCCGATTTTCAGAGTTGTGACTATGTGGGAAGTAGGATTTTCGAATGTCCCCCGTTTGGAACGTTTAACCCCTTTTCGACCCCTTAAAGTGGGTTAATCGAGATCGGAATAGTTTACTTTTTCTATTTTTACAATTGTTGATATTTGTGCCGATTTTCAGAGTTGTGACTATGTGGGAAGTAGGATTTTCGAATGTCCCCCGTTTGGAACGTTTAACCCCTTTTCGACCCCTTAAAGTGTGTTAATCGAGATCGGAATAGTTTACTTTTTCTATTTTTACCATTGTTGATATTTGTGCTGATTTTCAGAGTTGTGACTATGTGGGAAGTGGGATTTTCGAATGTCCCCCGTTTGGAACGTTTGACCCCTTTTCGACCCCTTAAAGTGGGTTAATCGAGATCGGAATAGTTTACTTTTTCTATTTTTACCATTGTTGATATTTGTGCCGATTTTCAGAGTTGTGACTATGTGGGAAGTAGGATTTTCGAATGTCCCCCGTTTGGAACGTTTGACCCCTTTTCGACCCCTTAAAGTGTGTTAATCGAGATCGGAATAGTTTACTTTTTCTATTTTTACCATTGTTGATATTTGTGCCGATTTTCAGAGTTGTGACTATGTGGGAAGTAGGATTTTCGAATGTCCCCCGTTTGGAACGTTTAACCCCTTTTCGACCCCTTAAAGTGTGTTAATCGAGATCGGAATAGTTTACTTTTTCTATTTTTACCATTGTTGATATTTGTGCCGATTTTCAGAGTTGTGACTATGTGGGAAGTAGGATTTTCGAATGTCCCCCGTTTGGAACGTTTAACCCCTTTTCGACCCCTTAAAGTGTGTTAATCGAGATCGGAATAGTTTACTTTTTCTATTTTTACCATTGTTGATATTTGTGCCGATTTTCAGAGTTGTGACTATGTGGGAAGTAGGATTTTCGAATGTCCCCCGTTTGGAACGTTTAACCCCTTTTCGACCCCTTAAAGTGTGTTAATCGAGATCGGAATAGTTTACTTTTTCTATTTTTACCATTGTTGATATTTGTGCCGATTTTCAGAGTTGTGACTATGTGGGAAGTAGGATTTTCGAATGTCCCCCGTTTGGAACGTTTGACCCCTTTTCGACCCCTTAAAGTGTGTTAATCGAGATCGGAATAGTTTACTTTTTCTATTTTTACCATTGTTGATATTTGTGCCGATTTTCAGAGTTGTGACTATGTGGGAAGTAGGATTTTCGAATGTCCCCCGTTTGGAACGTTTAACCCCTTTTCGACCCCTTAAAGTGTGTTAATTGAGATCGGAATAGTTTACTTTTTCTATGTTTACCATTGTTGATATTTGTGCCGATTTTCAGAGTTGTGACTATGTGGGAAGTAGGATTTTCGAATGTCCCCCGTTTGGAATGTTTGACCCCTTTTCGACCCCTTAAAGTGGGTTAATCGAGATCGGAATAGTTTACTTTTTCTATTTTTACCATTGTTGATATTTGTGCCGATTTTCAGAGTTGTGACTATGTGGGAAGTAGGATTTTCGAATGTCCCCCGTTTGGAACGTTTGACCCCTTTTCGGCCCCTTAAAGTGTGTTAATCGAGATCGGAATAGTTTACTTTTTCTATGTTTACCATTGTTGATATTTGTGCCGATTTTCAGAGTTGTGACTATGTGGGAAGTGGGAGAATTAGTGATGAGTGAGTCAGTGAGTGAGTGAGTGAGTGAGTGAATCAGTGAGTGAGGGCTTTGCCTTATATATATAGAGATTATTACTTCATGTATGTACAATAAACGGATTTCTCCTTTCTTCACGTTTGGGATGAAATTTCGTTTTGATAGTATGAAAATAAAGGGACCGTCACGCGTACTTGACATGAATATCAACTTTCAATTATGCTACTTTTCAGTGCAGTTTTACTCCCGAAAAGCTTCATTGCAGTTTTTTACCCTTTAAATGAACAGCTTAATGCGTATCCAGTAGTTTACATATTCTCAAGTATACCGCATTGGCCAAGATCGGAAACAGGGGTTCTGAAATTTGGCCAATTCTGACGAAACTCGAGCATATATATAATCACAAAACATTTTTTTACCCTCTGTTCTATATCTTCCGGGTATATAGATCTATATTCATATGTACAACATATAGTTTTATGAAAACCAATTATATACCTTTGGACAAACTAGTTTCACCTTAATTGAACAGTCGGTCCCAATCTGACTTGCAGCATAAAGTGTCCTCTAGTTTACTTACCTGATAAACTGGAAATCAAAAAAATTTTGGTCGGTTACAGTTGTTCGCTGATAAAGATATAAAATACTTTGAATGTATTTTCTTG